>MU223287.1:2141391-2159644 GCA_018584345.1 Thuja plicata
GAGTTAAGTACAAAGGAATTGTATTGATACATTGATCAGAAAGATATTGTAAGTAAATAGATCTAAAAATCTGCAATTCAGTTGCATTAGAAATAGGTCATTTTGTTTCAGTTTAACCATTGAAGCAATAAGTTTCTTAACAGAGTAGGACTTAATAGTCTTTTGTAATTAAGGTATATCCTAACATATTACCAGAAGGTTGACTCATGATAGTAGCACCGGTCTTACCTAAAGCCTATTGACAATCTAAGAAGAAGGCTGATTCAAGGATGGTAGTAAGATTTGCATAAAGCCTATTGACAGTCATGAGACTAATTCAAGGATGGTAGCATAGATGCCAACTACTTAGTGACAACCTATGTATAAAAATCCTCTAACAAGGTTACACTTAACCATGTGTTTGTAACCTTTAACAGACAAGGCTCACTTTAGAAGAGTGAAAATTTGGGGTACCGGTCCCAGTGGTTTTTCCCTTAGCAGGGTTTCCACATTAAAATCCTTGTGTTATATGTGTATGTTTCATTACTTTATTGTTTTACATTCTACATATGCATTTATGGATTGATTGGTATACTCAGCATATTTACTGAGTATCGATAAATACAATTTACTGCTTATCGGTTATCAAGGAGAATAAGGACAGACAAGGTAAATCGACAGATAGTTATTTGTTTCAAGTATTTCAAAGGCATGCATCTTGTAGGGACTTAATAATTGGAGAAGTATTGATTGGTGGATTAAATTGGATAAATTTTTGAGACCACTGATTCACCCCCCCTCTCAGTTATTACTAACAAGATGACCTTACCTATGTAACTCACAGAGACATCATAGTTCAGGTTTAACTTTAAAATGAGTCTTTTAAAGGATAGTATAAGTGGTATCAAGCCTCTTTATCCAAAGGGTACCAATGGAATTTCTCTCTTCACTAGAATAGAGGGTGCAGAAGTCGCAATGCATCATTTTGGCATAGCACTCAATTTCTATACAAAATCGATGCAGCACAATCTTCTGCACCCCTTATTTGATTGAAGATAGAGGACATTGATCCCCTTTTGATAAAGTGTCTATTGGAAATACAATATGAGAAAGAAAGATACTGAGAGGAGGGGTGAATCAGATCTTAAAACTTTTATCCTTTAAAACAAAACTGATCCACAACCATGCATAAATGTAATTGATCTATCAACTAGTAGCATCCATGATAGTAAATAAACAAATCAAGACACAAAATTTTGGTAACCCAAAAACCCAATAAGGTAAAACTGGGGTGGGGATGACACCCACAAAAATCTTCACTACTATAGCAATAAAGTGTGCCTATTGGGGCTACAAAGTTTGATTACAATATGTAATCTACCTGGTTAAAGGTCTGCCCAATTAAGAGCTATATATCATTACAATATACCTTGTAAAAGGATTTAAACTTACAAAAAAGTAAGCACTCAGCTAAGAGATTTAGAAAGGTCTATTAGAACCACTCTGTTAAGATATTTCACCTGATACACCTATTAGAATGTCTCAAGATCCAATCCTTCAATATGCACTCTGATGCTGATAATGGATCTCCTCTTTTCAATACCTTCTCTGATCTAATAATCTAATATATCTTTACCATGTTGCTCACTTCTCTTTCACTTTGCTAGATCTATGCTTCTTCTATCAAAATAACTCTTCACACATCTCTCATGTATGAATACACCTTTTCTTAGTCATACACACCTATGCCACATTTTTAGGGTTTAAGAAGCAATCTTATATACTTTATGAATATGGCATCTAGATCTAGATCAATGATCAGGATCAAATGCTTATGCTTCTTGGGCATTCCAATTTTCTGATTGGCTCCATCCCACGCATTGGGTTCAAATAATTAATGCGTAATTAACTCTGTTGAAATCATTAAATGCATGAACAAGTCAACCCAAAACAATTTACCTTCAAGTTTGTGTCATTCCTAACATGTATGTCAAAACTGTCTTTCTTGGCACATTAAGACTCTGGTACTCGGCATGAACATGATCAACTTTTGCTTGATTGTTGAGTCACTCAGCAACCATTAACTACTCAGCAATGACTATGTCAGATAGCTCAACCTATACTGGATAGCTCTGCCACAGTGATGACCGGCTAACCTACCTAGATAAATGACTAAGTGTGGGACACTAATGATCAACAAAACTTAGAGATCAACAATCTCCCCCTTTGATATTAGTGGCAAAAACACACTTATAATTTCTTTATATCCACAAAATTTTGCCTAAGTACACAACGTACTCCCCCCTAAGATTATACTTCATACTTACATAATATACATGCCTTACAAAATATTATGCCTAATTCTGCACATCTTTATCTGTTTCCTTATCTGATTCCCCCTTGTTTTTGTCACTGATAGCTGTAGGGGTTAAGTCATACTAATCAAAAAATGACTTATGAAGCTGTAATGTTAGTGTATATGTTGTATCCCATCTATCCTTTACAAACTTCATAACTTGTACCTTAATTTCTAGCTCGGCAGCTAGACTTACCAAACTATCTAATGTAGAGAGATGAGAATCCATCTTGACTAATTCATTTGCAGCTTTAATTTCATTATGTATAACCTCCAAATGAGGTATTAAGGTAGTCTGAATAGTTATTAACTTTTCTCTTATTCTTCCATCTTCATCCATAAGCTTGGATAACCTCCTATGTGCATGAGTCAACTTGTCAAAATGTAAGGAGCTAGAACTAGCATCCATACTCAATGTACTCCCTGTTGACTTTAAAGCTAGTTGTAATTTCTCAATAACCTATTGGTTATCCTTGGTAAATAATTCTACATCACATAACTTTTTATACAATGAATAAACATTATTTGCAACTTCCTCAAGAATACTAATAAGAAAAGAAAGTTCAACCTGTTTGATAGCAATTTCTGCTGATATCTTCTCCAAAACTTTGTTCTCAAATTTCCTCTTGGACCATTGTAGAAACTTTTCATTTGCCTCAATATTTTCATCATTAAATTTCTGTACAATATGGACTAACTGTTCCAAGATTTATGTTTGTTCATTTATATCTGCTATATCAAAAGCATTAACAAAAATATCCTTTATCTCATGTAACACTTGCTTTTGTTGGTGCTCCCTTTTCAGTTCCTCTTGTTTCTTCTTCCTCTTCAAAAGGTCTTGCAGAGTCTGAATCTACCCATATATCAAGTTATCTATATTATATTTAGGAATCACAATCACTTCATCCAAAGTGACATTTGGACTTGGTGACTTCCTCTTATGTGACTTCTTCCTTTTGAGTTCTGAAGAGCTGATACTCAGCTTAGATATCATGATATATTTTCCTTGGTCAGTATCAATTTTGATTGTTTCCTTCATCTAAGTAAAGATTTCCTATTGATAAGGTATACTTCCTATTTTGGGTCTAGTGGGAGTAGATGATGCAGAGTGTGGTAGATCCACCAACACTTGTATAGCCTCTTGTTCTTTAGGATAATTTTCAATTTCTTCCATCTTATCTCCACTCTCTAAAACTATTTGTACAACCTCTAAAATAGGTGGATTTGTATTAATTACCTCCTTTTTTCCTTCTTTCTTTGATTCAGCCTTAGTTGCTTGAATAGGAAATTGGATACTTATGTCTACTGGCTCATTCTGATCCTCAGCATCCACATTGCTATTTTATCCAAGTGTAGTGTCAATGGGACTGTCCATTGTCAAATCTATAATTTGCACATCACCTGTTTCCTTTTGGGGTTCAGTTTCAGTTTTTTCTTGATCTATAGCATTTTCTTTCTCCATTTCCTTCAGCTCTGAGTTGTCTTCATCTTTCTCATCAGCCTTCTTAGTAATTAACCCAAAGGTTTCTTTCCATATTCTGGTGCTTTGTTGTACTAAACCTTCAACATCATTCCTCAGAATTTCATAGGCTCTCTATTTAGGAATAAACTTCCTTTTATATTCCTTAATGAATTTAGCTATTTGTTTCTTTGTTAAGTCAGGAATGACCTTAGCCAATGTTCCTTCCCTTATCTTTCTTTCAGTCATTAGTACATATTTCCATTTCTTAGATGAAATATCATATATTTCTATAGGGACACGGTCTCCTATCTCTACATGTGTCATCTTGAATGTACACATCATATCAAGTAATGCTTCCTGAATCTTATGCTTGTTAGCTATACCATGTCTTTCATACTTGATAAATTTGAATCTCGTTAATCCAATTGAACCTCTGATGTTCTTATATACCTCATCAATATTGATTGTTTGTTTGTGTGATGCTATATGTATGTTGCTAGGTACATCTATATCTTTCTCCTCATCATATTTAGAGTCCAAGTATAGCTTCCTCCTTGGTCTTTTCTTAGCAGGTTGGCTCGACATAGCCTTGGTTTCAACTTGTTTTCTCTTCCTTGAGCTGCTCTCCCCAACATTCTTCTTTCTATATACTTTTGTTGTCTGGGCAAGAGATGATTCCCTAGTCCTTGGCCAATTATCAATAGAAGGGGTAGCCTTAGGTTTGGCTTTGCTTTGTTTAGTTGCCTCAGCAACCACTGGCTGCTTCCCTCTACCTTTCACAGTGATATCCTCTTCAGGTTCACTCTCTTCTTCTTCACTAGACATATCTTCTCCTTGTCCTATTGATAAACCCAAAGGTCCATCCTCTACTTCTTCATCACTCTCAATTCCAACCATCTTCTTCATATTTTTGACAATTTTCTTCATTTTCCTCTCCATAGTGCTAGCCTTCAAATCCATAGTGATTCTGGACTTAGCTTCTTCATAGTTTCCAAAATGTTTGACTGTACTATCAATTTCCTCTGCCAAGAGAGCTGCTATTGTTGTAGATGTTTCATCAATGTTTATTTCATAAGGCAATGGCCTTAGCCATGATACCCTTAGCAATATTGCCTGCACATAGGTGAAAACTTTTTCTACTAGGAAACAAACATCCTCATAATGTTTTTCAACTAGTGAACTAGGAATTCTACTCCTTAATCTCATCTTTTTCTTGAGTTCCAAAAAATATGTTCCCATCACATTGTCAAAATTATCACCTAATTGATGAATAAATGCATTGATTTGTTGTGTGATAGGTCTGTCTATTTTCCACACTATGTTTCCAAAAGTAGGAAATGTATTCTGTATGTAGAAAAATATGCAAGTGAGCATAGATCCAAACTTACATACTGAATTCTTTGTCCTTATGATTGAATAAAGGTTCTCTGCTAATTGAATTAGTTGAATCTTAGCAAGGTCATAAGTATGATCCTTCTTCACAATCTTCCAAGCCTGGTCGACTGCAATGCATGAGACACTATCCATTCGAATCGACCGATAAAACTTATGAGCTATAACCCTAACAGAAAAATCAAGCTCCAAATTTGTAATCATAGAGATCGTCATCCCTCTTTTGTTCCAATGGCTCCAGTGAATTATTTTATGTTTTCTTTACTCTGACATCTCATAGTTTTCTTCCCATTTAGAATTGGATAACCAATTACATGATGGCTGATTTCCTTTGTAATCTTAACTGGTCCATTCTCTAGCCATATGTTTATGTCATGTATATGACTCAGAACAATCTTGATCCATTCCATTCTGAACTCTCTCAAAAATTCTGGGGCACGAGTTAACCCTCTCTCAGCTAAATGTTTGTGTTCATCTTTTAGGGCTCCGTCTATGCACAATTTGTTGTAAGATGCCCTTATCTCGTGATCTCCAACTTCACTTATCTTGCACATATAGCTGAACTAATATCATGAATCATAAGTACCTTCGGTGGAATTGACAATAGGGCTCTGGTCAAATCACCCTTGATGGTTCTCTCAGGAACAACTTGGAAATTAGGAGGTGCATAGGTGTCGCTCCTTACCAATTGAACATTTAGCAACTCCTCCATTCTCTTAGCTGGTGCAGAAGAACTTGCGGCTTTTTTCTTTGAAAAAATAGGGTTTCAAGGATCATGAATAGAGTACCTCGGCAAGTGAAAAAATCCACACTTTCTATTGAAGAGGTTTCCGATGGCACATTGTAGAAATCTTTGAAAATCTTTGCAGAATCCAAGTTCACAAATGCACAATCGCTCTTATGAAATTCTTAATCACATGGTGAGAATAAATGAAATATCTCTTCCCTTTATATAGGCTCCAATGGTCAAAATTTAGGTCAGCATTAAATATTATTTCCATTGAGTGAGTGCCAAACAACTATCCTTGACTGACTCACAAAATTCACTTACCTCTCAGTCATCAAACAAAACTTACTCGGCATACATTAGAAGTATACTATTGCTCGGCACTTATAGTGCATTTTGAGTTTGCTCGCTACATAACTCAAAATATGTCCCAATCCATCTTATTATATGTAGATATGGATCTTTGCACTTTTACATGTTAGGAACTAATAAAAAATATGAGATATAAACATAGTTCCTTACATACCTTTCTTTTCTTAATTAGTGATGGTGGGATCACCTGATCCATTAGATTGGGTGACCTTGACTTCAGTAGTTTCATTGCTGCAAGGTTCTACTTTCCTTATCCATGTATGGTTCATCTGTGCTCTAATATGCTCAACAATGGGAGCAAGTACCCTTGTTTTGAAATCTTTCCTAATATGACCAATTTTTAGACAGTTATAAAAAACTAGGCTTCCATTCATCCAACTCTTAGATTTACCTCTGAAATGTGTCTTTATGCAGTTTTCTAGAACATGTCCATACTCACCATAGTAATGAAAACTATGCCATGTGTTATAATCCCAATTGTAAGTGTTACCCTTCCTTGGTGCTTTTTCTTGTGTCTTTGATGTCCATTGTTGTTTAGCATTAGATTTGCAATCTTGTGCTTTACGTCCAAATTTTTCATAGTTGTAACAATACCCATTGAATCTAGGTGTTGGAGGTGCATTATTTTCCTTTGCCCAACATTCATGTGCTTGATGTCCAAACTTCTTACAGTTAAATCAATAACCATTGAACTTAGGTTTAGGATTGGACTTACAATTCTTGCTTCGGAAGATGCTTGTTGTGTGTCATGATTTTCCACAGCGGTGGCATACAGGCTTGTTGTTCTTTGACTTTGCATTCCTCTTTTCACCAATCTTAGATGTTTGTTGTTTGATGTGACCTAATCCAGAAGAATCTTTAGATCTCTTGGATGCTTCCATCAAGTTTTCAAAATGAGTCAAAGCTTCATTAGGTCTGTTCAATCTTTCATTTAGTTCCTTCTCAGATCTCAATTCATCTTTCAATTGACTCTTTTCAGACTTCAGATTCACAATTTCCATGTCTTTCCTACTGATCTCCTAATTTGTAAATAGCAGTTGTTTCACCATGTCAACCTGATTTTTTTTCATCATTTGTACTTCATGTGTCATTTCATCAAGTCTGACAATCATCATTCTTTTGTCTTCTTCATCCATAGCTTTGTGATCTTCAAATTTCTTCTTTTGTTACACTACTTCACATAGTCTTACTATTTTCATTTCTTGTTCTCTTTTCAAGTTTCTAACTTCTTCACACAATGTATTGTTCCTTTCCAGTAGATCTGAAATTTCTACATCGCTCTCAGTAGAGTTTCCATTCTTAAATATATTTGTAGTGTCTTCTTCCTAATAATGAGTATCATTCATTTGTTTGGCTAAATCTTTCCTTTCTTGCAATGACTTCTTTAGTTCCTGTCTTGTAGTTTCAAGATGATGTAATGCTAGCTGAATTTCAATCTTTTGATTCTCAATGACTTTACCCAATTTGTAAACCTCCATCTCAAGATCTTTACTCTCAAGTTGATTAAAAACTTTCATAAGAGAACTGCACTCTGATACCAATTATTGGAAATACAATATGGGAAAGAAAGATACTAAGAGGTGGGGTGAATTAGATCTTAAAACTTTTATCCTTTAAAAAATTATTATCCACAACCATGTATAAATTTAATTTATCTATCAACTATTAGCATCCATGGCAGTAAATAAATAACTCAAGACACAAAATTTTGGTAACCCAGAAACTCAATAAGGTAAAACTGGGGTAGGGATGACACCAACAAAAATCTTCACTATTGCAGCAATAAAGTGTGCCTTTTAGGGCTACAAATTTTGATAACAATATGTAATCTACCTGGTTAAAGGTCTATTCGGTTAAGAGTTATAGATCATTACAATCTACCTTGTAAAAGGATTTAAACTTACAACAAAGTATGCACTCAGCTAAGAGATTTAGAAAAGTCTGTTAGAACCACTTTGTTAAGAGATTTCACCTGATACACCTGTTAGAATGTCTCAAGATTTTATCCTTTGATATGCACTTTGATGCGGATAATGGATCTCCTCTTTTCAATACCTTCTCTGATATAATAATCTGATATATCTTTACTCTACTTCTCACTTCTCTTTCACTCTACTAGATCTATGCTTCTTCTATCAAAATAACCCTTCGCACATCTCTCTTGTATGAATACACCTTTTCTCATTCATACACACATATGCCACATTTTTAGGGTTTAAGAAGAAATCTTATATACTTTACAAATCTGGCATCTAGATCTAGATCAACGATCATGATCAAATGCTTATGCCACTTGGGCATTGCAATTTTTTGATTGGCTCTATGCCATGCATTGGGATCAAATAATTAATTCATAATTAACTGTTTTGAAATCATTAAATGCATGAACAAGTCGGCCCAAAATAGTTTACCTTCAATTTTGTGTCATTCCTAACATGTATGTCAAAACTGTCTTGCTTGGCACATTAAGACTCTGGCGCTCGACATGAACATGATCAACTTTTGCTTGATTGCCAAGTCACTCGGAAACCATTAACTACTTGGCAACGACTATGCCAGATAGCTCAGCCAAAACTAGATAGCTCGGCCGCAGTGATGACTGACTAACCTTCCTAGATAAATGACTAAGTGTGGGATACTAATGATCAACAAAACTTAGAGATCAACAGTGTCTTCAAGAAAGATAGATGGTATCCTACCATTTCTACCTGAAAATCATTGCCAAGGGAAAAGGAGACCATAATTGTGCTATTGAATTTCTACCCATCTGGGCCTTCTAACACCATATGGAATGTGTTGTGTTTATAGAAGAGATAACTACCAACAACTATATTTCATAAGGTATTTAAAACTAGTTTCGTAAAGAGATGTAAACTATGTAAAATATTGGTAAGGGGTGCCAAGATCAAGGAAGAACTCAAAAGTACAAGACCTAAGGGCTAGACCTAATGCCTCGGGGGCTCATCATAGATGGCCTTGCCTATGTAACTTGCAGAGACATCATAGTTCAGGTTTAACTTTAAAACGAGTCTTTTAAAGGATGGTATAAGTGGTATCAAGCCTCTTTATCCAAAGGTTACCAATGGCATTTCTCTCTTCAATAGAATAGAGGGTGTAGAAGTTGCGCTACATCATTTTGGTGTAGCACTCAATTTCTATACCAAATCAATGCAATGCAACCTTTTGCACCCCTTATTCAATTGAAGATAGAGGACATTGATCCCCTTTTGATAAAGAGTCTTCAAGAAAGATAGATGGTATCCTACCATTTCTACCTGAAAATCATTACCAAGGGAAAAAGAGACCACAATTGTACCATTGAATTTTTGCCCATTTGGGCCCTGGAACACCATATGGAATGTGTTGTGCTTATAGAAGAGATAACTACCAACAACTATAGTTCATAAGGTATTTAAAACTAGTTTCGTAAAGAGATGAAAACTAAGTAAAATATTGGTAATCAGTGGAAAGATCAAGGAAGAACTTAAAATTACAAGACCTAAGGGCCAAACCTAATTCCTTAAGGGATCATCATAGATGGCCTTTCCTATGTAACTTGCAGAGACATCATAGTTCACGTTTAACTTTAAAACCATTATTTTAAAGGATGGTAGAAGTGGTATCAAGCCTCTTTATCCAAAGGGTACAAATAGCATTTCTCTCTTTAATAGAATATAGGGTGCAGAAGTTGCTTTGCATGGTATGGGTATAGCACTCAATTTCTATACCAAATTGACGCAAAGAAACCTTCTACACCCCTTATTCTCCAGGGTTGAATCCAGTATGCTCCTGTATGATCTAGAACCTACAAGGAAGGAAAAGATGACATTGAATCCAATATGCTCCTGTTGAATCTAAGCAATGTCTGACACCCTATTACTGATCCTCATCTACAATTATGCATGTGCATAGTTAAGCCATACACTTCTAAAAGGAACAAGGATAAAATTTACAAAAACCCATCCAAGATATAGAAAATCATAAACAACAATAATTTCATGAGTTTATCAAAAAATGTCCAACATATCTACATGAAATTCTAAATTTTTTTCAAAATATGTCCAACGTATCTACATTGAACAAAGCCATTGATGCTATATCGATAAATATTGCACCTAAAAATGACTTGTAAGTTGAGGCACCAACATTAGGGTAAGAAATAGGTGTGAATAAGTTTCCAAAAGATTCATTATCTTCTAGTTGGAACAAGAAATTGATGAACCAAAACTATGTAGAATTTCTTGATCAACCATTTTTCATGATTTTATTGCTTCTAACCAACCACTGATAGCGAAGTACTAGTACAAAAGTATGGTCAAAACAAGACCTTTGGATGCAATATTTTAGTGTTGTTTTGGAAGATTATATGCAAAAGCTCCTGCTTCAGTTCATGTGAAACCAACCTTCAATGATGTTATCCACGTAATTAGATACAAATACTTTTTGAATCGGTACAGATCAAACTGAGTTAGAGACATGAACTATGGGTAGCTTGTTGCAAGGAAGAAGAGATATTGGAGCTTTTTATTATTTGTGAAAGTCCAAAGTATGATTGACAACTCATAATGTTCTAGAAGCATTTTTGTGCTACAAAGGATCAAAAAGAGGACAATATGTGTGGAGGTTAGAACCTTAAGATGCATATGGCCAGTTTTTTTTGTTTTCAATTCAATTTCTATTGAGATTATTTGCTAAAAATCTCACGACTTTGTTTTTGTCTCATTATATTTTCTTGAGAAAGAAAACCCATTTCAATCATGTTTGAGGACTTTGAAAAAATTTCTAGGCCAATTTTTATAAATATTTCAGGTACCCTTTGTTTGAGAATAATGGAGCAGGGAAAACATTTAAGCTTTTCTTTATAAGCTAACTTGTTCTCAAACTAGTAACTGAGTCTCGATTAAGTGGATGCGATGAAAAAAAATTGGTAAAGAGGTGTTATAAAAATCTATGGTCTGTATCATTTGATTTTTGAAATGATTCAAACCTTACATGAAAGTGAGTCTGGATGATGCACATAAACTTTGGGAATAGAAAAATAGGCAAGTACGAGCATGTTACCAATCCAAATTGTATGATTGTATCTATTTCATGTGCATGTCCAAATGGATCAATAGTGTGATGGTAGGTGGGATAAGAGTAGAGAAAATGCCTTCTTACACAACATTTTGGATTATAACAAACACAATATAGTAGTTTTGATAAGTATCTATGCAAGAGAATCCTTGTCACAAAGCAAGTAACCTCTCAAAGAAATAAACATTTACACAATATGTTGGGATGCAAAATATGAAACTACTTTCCCAACTCAAAATTTAAAAAAATCTAAAATTCTCTATCAACATTGATGTGTTTGGCTTTGTGGATACTTACTAGTTTGCATTAATTCTTTCTTGCACATTCTTTGTTGTGCAGAAGTGTTAATGAGTTTCATTGCTGCCTTGAACTGCTAGGAAGACTCCAAGGTATTTATTGGCTCCCTGTTATTGTTAGGTGTATGCATACTAAAGATAAGTTCAAAGTGAATATAGTGTGTCTATTTGTGGCCAAGTAATCAGAAAGAATGTACAAACACACACATGGATGATTCTTTGTTTCTAAAAGCATATTAGAAACATTAAACATAACATAAATGATGACCCTAGAAATTCAAACTCCTATCAATTCTGTGCAATCACAACGTTGATTTAATTATAAACACATGCATGTTACCTTTTTCAAATGTCTTGAAAACATTAAAAAATGTATAAATGATGACCTTAGAAATTCAAAGTTCTACCAATTGTGTGCAATCATAACATTGATTCAACTATAAACACACGTGCATGTTTCTATTTTTTTTAAATGTCTTGCAAAATTTCAAATAAGTATAAACGACGACATTAGAAATTCAAAATTCTATAAATTGTGTTCAATCATTAAACATTGATTTAAGTATAAACACACATGCATGTTTCTATTTTTTTTAATGTCTCACAAAGTTTCAAAAAGTATAAATGATTACCATAGAAATTCAAACTTCTATCAATTGTGTGCAATCACAATAACGATTGAAGTATAAACATAAAAGACCATAATAGATTTCATCTTTGCTACTGGGCTCACCTGGAAATAGATGTGTGCTTGTACCTAGTCCTACTAAATGAGAAGTAGAAGGATCAGAATCCTTGTCAATCGGCAGAAGAGAGTAAATCTCAATAAAGACATTTGAATCACAAAAGAAATAACCTTTCTAGAAAGAAAGATTTATGCAATGATGAGATGAAAAATGGAAAGAGGCTATTACTAATTTCCCAACATCAAATCTTCAAAAAATCTAAGACCCTAAATTTCACTATCAACTCTTGCAAAAACTATGTCTTGCAAAAGAAGTAATGAGCCCCATAGTTGTTGCTTTGATTTTCTAGGAAGATGCCAAGGTCCTCCATGTATACATATGGCATCAGTTTTCTTTCTAGCAGCACATACTCTCTAGCTCAAGCTTGTTGTAGAGCCCAATTCAATTCCACTATTTATCTTAATCTATCCAGGGATTGCAGATATTCATGGATAGCCAAAATATTACATACCCCTAGCAGCATTATTGACACCACAACTATGTAAACAACCTTTATTACATTCAATTGCACAGAAGATTGACTTGAATATTTAATGTTATGTATTACTTCATCAAATTTTGACTGTTTACACATTTGATTGTTGCCCACTGAAGTAGTATTTTTGACTTTGATGCCTTCCACCATACTAGAACTAAATTCTATGATAGGTATCTATGCAAGAGTCTAGAACTAAATTCATTATCTACTATGGAGAGTGATACTAAAGGTGCTAAAAGTATGTCAAATAGCCTTATCATGTAAGCTAAGGAAAAAAGGAATGCTTATTGTCGAAATGATAAAAAAATACAATGTCTCCATTTAAACATCAAGATATAGTAATCAAATGTTGACCAAGAGAATTTCCAAGATAGCAAGTTAAGATAGAGAAATCATGGAAAAATTACATCATATAATGGAAGGCAATGATCACAACTACAACATGGAGATAGATCAGTTTGCTACACAATGTAAGGGAAAACATGTCATTTCAGTTAGGATCAAAACAGGGTAGCAGGATAAGAAAAGGACAACATACACTATGATGTATAACAAATAGTTTTTATCAATGAAAATCTGGAGCAGAATCAATGTTTTGAAGAAACAATGTTTTGGAGCCTTCTACATGACTTATAGGTGCAGCTACAAATCATTTTTATATCTCCAAAGTTACAATGATTAAATGGTCTTAGACCAGCTTAGAGAGTGATACATTGGTATTCAAATGAGTATGCCATGATGAAATAAGTTGGACATAGCAAAGGAAGGAAACATCATACAATGGTATCACAATTGCAATAAGGTGTGTTGAAGATTGTTTGAAAGATACCATTTCCACTTTGGCCATAGGGAATTAAATGTGATAGTTTGAAACCTTATCATTTTAGGGTCTAATGTGAATTCCAAAAACAACAATATCATGGCAATGAGTAATGAAAGAGCATACAAGGTACATCAAGTCAACTACCCAAACGTGATCATCTCAAATATGTATGGAGTAGTTGCATTTGTGTTCTGCAATAGGATATAAAGGTATTTGAAATATTCATCACACAAAAAGTTAACCATATGACCTCATCAATCCTTAGAATATAGATTAGTATCATCATTTTCATTTATCTAAATGTAAATTTTTTAGGGTTTTTTTTCACTAAGGAACCATTCTTCAACGTATAAGAATCCAAAATGTGATGCATGTGCAGAGTGAAGGAGATGCATGAGCAAAATTGAAAGAGATTTATGAAAAGGTTTACAAGGAGATCATGAACTATAAATATATAAATAATTATGTTGCAAGCTAAATGTACATTGCAATGTGAAAATTGTTCAAAAGCATTAACAAATTATCATTGTATTTGTTCATCATGCAAATTTGGAACTATGTTTTTGTGCTCACTATTTTGATAATGTTTAAATAGCTATTTGAGTTCATGATATAGAAAATTACTTTGACATTGCTAAAATAGTTCCATCCATCCAATTTTGCAGGACTTGGTAGGGACTATACTATAGGACTTGGTAGGGACTATACTTGCAGTGCAACCCTTTTTTATATAGTAATATATTTAAGGCCAGACCTAATGCCTTGTGGGCTCATCATAGATGGCCTTGCCTACGTAACTCGCAGAGACATCGTAGTTCAGGTTTAACTTTAAAACTAGTCTTTTAAAGGATGGTAGAAGTGGTTATGCAAGCCCTTTCTAGGGTATAGTCCCTAGACAATGTCTTCATCAGCTACCACCCACTTAGGTGAACAAGGATGATATTGTAATTAGATTCTACCTACAAATAAGTTATATGTAGACCTCCTCATAAGGTTACCTACCCAACAGTTCATAAATACAATGGAGAACCAATTCTTGTAAGATATTAAGGTCAATCATAATCAGATTTACATAAGTCACATGATACATATGCAAAAGGTTGCATAGTAGACAATAAACAATTAGAGATACATACAACTAAATACAACATGACATGGTAGTAATGAATAACCCACCCTTGAAGAGAGAGATATGGTACTTTTTCAATGTAGAAAGTGGAAGTTGTTATTGCTCAATCTAGATCAATTGGGTCCACTACAACCTCATGAGATTGAGATTATGTTAAGGCTACGATAAGGAACGCACACATGTCTATTGTAGGATAGAGCATCTATGATCCCTTGGAAATTCTTATCAAGTAGTAATGGCAGGATATCATATTTATGTTCTGAAGCTTCTTTATCCAAAGGGTATCAATGGCATTTCTCTCTTCACTAAAATTGAGGGTGTAGAAGATGCTTTGTGTCATTTGGGTACAGCACTCAATTTCTATACCCAATGGATGAAAAGTAACCTTCTGCACCCCTTATTCGATTGAAGATAAAGGACATTGATTCCATTTTGATAAAGAGTATTCAAGAAAGATAGATGGTATCCTATTGTTTCTACTTGATAAGCATTCCCAAGGGAGAAAGAGAAACCAATAATAAGTAGTCGACATTGAGAAGACCTAAAACAAAGTAACAATAATGAAAATAATGAATAAATATTCCAACATAATGAATAAGTGGGAAAAATACATTGATCCAATAACAAAAAATACATTAAAACATTACATGATTTATTATTGTAAGCCCCCTCTAACTTACGCATCTAGAAAATGAAACTATAAAGCTTATTATGATATTCAAATAACCAACATGAATTGCAACTGCATACCTAATTTATTATTTCTTGCATGTGTATCATATTATCCTTGCCTCTCTATTTCCTACACCTATATATACGGCTACACAACTAGATGCATGATATAAAATTCATAGTTTATTACATACAAGATCGTAAGATAAGCTACATCAATAACTTAACTAAATCAATCATAAGGTGTTTAAAACTAGTTTCGTAAAGAGATGAAAACCATGTAAAATATTGGTAAGGGGTGGCAAGATCAAGGAATAACTCTAAAGTACAAGACCTAAGGGCTAGACCTAATGCCTCGGGGGCTCATCATAGATGGTCTTACCTACGTAACTCGCAGAGACATCATAGTTCAGGTTTAACTTTAAAACCAGTATTTTAAAGGATGGTAGAAGTGGTATCAAGCCTCTTTATCCAAAGGGTATCAATGGCATTTCTCTCTTCACTAGAATCGAGGGTTAAAAAGTTGCTCTGTATCATTTGGGTGTAGCACTCAATTTCTATACCAATTCGATGCAGAACAACCTTCTACACCCCTTATTCAATTGAAGATAGAGGACATTGATCCCCTTTAGATAAAGAGCCTTCAAGAAAGATAGATGGTATCCTACCATTTCTACCTGAAAAGCATTACCAAGGGAAAAATAGACCACAATTGTACCATTGAATTTATTTCCATTTGGGCCTTCTAACACCATATGGAACGTGCTATGTTTATAGAAGAGATCATACACACCTATCTAGTGATCATATTGTGTTGAAGGCGGTGCTTGATGCTGCTACAATGACTACAAACATTAAATTTTGCATCACTCCCTGATGTCATTGAAGCAACATTAGACTCCACCTTTGTCACAATTTGATCTGACTCCAATGTCTTTGGGATTGAATCCAGTATGCTCCTGTATGATCCAGAACCTACAAGGAAGGAAAAGATGGGGTTAGATCCAAAGGATCTAAGCAATGCCTGGCACCCTATTACTAATCCTCATCTATAATTATGCATGTGCATATTCAAGCCATACACTTCTAAAAGGAACAAGGTTAAAATTTACAAAAACCCATCCAAGATATAGAAAATCATAACGAAGTTATAAAAAACAAAAAGTTCATGAGTTTATCAAAATATGTCCAACGTATCTACGTGAAATTATAAAAAAGTTTCAGAATCTACAATAGCCCTCTGTTAATCACATTTATGCATATGGTCCCAACAAAGTAGTGCACAAACTACACAAACAAGGCATCACAGAAACATGATTTCTGCTTTTTCCATTGAAGCAATCTCGATGGAACTAGCTGTCTCTTGAGCCTTGCACAAGTTGCACTCATTTCCTACATCAGGTATAGACATAGATGGGGTAGATGTAAATGTTGTTTCATCAACCTGCCGAGAGTATTGACATCCACTATGTCCCTGCAATAAAAAATCTACATCAGTTCTTCCTAAAATGATTACTTGTCACATTACTTTTAAACATAAAATATAATTCCATATCCATACCTTTTTCCTATTTGGAAAACCCCAAAATTGACTCCAAGGATTACTTGTTGTGTGTGATGTCTTCAACACATAAGGGCCAACACCACATTGACACATAGGTACATTTACCAAAGCCATCGATGCTATATCGATAAATATTGCACTATCATTCCAACATATAATTTTGTTTAGTTGATTATTTTGTTCATTCATACTAATTATAATTTCAATAAAAAGCAACATACTAATGTAGAAAACATCTCAAATCAAATTGAAAAATGACTATTGTCAATATACAGTACAAAACCAAAAAGGAGGCAGCATCAAACATAAGAAATGTCAAACACTTAACTTTGTATTGTGAAAATTTGAAATACTCAAATTTTCTCTTTTGTCAATGTTCTGTATGGAATCTAGTGCCAAAATAGCACCTCACAAGTCCAAAATACTGGGTTGGGCATACCAAAAAAAATGGGAGGGGACTTGTAGTGACAGCTAAATGGATCCTAAAGGCTCTCAGAGGGAATGAACAATGGAAATTTCTTGTGAGAAATAACATTGGGAAATCTAAGATAAAAAAAGGAAAAAACTGGAATAACACCCTGATTTATCATCTAATGTTTGGAGATGTTGAGATTAAAATATTTGGATCCAAGGTTTTTCACCATTTGGAAGGCATGGTGTCAGGTTAGGTCTCAGATTTTTTCAAGAAATGCTATTGGCAACAATCCTTCCTATGCAGTTTTGGATAGATCCATCTGGTGGGGGATCTACCTAAATGACAAACCTCTAGCTTTAATCCAATGTTGTTCAACAAAGAGCTGGGATAATATAGGTTGTAGGAGCTCCAAAGATGGATGGGTAGACACATAGTCAATATATCATGAATCTTTTTTATATACACTGATAATATTGTAAATGTGTGATGAAGGGGACTCCCCTTTATACCACAAGTACACGACAAAAACAAAGAGAAACAAAAGAAATTTGCAAGAATAGAAAATTGGCTTCTTATTGGCTCCACAAATGTGGAATTACAATATCAAAAGCCACATGGGCATCCCTTACAATAATTTGGAGGACAAAGCCTCAAATAACCACCCAGAACTGCCCTAGAAAACACCATGGGCCTTCCTTAAATAGGCAATTTTCCACCGCCTGAGAAGGTTCCAGAAATCTAGCCATTAAGGCCGACTACCCTTAGC
>MU223287.1:2160565-2184743 GCA_018584345.1 Thuja plicata
TGCAAGGAGAACTTTGATAGATTTGAGAAGCAAATGTTAATAGAACTTTACATTGTTGGGTCTTTTAGTATATGTCTGATATAACTATCTTACCTATTACCAGTTGGTAATTATACTTGGTAATTACTCTTTTAATGGAAATGTATAAATACTCCTTATGTTATTAGATCAATATTTCAAATATTCATTTTGTTCCAACACTATCAGCAAAAAAAATTGCAACATTCACTGGCCAAAATTAGTTGCTAACATCTAAGTACAAGCCAAATGAACTGTTGGAATGATAGTATGTCATGAGATAAATACAAAAATTATATTAACTAACTTTGAAGGCTAAAGAAACACAAAAATCAGAAGACTCAAGTTGGGATCAAGGGAGAGATAAGGCCAAGGAAAGAGTCAAATGAACCTAAAAACAACACCAAGGGTTACATAAATTAAATTGAGCCCAAAACATAACATGATATTGGTAGGGTATGTAATTTTTAGTATTACATTTTCCCCCTATGTTAGCACGCTACTAACATTAGGTGATAAGTACAAATATCAAATAAATAAAAGTAAATATCATCAAAACTAGAGAACCGTTATATAAATTATGGTTGTTTCATGTTTGTAAGTCATCTTGTGATTGTGAACTATTTTCTTCCATCATCATCCTCAGAACCAAGATAAAAAGAAACAAGGGCTGCACACAGCTGGAGTCCTTTCCTTAGGTAGGGGAGTAGAAGGAATTGTTAGCAATGCTATCTTTGTAAAAGATAGGCATGTGGGGATAGGAAAGCCTATCTAGCAGTGGTTAGAATAAAGGGCTTATTGTCAGCTTAACATTGTGCTATTCCTTACATGGTTGATGGAATGGATTAGATTATATGTGATACAAATATCAAATGCTCACAAGGACTCAAATGCAGAGATTGCTAGTCCATCAATTAATTTTGAGAAATCCCTTAATGTAGATGGGGGACTGCTTAAAATAGGGAGTGGAAAACTACTATGAAAATGGTCTTACAAGAAATTCTATCATGATTTTATTTTGTATTGAGTTTGAACAACTATAGACAAAAACATAATGAATGAAGGTATGACTGTATTAGGAATGATCTCTGAATTTCTTGTGAGAACCCTCAATTGTCCCCCATCAGTACTCTATTTCAGCATGAGCACAAGCGCATCAAGACAAATTGCAGCACATGACAACACGCATTACAAGAGAAAAACATTACACAATGTATTAAGTGAATCAAAACAATAAAAAATACACAGTAAGAGTACTAATGATTCATATTATTTATTTTTTGTCTTTGAGCATATGCCAATGTCAAGGGTGAAATCAAATTACAATCTTAATCTACATTGTCCTCACTACTACCTAATTTGTATGCAATTAAAAAAAGGATGAGTGAATCATAATTTACTTATTTTCAGAGAAAGATGTCAACTAAGTTATTTAGAGATCATGTACTTGGAAATGTCCCAATTTGTTGTTGCTTCTACACTTCATTGTCACCAATAACTTTTAAATGGGTTTGTTTACTAACATCTCATGACCTATCATCTAGTATTTCAATGTTGCATATGTAGAGTTAAAAGATTATTTTACACTCAAATTTATAATGTGCTCGTGTTTAATATAATATTCATCAAGAAGAGGTCAGTTGAGCTCTAGGCTATACACTATTTATTCTCTATACTCCAGTAAACCATTATTTTATTTCTTAATATTATTTCTTGTAACCTTGAATCTATGTAGTTTAGAAGGATAAGCTCCAATCTTTGGAGCCTGCAATCAAATTTGGAATATAAAACATGAAACTTTGAGAGCCTTAAAAACATTAAAAAGTGAAGCACAACTCTGCTTTTTGGTATTCCTAAATAGGTCTCTGAATACAAGCCTATGTAGGAAGGAAATTAATCATGTAAGCACTGAGAGAAAGATGTACACTAAGACTTCAAGGCTATCCATGACATGAACTAAGACTAGGACATGACATGATAAGGATACCAAAGAAAGACAAAAAAGTAATCATTTGATAATTTTAGCCCAAGGCACTATGAAATGGGAATCAAAATGAGTAAAATAGAAATAAAAATGATGGAGATGCAATCCTAAGAAATAATGATTCCACATAGGGAAAAAAAAGGGTTAGATGTGATATTAAAAAAGGCATGGTAAGTTAGCATGTAATCTAGATCCTAAACAATATCAGATCATCCTATTGATGATATTCAAAGAGGCATAGTAAGTTAGCATGTTATCTGAAAAACAATGGGCTTATTCATACAATTGAAAATTATCTATTAATACCACCATGACTATATATACAGTAAGAATCCTTGATAACTAGATTGTGGGATGTTTTAGCTATGTCTTTTATATGTTTTAAGGAGTCTGAGAAACAAAGAACATCAACACACTCATCTATAAAGAACCTATTAGGCTATTGATATTAAAAATTGTAGAGATTAGCTAAGTTGGCTTGAAAAACATGAGTTTTAAGCCCCTGTCAACCATTTTCCACACTCCTCCAACTGAAAATACCAGGCTGAAAAAATCCCAAGTATGCCAAGACCCCAGTTCAAGTAATAGATAAAAGTGTATTTTTTAGGCTTCTTGATAGAAATCCACATAAAACATGGGTATGCAAAAGTCACTGGCAGGGTAAGACCTCCTAACAAACCTGCAAGGATGGAAAGAAATGGAAGTGCAACCCCAATGAAGAATTAATTGAAATCATAGAACACTCAAAATCTAGCACAGACCCAAAGAGGAGATGGCTTGTTGGTTCTACTAGTATATCCTGCTTCAAAACTATAAAAAAACTGTCATAGAATAGATCTGAAAGCTACTGAGACAATTGAACACAACCAATAAGAAAGTTGTTGTTAAAATCCCCATTGAAATATCCTGGTTGTGAATAGCATATAGAGCATTTAAAATCCCATCATGTCTGAGATAATAATTCTAGCAAAGCCCCATCGGTAAACTCTCTCAGGAAACCCCGCCTTCTAAAAAATAAATGGACGTACAACTAGGGAAAGAATACAGACAAAAACTAAAAATAATCAAAACTAAAAAAATGGAACAAAAATGCATACCTGTGAGTGTTGTGGTAGCAGAGAGGGGTGAGCATCTACAGTTAAAAAGATAAAGGCAATGGTACAATAACAGAGGCCAAGTGGTTTGACTCAATAGCAGAGGAGTTCAATGTCCATTATCACATTGTTGTGTATTGCCAGGAAAAAGGAGCTACACCAATGAGAATACAGTAATTTTCAATCTAAAAATTCATTTTAATAGGCAATAATGAAATGACCATAGAATAGTGGGAATGTTTTTCATTTTTCATAGTTTCTAAAGCAAAATGTATTACAAAATAGACACCCAAAAACATAAGTCCCTGCCTTAGACGTCAGGGACTAACAATTCTTATAAATGGAGTCAAAGGCCAAGATCTTGGAGTGAGTGATGTAGATCTTACCTATGCCCTCACTGAACTCCATGCCCTTGCTTCTTCCACCCTTCGTGCCCTTTGTGGTCTCTAAAATGCATAAGGAAACATAATGAAATGATATCTTTTTTTTTTTTTTTTTAAGTAATGCCCGTGTTCGTTGAAATTTCGATGAACACCATGTTCACCAAAAGTTCGATGAACATGTGCATTACTTTTTAAAAAAATAAAAAAATTTCCTTCTATAATCCGACCAAGACAACTAAATATAATGCCTCATCAAAAATTTAGGTCGAAAATAGGGGTTAAATGTACTAGTGTTTCCTCTAGCAAAAGGTTTAGTTTTAGGTGGTTTCAGGTGAGTTATCAGATAGGAATTTGACCTTCATCCAGAGATTCATTATAGCTATAGGTTACCCACAACCTTGGTTTGTTTCCATGTTCCTCAAAATTGATCAAGTATTCTTGGCAACTTGATCAGGGCACAATTTTGAGTGATAACAATTTTTGGCATGCCCTGTGGGACTAAGAGTTGATTCTTAGTTCTTTTCAGACTTTATGTTAATGTTGTTTGGTGTGGACAGTAGTATTTTCTTCCTTTGGAAGTAAGAAAGAAGCACACATGGTGACTCTAGAGGAATATCTATTGGTTTAAGCAGATAAAGTGCTAGTATGTGGAAAAACAAGTTTTTTTTTTGTTTTTTTTATTTTCAGAGATTTCAATGATTTTATATTTTATATGAATGTTTCAGCATATATTCATTTCATAGCAACATTTTTTATCATGCCCCATTTCATGAAGACACTATCCACATGCCTTCTTACTCACCATACCAATTTCAACAAGTTGCTGCTCCAATTCAAAATAACCCTGTAGCAGTAGATTAGCAAAAAATTCCACATTCTTACCACCCACCCACCCCTTCTCAGCATGCTTGGTAGCATAGCCAGACTTATAACCAGCATCAAGGAGACAATTTCATGCCAAGTTGACATGAAGATATTTTTAGTTAGCTTTAGAACTTGGACAATATGGGAATAAATGAGATGAAAACTATGTTGCTTGACTGGACAAAGCAGTTTTCTGAGGTCAAGAGGTAGAAAGAAGTGGATCTACAACATGAGGAGTTGGCTTACTAGGCCTATCTCTGTGAGCAAGAGGTGGAGGCATGAAGAATGCAATATGAAGAGAGTGTCACAATGCTTGTTTAGTATACAAAGAAAGAGACCCAATTGTCTTCCACTTTTCCCAACCCATTCTTTTAAGAGGGACCTCCAAGCTTCAATACACTTAGTTTCAAAAATAATGAGTCTTCTTTCAATGAGAAATCAATAGTGTGGCAGCAAGAGGAGATAACTTATCAATCTTATCTTACAAGAGATTTAACTACAAAAAAGGACTTGGTAAGGTTATTACTTGATCGGGCTTAGGAGCTAAAAGCTTGATCAACTCCTTATGTTCCTAGTCTTATACAAACCTCTCTTGAGTCAATGGAGAAGACTGTGGAAGATAAGGTCCTCAAATTCAGAATCCCAAGCTTTAAACATGATAGCCTTTCCAAGTGCTCTAAATTTAACATTCAAAGTTTTAGGAGCAATTACTCTTTCCTGAAGCCTATACTTGAGAAGAATCATTACATCCTCCCTCAAAATAAATCTTTTCAATTACAAATTCATCCTAGTATAGACCCAAAAGAGGCTACATTTATTTATGTTGTTCAAAATGAGAAATTAGACCTATTGGTCATGATTGATGAGATGAGCCAGTTGGGATAGTGGGGTTGTAAATAAGAGGTGATTGTTGAACATGAGGTTATAATTTTTTTTTTGGGTGTGATTCCTTCTTTTGTGGAGCAGTTGAATGAAGATAAGAAAGAAAAGGGTGATAAAGATGAGACTTTATTTGATTTGCAACATGAAATCCCTGGTTTTGTTGAGCCAGATGAAGAGGATATGGTTGTGACCATCTCAAGCAGTTTTCCATAGCTAGGGGGTGCAAATCATCATGATGATTTGCTGGTTCATGAAGTTGTTGTTAATGAGTGGGCTTTCCAAGATAAAATAAATGAAAACCTTGAAGAAAATTATTTTTCCAACATTATAGAGGACTTTTGTGTAAAGCTTGATAATAGAATACTCGTTCCTTAGTAGAAGGCTTGTGAACACCATAAGCAGGTGGAGGAGGAAGCCTCATTTTTATTAAAGTCACTTGAGCTAAATCATTTACAGCTCAGCAAGGTAGTCTTGAAAAGGATCTTAGCTGGTTGGAGGAGATTCCTTTCTGTTGTACATAAGAGCTTAAGGTTGATATGCCAATTGAAGGTTTATTGAAGGATACTATCTCCGTATTTGAGATTTTACCTACTTTCATTGAAGAGGAAGATCATGTTCTAGTGTGTACCTCCTTGAGTGGTAATGAGGAATTCAAGCTTGAACCAGTTACTCCTAGGAGCCTTTCATGAGCTGATAGCTTAGACGAGCTATTAACTATCCTAACGAAAGATGATGATCCTTTAACTATGGATGATGAATCAACATGGCAAGTAATTATGCAAGGTGGAGTTAATGTTGTTTCTCCAAGTGATTCAAACTATTTTCTCTCTTTCCCAAACTCTTCCAAGAAGGACAACCATGATAAACAAAAAGAAAGAAAAGTAGCCAGCATTGGTGGTGTAGGAGCACCCTAAGGTCTTTTGTAAGATCTTTAATCAGTTTTGGCTTGTAGGTTGGTTTGGCCAACCATCCATGAATAAGGACTAATCTATAAAGTCCCTAGTATGTTTTGAAGTGTGATTAGTGTTAGAAAAGGTTAGGGTTTGATGTTGCTAAGTCTAGTTGATTCCAGGGGTCTTGAACCTAGAAGTCAAGTCAAAAGTCAAAGGGTTGACCAAAGTCCCAAATTGGGAATATTTTTAAAGTTTTATTGTTTTTTAGTCATTTGAGGTCAATTGGTGAGGTTTGAAACCAATTAGGACCCTCAAAATGAGAAAATTGTCTTTTTGACAAAAAGTTGTCAAAGTTGTCATGACAACATTTCCTAGTTTTTAGGAATCAACACTTATGGTGCCCAAATCCCAACTAGAGGGTCTAAACATGTGGGATAGAGGTACATAAGGTGTTTCCAACCCTAATCTGATAGTTATATTTGGTATTGTACAGACTGGTGTGTGAGAAGGAGCAAATTACAGTGTAATTAAGTTCCAGAGCCATCATCCACCACTTTATTGGATTGAATGGACTAAATGAATGAATGGATAGTGTCTAAAATGAGATTACCAAGATATTTGTGGCATTATTTTAGTATTTTGTACTTTCTGGTTAGGTTTTGTAAAATTTATTGTGTTTTGTAAGTTCACTGGCTAGTTTTAGTCTAGTCATGTAAAGAATGGGTTTCTTTGGTGTTTCCATAATTCAAACTCCATGACCACTTGGAATCCATTAGAGCCTTGTATATAAATTGTACATATTTCTTGTGGAGTGTGTTTGTGTAGGGGAAGCTTGAAAATAATAAGGCCCTAGGCGAGTACTAGCTATTCTGGCTAGGGTTACTGAGTAGTGCAGCAACAATGGAGGTTGCAAGGTGATTGGTACGTTCCAATCAATGATAGTGGAGTGTAGGGGCATGAGGTTAAAACCTTTTGATGGAAGGAGGATTTTGGAGGATCTCACTAGATCAGTGGAAGAATATCAAGAAGTTAGATCAACCATCATGCCCTAGAAACCCTTATTTTTAGGGGTTTGGCAAAAGTCCATTGTACGGACATAATTGTGACCAGAGACCTAGAAAATCTTGAAGGGTAAGAAAAACCCACAAGTAATATGGGATTTTTTTCTAGGGTTGTTAAGGGATTTTAGGAGAGAAATCACCTTTTCTATGTTTTGGAGGGCTAATAGGCCTAAAACGGCTACAAGGCCTAAAAGGCTTGATTTTAGAACTCGTTTGGAAAATGAATGGGGGATTCACAAAATTGAATCCTTAGAGGTTGGATTATACCTAAGGGGAGTTGGGAAATCAATCCCTAAGATTTTGAAACCATAGGAGTGACATGAGGATAGTGGAACCATGGATGCAAGAAAGTTATGGAGAGGAGTATAGATAGGAGTTGAAATTTGTGGAGAGTTCCTAGTGAGTTAGGGGATTAGGAAAGTATCCTCTAGTTAGGGTAGAGAAGAGACCCTAAGGAAGTCCAGGAGAAGGACATGGAGAGAGCTAGAAGGCTCAAGGAGAGGAGCTTCCCATCAAATTGGTATCAGAGCCATTGAAAGGATTGGGAGTGGGATTAGTGCATAATAGAGTGGAGTGAATCCATAGGTGAGAACATCATAGTGACCAATGTAGAGTTGGCCAAGGATTTGTCAGAGAAACAAATCAAGAATAGGCTTCTTGAAGAAGCAATGGAATAAATGAAGATTAAGATGGTAGAGGTTGCAGAAACAACCATTAAGTTGAGAGAATAAATGTATGAAGGGATATATAAAGGAAAGAAACCAGTAGAAGAGGAAGTAGAACTAGAGCCTGATCCTCTTCTACCTGAGGAACCATTCCTCAAAGAACTCAAGGAAATGAGTGGGAAGGCTCTAGAAGGAATACCAGTATTCTTTGGTAAGATGGACACCAAAATGGTTATGGAATGGCTTGAAGGGATGGAGAATCACTTTGAGTACTATGGGATTATAGAAGCACAAAAGGTGAAAATAGACAAATCAAGGCTAAGAGTGCAAGCACTTACATGGTGGAAGTTCTTGCAGGAAGAAAGAGAGAAAGAGGATAAGAAGCCCATATCAAATTGGAAGACAACGGTTGCAAAGGTGAAGGAGTATTAACTTCTAGAAGACTATGACATTCAACTTCATGAGAAGAGGTAGAACCTTAGGCAAAAAAATCTATATGTGCTAGCCTATACAAAGGAGTTTCAAATTTTTTGTCTTAGATCAAGAATACAGGAGACAAAGAGCATCAAATTTGCAAGATACCTTAATGGATTGAGATGGAAAATTCAAGAAGAACTTAGTCTCTTTACCCTGAATTCCATTCATAGATGTTTTCAAATGGCTTTGAAAGTGGAAGAGAAACTAAAAAATAAACAATATTCTAGTTCAAGAAATAGAGGAAGGGGTAGAGACAACAGAGGTGGCCATAGAGGAGGTTCAAGTGGAAGAGGTAGTGATAGTAGAGGACAAAGTGACTCCATATACTTAGAGCAAGGACAAGAAATAAACAATAGAGGTGGAAACAATAATAGAGGAAGAAGTTCCCATAATAGTGGTAGAGGAAGATCAAGAGGTTTTGGGAGAAGCTCTCACTTCTCTTCCATGAAATGTTACAATTGTGGACAGATGGGGCATCCTACATATAGGTGTCTAGATAAGCCAACATCCTCACAAGGGGAGAAGAAGATAGCTTATGTCCAAGAGAAAGATTGTTCTAAACAATCAGAGGTGAGTCTAGATTCAAAGAAAGGAGAACACCTCATGTTGAGAAGGATCCTAATCAAGACACCCACCAAAGATGAGCACAAGAAGAGGAGGGCTCTTTTCAAAGTAAAGTGAAATATATTGGGGAAAGTGTGCAAGGTGATCATTGATTCAGATTTAACAGATAATGTCATATTTGAGGAGGCAGTGGAGAAGTTTAAACTCATCAAAATCCCAAATGTGTGTACCTATAAAGTTACATGGTTGAATAAGGGTCAAAACATCTTGGTGAATGACCAAGTGTGGTGTTGACGGGGTTTTGCTGACCGGGTCCACCAACAGTCATAAGTTGTCATCGGGTTCTAGAGATACCGGCCAACTCTACCTACAAAGGTTGTCCGGAAGAATTATATTCCATGGGCCTTCAAGCACCTGGGTGTCAAGTCACGACGGTACGGGGCTCGGTTGGGAGAAGTGACTATTTTCGAGGGGGATAGCTAGTTTCTTCAACTCAAAACCTCCAGAGATTCAATAACGTAAGGTTTCCCCTAGCACTCTACACTTAGCAAATAAAATGAAAAAGATCCTACAGGGTTAGGAGTATTTCATCTAACTATAGTCATGCTGAAATATCTAGAACATCGATAATACTCTGATAGACTACACTAAATACCGAAGAAATACATAACCATCAGCTAGCATTTAATCAGTAGCAGGAATAAAGAGGTCGTTAATCTACTTTAACATATTAGAGTAGAAGACATAAATAACATTAAAACACGAAATACCATTAACTTAGAAGCAGGAATGCCAACAACGTCATTGTCGAGAATTCTTCCTTCTTTATTAATATTCCTTCCAGCAAGCACTGGTGCGTGATACAATGGTGGATCCAGGGGAGCATTTAACTATTGAGAACAGAATAATGGAGCATTGAGCTCTGCAACTTGAAAAAGAGAAATCACTTTGCTATTGCTATGGATAACAAAATCATCAATTTTGCCAACCCTTGGGAATGGGTCAGTCTTCCTATTTATACAACTCTCTTCTAACCCTAACCCTATTTTACATCAAGCTTCAATAAAATACAATATCCGGGGGCTGGTACTACCTGTGCTACCCTACAAAAGACCTGGAGACGGAATAGGTCTATCATGTCAGAAGAATAAGACAAGAATATACAGCGAAAGAATCAGCCTTGAGAAGAGAGCCAGAAAGGAGAAAGAAGAAAGTAGGTCCCCCAGGGACCGAGGCTACATGCCTCATAAATGGGAAATGCAGTGCCCTATCTCTAATGTGCCAGGTGTACCCCTGAGCGGTGCCTCGAGAAGACCACCTTTTCAGAAAACCAACTGCCGAGCCGACGCCCCTTGATGTGGCCAACTACCCTCTGATAGCCTTTATTAACCGCTTTTGAAAGTGACCGGTCAGCCTCGGGGACCGGGACACGGATCACTTTAAAGAATACAAAAATTTTGAATCTGGGACTCTGGGATCCAGGGACTTTCGATCCAAAAAGAATAAAGAATACTCAATGTGAATTTTTCCCGGCCTCCGGAGGAAGCTCAAGGTTGCTTATTGTCGTTGAAGGCCTGGAGGAGGTAGGAAATGCCATCTTCATCTATATCTTTCAGGCTGGCCCTTCTGTGCTTGGCCACTTCAACTTGTTCCCCGAGGTCCAAAACATTTTCTTTAAATTCATCTGCCATCCTCACCACATCATGACCATTAAGTATCATGCTGGTTAATTTCACCATCTGGGCCCCATCTATCCCCTCTAAGGATTGATACCGAGACTTCATTATTTCATCAAAACTCCCCAAAACTGAATCTTTGGGGGTATATGTATCTGTGCTAAGGGGATCAGCCCTGGAAGTCTTTATCACATAAGACTTGTATAAATTAGAAGAATATTTTACAGTATCTACCTTTTCTTGTAAGGACCCTACTAGTTGCTTGGTTACCTCCAATGTGAGGTCAAGCCTGGAGTGCTGGGTTCTTACAAAATCAAATGATTCCTCACCCAGAATTCCAGATTTAGAAATTATATCTTCTCCCAAGGTAAGGAGATCTTCGAGCTCCACCTTTCATGCTTGGTAATTTTTGGCATCACTCTCCCATTGTTCAATAAGTTCTTCCGCCTGATGGATAACTTGTCGGGCCGTGTACAGATCTAGGAGGGTGGACACTAGGAAACACCGAGTGTTTCCTATCTGTAGGGTGACCCACTCGTCCACTGCCTGGGATTTCTTTTTCATTACTCGTAGGGAGTCTATGTCACTCTACGGTAGTTCTTCTGATGTGGAGGTCTCTAGAGGAGCGGCATTGATGGGTCGGGCCAGCTCACTAAGCAACCCCATGAGGTTTGCATTCTTTTCCTTCTCAGCCTTGAGCCTCTGGACCTCTTTCTCATATCAGGCTTCCACTACCCTTGCTGCCTCCTTCAGCAAGTCTACCTCACCTTGCTTTCCCCTTTTGCCTAGGGACACCTCTGCAACATTGTAATCTGCGGGGTCTGTGGTTGCTTCATCAGTGTCTAGGGGAGGCATTGCCACAACGGCAACTGTTTCTCTGCCCAGCCCAGTTCAAAGAGTGTGAACTGTCTGGGCTTTCTTTACCTTTGGCGGGGCCTGAACTTGGGCCATCATCTCAGCCAGGGAGAGAGGAATCATAGGAGCGGACTGAGATTTTCTTTTCCTACTTTTTACCAACCACTAGGGTGGTAGAGGTGGTCTTCCTGCCAGAATTTGTTCTCCTGATTCTTTCTCAGTGTCCGGTGGCTGTTGCTCCTCAGCAACATGGACCTCATCTGTTTCTCTCCCTGCCTCAACTTCTTCCGTAGCCACATTCTCTTCAATCTCCATCTCCTTAGACTGGTCCTGTATGTCAATCGCTGGATTTGGACCCTGGTAGGCTTCCATGGGGATTTATCCTTCAAGCTGCTCCTCTTGTTGTTGTTCTTCTTCTACCGGGGCTTTCTCCTTAGTCAGCACCTCTTTCAACAGTAAGGGAGTGTCGGGCCAAGATTTAAAGTTTGGGCCACCGTGATCACCTGCCCGAAGGTCGCTCCCAGGAGTGGTCCTTGGAACGTGGCGGCTGGGGTTACGGTTATTCCCGAAGTTCCGGTTCCCCCAGCGAATGCCATTTGTTCACTTGGTTTTTGTTGGTCCACTCCCAGACCTTGCATTGCTTGAGCCCCAGAGATAATCTCTGGCTCTGGCTCCTTTTCTTCTACTTGCTACTCTTGCCCTTGTGCAGGCTCTTATTCAATGTCTTCTTGCTCTGCAGCCCTTTGTTCTACCCCCGGGACTTCTACCCCTACTTGTGTATCGTCCCCCTGTAAGTTACCGAACTCATCGGTCACAAATACATCAAATTCTTCTTTCGGAGGGTGACTAGCTGGGACCTCTGCAAGCTCTATTTCTTTCTTTGGCTCCGGAGAACTGGAAGAAAGAATCTCCACTTCTCGGGGGAGGGACGCCTCCAGCGCTGGTTCCACCTTAGGCTTTTTTCTAAGCTTTTTCTTCCTCCGGGTAACCAGAGGGGGTCTAGCATCTCTTATTGCCCCTGCTTCCAATGGATCCACCCCTGTCGCCTTGACCATTAAAGCTGCTAATGATGGGGAGGAAGGAGGACGAAGTGGCCCGGTCATAAGTGGTGGGGTGGCCAGCTTCATTATTAATTTCTCCCTCATTTGTTGGGAGGCTACCACCAACTATTTTATCTATTCTGTGATAGAGACTTCTTGCATAGAAGGGTTTATAGCTATTCCTTTTCCCTTATTTATCCCCTGCGAAGAAGTCCCAGCCCCCGGGGTTAATCTTCATATCAGTGGTGGAGTTAGCTTTGGCACCAGCTGGGCTGCTCGGCGGGTGCTTCCGGGACACACCTTCTTGAAATAGGCGTGGCTTCGCTCGACCACTTCTCTAGTGAAAACTTCAATTGTGGGCCCTTCCTGGGCGTCCCAGTTTACCAATGGAAGGGCCTTTTTATTGATCCCCTTTTCTTTATGCTGGGGATCTTCAGTGGTGGCGACGTCTAAGAAGTCCGCTGGGAATTTCCAGAGCCTCAGCTTCTGCATCATTTCGGCTATCATTCTGACATAATGCCTACTCCGCACCTCCACGTCATCTTGGTAGTCTACCCAAAAATCTTCCGTGTGTATGCGATGGAGCTCTGAAGCCCGGGGCATTACCGTTGCAATTCTTCCATGCGGATCAAAAAATTTTCGCGCTAGATAAAATTCTTGTAAGTTAAAACTTTTCATCTCATTATCTGCCTCCTTTGCGGTGGCCAGACTGCATGTGCAGTTCCCACAGGTGATTGGGAACGGGATGTTCAGGATTTTCTTGAGGGCAAAGAAGGCATGCACCTCCATTATTTTCCTGCAATATTCTAACAGTATGATCTTGTCCCCACAATGTCTGGGCAACAAGTAGGGTTTCCCGGAGAAGCCGATGACCCTAATATATGTGTGCTGTTGGAACTGAATATAATAGTGTCCATAACTATGGACCAATTTCATCACCTCAGTAGACAGGTGGTATTCGGCATCCCGGGTGGGTGTAAGTAGATGGTAGTAAACGAATGCGTCATTTACCCGGTAGAAGCTAGGGAAGCTGGCCTCCCATTGAATATGTGGGAAATGGTCCCATGACACCTTTTTTCCTGAGCCAATCCTGAGTACTCCATCTGTAAGCAGGCCGTGGGAATGGGGTCTCTACTGCGCTAGGGCCTAGAAAACATAAGAAGATATATAGAACTTCTTCTTCCGGTTCAACTGCTAGAACTAGGAGTCGACATGGTTGGATATTATTGTGGCCCAGTCGAAGAATTCTCCCTTGGTGGAGATTCCGAGGAGGAAATAGTACATCCATTTGGAAAATTCTTGGGTGGAGGGTTGCCCAAAGACCCGGGCTAATACTATCATTCCCATTTGGATGCTCTCCTTGAATTCAGAGCGGGTAATCTCTATCTTAATTCTCTTTGGGTCCCTCTTTGGGGCCTTAAGCCAGTGGGTATTCATATATACCTGGGTAGCATCCTTCAGTTGTGTAAACTGGGTCAAGGCATCGGTCCTTGTAACCACCGTACCCCAATCGAATTGTGGGATACCCAGGCTTGCCTGGAATGTGACTGGGTCAAGGGACACCAGTGGAGTGGGGTATCCTGTGGGTTTTGCAGTTGTGAGCATAATGGCTCGGATAGAAGAGTTGTAGTTATTTTCCAATGTTAGGATAAGCTTCAGAGATTGCATGGAGCACGGGAAGCAGGCTGTCCAGAGGATTTCGGAGCCCCCGACATTGATTGCTAGCTGGTCTCCAACCTGTCGCTGGATGTGCATGACTTTCACCAAGGCCTACATTTTTGCCCAAGTTTTGACATTGGTGTCGGTCATCAGTTTTACCTTGGACTTGATCTTTGATCCCACAATGACATTATCCTATACAAACTTCATAGTGAGGGGCAGCTTTTCCAAGGCCCTTTCCATCTTGGATTTTACGGCGGCCTAAGTCTCTGTTGCGATTGGTAGTTCTGGGCTTCCGGGCGGAGACTATACAGATGCTTGAGACATATTTGGAAAATGAACTCCAAGAACCTACAAGGAAAAGTGACCATCAGAACATGGTTATTTGAATAATTATTCTGGGGTCCGGAGAACTTACCACCATGATGTTTGCTTTCCTGGAAAGTTAGTATCATGGAAAGGTAACCGAAGAGAAAAAAAAATCATAAACCCAAAATCTTCATTATACATCCGGGTCTGGGGAATTTTATCACACTTGGAAAAGACATAGGATGGATGGTGGTAAGAGACCCGAGGCCTGGAGAAATGACCATTAGTGAGGACGTGTAAAAGGCCAAGTCATCAAGCTCACATGGGTGCCACATGTGTTGGTATTAAATGGATGTGATGGCGATGACGACGGAGCCAACTGTCCAAACATGCAAAAAGGGAAAGCCACTTGGCTAGAATTGATTATGCGCATGGGACATAAATGAGGTTCTGACAAACTTCATGGAGGAGAGAGAAAACTGCCTGTTTGAAACTGGCTGAGAGCTGAGTTTCAAACAGGTGGTTTTCTACCTCGAAACGAGTTCAGAGATGAAAAAACTAGAAACAAAGGTGACTCGACCAGCTTGTCAAGTCACCTAGAAGGATATACATGGAGGAAAGGGATATATACATAAAAATGAGGAGATATACAGGGGTTACATACAACTATACACATATATACATGAATATACAACACAGGACGACGCCCGCAGGAAAACCAGACAAGGCAAACACGCATATATACAACTTTTTACACTATTTATAGAAAAACTACTTCTGCATAGAGGGTGGACAACCCTCTAGCAGAGCCGACCCACCAACAAGCGGCAAAACCAGAAGACAATAGACAAAACAAAGAAACAAGGCAAGACAAGACAAACAAAAACCAGACAAAACCAAAGAAAAGCCAGAGAGCGGAAGCAAAATAGAGAGGAGGGAAAGCGGAAACACTAACTTGAGAATGCAGAAGATGGAGGAAAGGGAGGATTTACCGTAGGAGACCTACAATAGTTTGAGTTTTCAAATGGTCAGAGTCACCACCATGAAGCACTTGCAATTGCCTAAGAATGCCTAAAAATCGCTAAGTGTTGATTATCATAAACTTTCTGCAAACGCTCTGTTAATCTCTTTGAAATCGCTCTTCTAATTCACTCTAAGTGCTTGAAGGTTTTAATCGTGATAAGTGTGAAAGTGATAGATAAGCCTTATTTATACCCGTGGTAAAAGGTAATCCTCCTCCTTCCGGTGATCTCTAGACAAGCAAAACCTCTGGACACCGGGCCTGGGGATTCCTCGTGATGATGTCCTTAAGAAAATCATGGTGAAGAATCCCGGAGTTCAGAATCTGGTTCCCACCGAAAGACAACCTCCAGGACTGGAGTCCCGGAGATGAAAACTAGATGAACAAAACACCACACCGGTGAAGAAAACTCCAGAGAAAGAAAACAAAAAGGGAAAGAAAGACAAGGCAAAGCCGCAAGAAAAAGCAAATAAAAGCGAAAAGGGGGACCCAACATTTTGCACACAAAATGTAGGGATGGGGATGCAGGGCATAACACGTGGGTAGAGTTTTCCATTGGAAAGTATCAAGATAGGGTACTATGTGATTTGTTCCCAATGGATGATTTCCATCTATTGCCTAGAAGACCATGGCAGTATGACAGAGAAGCTGTCAATAATGGGAAGGATAACAAGTACACCTTCAAGAAAAATGAGGTAACTTTCAAATTTAAGTCTTTGATAGAAGAGGACATAGTGGAGAAGACATAATCTATTACCATGTTGATGAATGGGAAATAATTCCTAAGGGATGTGAAAGATGAAGAAGTTGGTTATGAAATTTTGCTAAAACCAAAGGAGGAGTAAACTCACAAACACGCACCTATGCCAAGAGAGGCGAGGGAATTGTTGGATCAGTTCAAGGATATCATTTGTGAAGGTACACCAACTTCACCACCACCAAAGAGGGAGATAATTCATCAGATTGACTTCATACTAGGAACACCTTTTCCAAACAAAGCTCTATACAAGATGACACCAGAGAAAAACAAGGAGATAGCCAGGCAGGTGCAGGCATTGTTGGATCAACGACTGATTAGGAAAAGCATCATCCCTTGTTCTTTCCTAGTGGTGTTAGCTCCTAAGAAGGGAGGTAAGTGGAGGATGTGTACTAATTCTAGGGCAATAAATAGGATAACTATCAGGTATAGATTTCCAATTCCTAGAATAGAAGACTTGATGGATTGCTTGGTGAGTGCTAAATACTTCTCTAAAATTGATTTAAAGAGTGGGTAATATCAAATTAGGATGAAAGAGGGTGATGAGTGGAAGTCTACATTTAAGAATATAGAGGGGTTGTATGAATGGTTAGTTATGCCCTTTGGGCTTACCAATGCACCAAGAACCTTTACGAGGGTGATGAATGAAGTTTTGAAAGACTATATAGGAGTTTTTGTAGTTGTATATTTAGATGACATCCTCATATTTAGTAAAAAAAAATAGGATCATATGAAACACTTGGAGTTAGTGTTGAAGAAGTTGCAAGAGGAGAAACTCACCATAAACCTTGAGAAGAGTGAATTCATGAAGGAAGAGTTAGTCTACCTTGGCTTTGTAGTTTCCTAGGGTCACTTGAAAATGGATAAAGAGAAAGTAGAGGCTATCTTGAACTGGCCTACTCTTAAGATAGGGAAAGAATTTAGAAGCTTCCATGGCTTAGACCAATTCTATAGGAAGTTCATTAGGAGATTCAGTGAGATTTGTGCTCTAGTCCTAGAGACTATAAAAGGAGGATTGAAAAAAAAGTTTGTGTGGACAAAGGTAGCTAATGAGGGGTTTGAGAGATTAAAGAAGGAAGTGGATACTCAGCCTATATTTTTGTTACCTATTTTCGACAAACCATTCATTATTGAGTGTGATGAAAGAAACATTGTAGTAGGAGCCATCCTAACCCAAGAAGGTAGGTCTGTTGCCTTTTTAAGTGAAAGACTAAATAAGGCTAAGTCTAGGTACTCTTCCTATGACTTGGAGCTATATGCTATTGTGCAAGCCTTAAAGAAGTGGAGGCATTATCTATTGCCTAAAGAGTTTGTTGTCTTTACAGATAACCAAGCATTGAGTTACATAAACACTCAAGAAAAGCTTAGCTTGAGGCACTTAAAGTGGATGGAATTCCTACAGTCATATACCTTCAATATAAAGCATAAGAAGGAGGTGAAAAACAAAGTTGTAGATGCCCTTAGTAGGATACTACTCACCATCCAAGAGATTTAGTTGCAAAGTACATGAGTTGAAGGTTTTAAGGACCTATATGAGGGAGATTTAGATTTCTCAGAGGTGTATAAAGTATGTAAAGATTTTGAGAATCACTTTCATAGCGAGTTTGTAGAGTATACATTATAGAATGGGTTTCTTTTTAAATGAAAGAAAATTTGTGTTCCAAAAGGCTCAATGAGGGAGAACCTCATTCAGGAGAAACATAATGGGAGTCTAAGTGGACACTTTGGACTAAATAAGACACTAGACCTAGTGGAAAGGTTCTATTGGTGGCCAAAGATGCAGAAGGAAGTGAGAAGATATGTGGAGTAGTGTGGCATATGTCAGAAGGCTAAGGGCACTTCATCAAATGTAGGACTTTACCAGCCATTACCCATCCCAAGTAGACCTTGGGAGTGCATAAGTATGGACTTCATAGTGGGGTTACCTAGGACTCCAACTAGTTTAAACAGTGTATTTGTAGTGGTAGACAGGTTCAGTAAGATGAGCCACTTCATACCATGCAAAAAAACACATGATGCCAGCCATATTGCCTACTTGTTCTTCAAGGAAATAGTGAGGATTCATGGCCTACCAATGAGCATTGTTGCAAATAGGGATGTGAAGTTCATGGGTCACTTTTGGAAGACCCTATGGAAGAGACTAGGTAAAAACTTGTGTCATGGATCTGCCTATCATCCTCAAATAAATGGGTAGACTGAAGAGATCAATAGAGTTCTTGGAAACTTGCTTAGGTGTCTAATAAAGGAATATGGACAAGGATGGGAGCAAGTTATTCCACAAGCAAAATTTTCCTATAATGATAGTACAAATAGGACTACTGGCAAAAGCCCATTTGATATTGTGTATGGGGCACATCCAAGGGGTGTGATGGATCTTAGAGACCTCAAAGGTTATGAGGGAGTTAGTGGGCATGCTGATGACTTTTCTCAATCAATGAGGGAAGTTCATGAACAAGTGAAAAAGACCTTAATGGAGGCCAATAAAAAATTGAAGGCAAAAATAGATGAGGGAAGAAGAGATTTGTAGTTTGAAGTGGGAGAGTTAGTAATGGTGTTCGTGAATAAGGCAAGACTACAAAAGGGGATACCTAGTAAACTACAGATGAAAAGAATTGGACATTGCAAGATATTGGCTAAGTATGGGCCTAATGCTTATAAGGTGGAGTTGCCCAAGGAGATGTCAATTTCTCTAATCTTCAATGTGAAAGATTTTCTCAAGTATAAGGGGCCAAAGATGGATGAGTTGCAATACAATAAAGAGGTGCATAAGGATATGGGAGAGTTTAGGACTTTGGAACAAGTCAAGCCACAAGTGGAGAAGATATTGGATTCAAGGGTGAAGAAGAAGACAACACACAAAGTCTATATGGAGCATCTAGTGAAGTAGAGATAGAAACCAGATCCCAAATGCACTTGGATAGTTGAGAGTGACTTCAAGAAGCATGGAATCAGTGAGGAGTTCCTAACACCATAGGTACCTTAACTTTCTTATTTCCGGGGAGGATGGTGTAGGAGCACCCTAAGGTCTTTTGTAAGATCTTTAATCAGTTTTGTCTTGTAGGTTGGTTTGGAAAACCATCCATGAATAAGGAATAATCTATAAAGTCCCTAGTGTGTTTTGAATTGTGATTAGTGTTAGAAAAGGTTAGGGTTTGATGTTACTAAGTCTAGTTGATTCTAGGGGTCTTGAACCTAGAAGTCAACTCAAAAGTCAAAGGGTTGACCAAAGTCCCAAATTGGGAAGATTTTTAAATTTTTATTGTTGTTTAGTTATTTGAGGTCAATTGGTAAGGTTTGAAATCAATTAGGACTCTCAAAATGAGAAAATTGTCATTTTGACAAAAAGTTGTCAAAGTTGTCATGACAACATTTCCTAGTTTTTAGGAATCAACACTTATAGTGCCCAAATCCCAACCAAAGGGTCTAAACATGTGGGATAGAGGTATATAAGGTGTTTCCAACCCTAATCTGATAGTTAGATTTGGTATTGTATAGACTGGTGTGTGAGAAGGAGTAAATTACAGTGTAATTAAGTTGTAGAGCCATCATCCACCACTTTATTGGATTAAATGGACTAAATGAATGAATGGATAGTGTCTCAAATTTTATTAACAAGATCTTTGTGCCATCATTTTAGTAGTTTTTACTTTATTCTTAGGTTTTGTTAAATTTATTGTGTTTTGTAAGTTCACTGGCCAATTTTGGTCCAATCATGTAAAGAATGAGTTTCTTTGGTGTTTCCATGGTTCAAACTTCATGACCACTTGGAATCCATTAGATCCTTTTATATAATTTGTACATATCACTTGTAGATTTTGTGTGTGTGTAGGGGAAGCTTGAAAAAAATCAGGCCCTAGACAAGTACTAGCTATTCTGGCTAGGGTTACTGAGTAGTGCAGCAACAATGGAGGTTGCAAGGTGATTGGTATGTGCCAATAAATGATAGTAGAGTGTAGGGGAATGAGTTGAAAACCTTCTGATAGAAGGAGGAGTTCAGAGGAGATCAATAGATTAGTAGAAGAAGATCAAGAAGCCAGACTAGCCATCATGCCCTAGAAACCCTTATTTTTAGGGGTTTGGCAAAAGTCCATTGTACGGATAGAATTGTGACCAGAGACCTAGAAAATCCTGAAGGGGAAGAAAAACCCACAAGGAATATGGGATTTGTTTCTAGGTTTGTTAAGGTATTTTAGGAGAGAAATCACCTTTTCTATGTTTTGGAGGGCTAATAGGCCTAAAAGGCTTGATTTTAGAACCCGTTTGGAAAATGAATGGGGGATTCACAAAATTGAATCCTTAGAGGTTGGATTATACCTAAGGGGAGTTGGGAAATAAATCCCTAAGAGTTTGACACCATAGGAGTGACAGGAGGATAGTGGAACCATGGATGCAAGAAAGCTATGGATAGGAGTATAGAGAGGAGTTGAAATTGGTGGAGAGTTCCTAGTGAGTTAGGGGATTAGGAAAGTATCCTCTAGTTAGGGTAGAGAAGGTACCCTAAGGAAGTCTAGGAGAAGGACTTGGAGAGAGCTAGAAGGCTCTAGGAGAGGAGCTTCCCATCAATTGGGAATCCAAGTTTCATTTATTCAAGGGGTTGTCCACTCAGATTTCTAGCCAGTGTGGAGACCATTGAAGTACCAGAGCGCATGCTTGCATCTAAGCATGAGGAAGCAATTGAAGAACTATCCAATTTGGGAGTTGTCGCTGAAAATTATCACTTCAATCTCACTTGTCCCATCTAGGATGACAAAAAGTATGACCCAACTCATGGTATGATTAAGTTTTTTTACATCCTTCATGAAGCATTGTAGTGGTTGACTAAATATCTACATTTTCTTTATATCATTTCTGCGATGCATAATCATGGAATGCATCACTTATTTCTTAGAAATGGGTGTTATTTTGACAAGCTAGTCAATGCCTTCATTTAACCAGTTTTTGTGCTGATTAGAGTAGGTTAGTATAGGTTTTTAAATTTCCCTAAGGGTTTTCTAGCACATTTAGTTAACTCTACTTTCATTTTTCTAGCTTTCAATAAGTATCCAAAAGTTCTCAGTCATCCAAAGTTGCAAGTGGGAGAGGTTTCTATTGTCGGTCCTTCCTAATTCATGAGGAATACATATATAATTCATGTCAATAAATTTTTGTTTTACCATCACAAACCATGCACCCATTCTCAGTGAATTAGTAAACATCATAGCTATTTAAAGTAGGTTTCAGCTATGTACAAGGCTGATTTGAACTATTTTTTATTCTATTATGTGCTGCTAACTTTTTCTAACTGGTTGGATACACACATATAATTCATGATAAGTGAAGTTGATGCTTCACTATCACAAGACATATATCTATACTCAATCAGTTAGAAAAGGTTATTATAGTTTCTACAAGAGAGTTTTAAGTTTCTCTCATGTTTGATAGGTGACTCTGTGCCCAATGAATAGTTCAGGAAGCTGGTCTTGATGTCTAGCAGGAAGACATATAGCAGATGTCACCAAAATGTTACCTAATTTCACCTACCCAGATCATCTAGGTGGAGAATTGTGTCTTAGATCAAAAGGTGCATCCAGTCTTTCATCCTACTTCACATTTTTTGAATCAAATACAATAAAATTTACAAAAAGTATTACATCAGATAAAGTGTTGCATTTAATGAAGAAAAGAGCATAACATTGTAAAAACATTTTTTATTAATCTTTTCTAAAAATGTAAACATTTGATTTATCAAACAATTTTTTTTATGCTCCACACAAGCTGCGAAACTAGCAAAAGATATGTCATTACATTTTGAATCAAAATGATGCATGAATATATGTACAAAAGAGAGAAAGAAAATATGTAAGAACAAGGGTCAGTCATTGTCTGAATGACTGGCATGGGCTGAAGTAGTGCTAAAGGTTGAATGTCTTATTGTGTCACACAAGTCTTTGATCCTCGCTAACATGTACCCTGACAATGTAAAGCAATGGGTTAGAACATAGTTCTAAGCAATGACTGGCCATCAGTCATACACAATTACCCATATAGACATGCACCACCTCAAAAAACAATGCTTTAGTTTTTAACTAGTTTGATTGTGAAGATGTAGGTGTTTGCATCCTGACAAGTGGAGTAAAATGTGGCTCCCACAAGGGTTGAGCCCAGCTTGTCAGAATAAAGCAAGAAAGGACAGCAGTAAATGCACATCTATAGACAATGTAATAGAGGGAGATTCAAAGAATTAGATAAAAATACATATGCCATGATCAATAGAGATAGATAAAATTACCATAATCAACTAGCAAGGTGAAGCAGCAAATCAAAGACAAAAGGCAGTGATTTTATGGTCATTAGAACACCATGAATAGTAACCAAAAGTTTAGACTGAGATACTGAAGACCAAAATAATAGTTATCTAATTAAGATCTGAAAGGTCATGCTTAAGAGAAGCATATATAATGAGAGTATGACATGAACTCAGAAGAATACAATAACAGTGAGAGTTTAGTCTCTATCATAGGGAAAACATAGTTCTCAAAATGCAAATTATCATAAGTTGAATCTCAGAGAAACCACTCCTTTGATGCCAAGACTAGATAAAGAATATCTCGCTACCATTCAATGATGTGGAAGGGATTAAATGACAATAATCAACAATAAAAGAGAAACATGGAGTTTGTTGAAGAGAACTAAAATGATGATATAAGTGCCATAATCATGTGTATAAGAGAAGCTACAAAATAATAACATAGTAAGAAAATATTGCTAAGATATCACAATAGTTCATTGCTATCAAATAGAAGAGTAGCTAGGCTCATCAAATCAATCAACAAAAAAATAGCCAAGAATGCTAGGCATATGTTCTTATGTAGATTATCTTGACAGACAAAAGACAATAACAGTTCTATATAATGAAGTGAATAGTAGTGACATAAGGGCAGGTATATATAGGTTATTTCACTTCACAAAAGATTATAAATCAAAGGGACAAAATTTCACTGCAAAGATGCTCCAGAAAATAAATTGACAGCCTTACGATCACAATGAACTGAAACAACATCTTCAATGGATCAGTAGTGAAATTTTCAAGAACATGTCAAGAATAGTACTACACATGTGATAAGAAATGGACACAATGAAAATATAAGGAGACAGTATATAGAGAGTATTTTATGTCATATAAAATTCAAGGAAAAGTAATGGCAATACCATTAAGGTCACTACTATCATAGTGAGAGAAATATCCAGGAAATGTAATGAGTAATGACAAAGATCTGGATGGTCATTTAGATAGTGCATATAATCGCAACCATATCAAATGCATGATGTCAAATGAGAGCAGCCATCAATGAATGCATCATGAACATAATGATAAGTAATGCTAAGAGATGGCATGCAGTCATAAAGACAAAAAGATCACTTAGTTGGAGGGTTTTTTGTTGTCAATATATGGTCCCTAGCTGAGACAAGACTCTTTTATTGAAACCCTTCATGAATTTTGAATCAAGAGGTGGAAGTCATCGAAAAGTTTGAAATTTTGTGATAGTTCTGTCAATATAAAAGTGCATATATAGTAGTGTTCATAGCCAAAGCACAGTGTTTTTGAACAAACAAAACCAGAAGCATCTAATTTTTATTAGAGGGATCACGAGGGTAATCAGTGTAGATGTCTAAAATCATCCTTATATTAATTTAATTAATATTCCCATAACATTATAGTTAATTTTAATTAATTATATTTGTTATATTCTTCTATCTATTAAATTTATTTAATTAAATATGCTTCACTTTCCTTAGTATTTGAATTTAACTTAAATACTACCCCCTTTGATGTATTAAATCTTATTTAAATACATTATCCCTCATTAATCCCTTTAAATAAATTTTTAATTTATTTATTCCTCCACGTGACTTAAATTCTACTAAACCAAATTAATCTAAATTTTAAATTTAGATTAAGCTAATTTGAACCTAGATCCTACCCTACCTCACATCAC
>MU223287.1:2220983-2240136 GCA_018584345.1 Thuja plicata
GCAATTGGTTTGCTTTCCTCATTTTCCTACCTTTTTTGAGAAAATTTTATTAAAAAATTGTATTTTTTCCTATTATTTTCTCAAGGGGGCACACTCCTCCGCTCTCGCTGCCGTAGGTTTTCCTGACCTCTCTGGGGTATCTTATTTTCTTTTCTTTGATGCGACACCACTTTTGATGCCGCATCAAAGAGGGGCAAAATGTAGATGTCTAAAATCATCCTTATATTAATTTAATTAATATTTCCATAAAATTATAGTTAATTTTAATTAATTATATTTGTTATATTCTTCTATCTATTCAATTTATTTAATTAAATATGCTTCACTTTCCTTAGTAATTGAATTTAATTTAAATACTACCCCCTTTGATGTATTAAATCTTATTTAAATACATTATCCCTCATTAATCCCTTTAAATAAATTTTTAATTTATTTATTCCTCCACATGACTTAAATTCTACTAAACCAAATTAATCTAAATTTTAAATTTAGATTAAGCTAATTTGAACCTAGATCCTACCCTACCTCACATCACTCTCACCAAATAGACCTATTCACTAATTAACTAAGGTTAATTAGGCTAATTTCTTGATTCCTACAACAGTTAGTCCTAATTATTTGCTCACACATGTGTGAGCAAATTTCCAAAAATCCACTTTTCTAAATAATCATTATTTGGTGCCAACAAGGTTTCTTACACCCATGATGACACCTTCTTACACTTTCTAAAAGTGTTTCATTGGCCCAAAACTCTTACACCCTCTTACAGCTCTTACAAGGTCCTTCACATGTGTACTTTAAGTACACTTTGACCCATCACATCCAAAGTTTCTCACACATGTGTGAGAAAAGTGGGCCTCTTGCATGGCTTATATTTCCCTCATGTGGAACCTATGTGGATGCCACATGAGCTTCACCTCATCTAGGCCCTCTCTCTCCCCCAAAAAATCTATAAATAGAGGCAATTGTCAAGAGCAAATCATCTCCTTTTTATGCATTGTTATCATGCTAAAATATTCCTAGAATTGCATTAGTTTATGTGTTTAAATCTTAGTTCTTAGTTCATTTCATAGTTGAATCTAGAAATCATATGTTAGGATAATGGAAAATGAATTTAGTTTTATCATATCATGCATATCATCCTAGCTTAGTTGTTTACTTTGCATTTCAATCATATGATGAATAGCTTGAGACAAGTTCTTCATAGTTGTTCTTGAGTTCTTCATCCATCCATTAGTTTGCATTCTAGTTTCATCCACCAAGCAATCAAGTGGGATTAATATATTATGTTGGGAGAGCACACCCACAAACCTTCTCTAAGAGAAAATCAACAAGGCATTGGGTGCCCTTGTTCAGGTCATCGGAGGTTGTGATGGAGTCCATTGTTATTTTTATAGTATTCTTTTAGACATGTTAGTATAGTTAAATGATTTATATCTCTAACATTTGCATGTTTGAGCGTGCTCCCAACAGGTAGGATTTCAACACATACAATCAATACAACACAAATCAATGAAATGTTATCTAGGAAATTGGCAAAGATGTTCCATTTTTCCTATTCAAGGGAATATGTGAATCATAATATATATGATTATGAAGGGAAATATAGCTTACAAATTATGGTTTCACTACTTTTATATACTCTGAATGATAACGCTTCAAATTTCCTCTATATTTTCTTCTCATAAAATGAATGCAAAATGGGGTTTTAGAAAACATGAAAAAATCAATGCAGTCATAGCATGTTCAAGGGTTTTGAGCCTGAGATATGATTTTTAAAACAATGGAGGCCGCAGCCTATGTATGCAATAAGAGATACAAAAGTGTGGATCTAGAAAACCCCAGAAATTACAAGATCTTTCTCTTATTTTAATATGCCAATATCAAAAATAAAAATAACGCCTTAAAGATAGTGCATGCTTCAAATTTAATAAGGTCTGGAAGAAATAGAAAAATCACAGTCATGACTTGCAGTAGTAAAGAAATAAAAGGTAAAAACAGAGCTTGAATTCGAGCAGTTTTTTTCATCTTTTATGTCAAGAGCTCATAGAAGAGAACTCACCATGACCAAGCAAGATAATTCCAGAGGCTTCTATGGATGCAAATGGAGCCAGCTATAAATGGTAGTTCCTTTAAAATTTCTAGAAAAGATCCTCAATGTATTCCACCTTGAACCCTTCCCCATGGCGACACCTAGCAAATACTAACTAGCTCAAAGCAATGAAGGAGACATTCAAATAGAAGGGCTGCAGCCTGTTCAAGGATGTAAGATATAAAATATATATATATAAGGTATATATATTTTTATATATGAGGGGATATTTATGTGTGTGAGTGTGGGGGGGGGGATGGAAATGTATGGATTCCTAATCCAAGACAAGGAGATCCCAATTGATTAATTGAAAGAAGATGATCAATGCAAAAATGAATCAACTAGTTATGGATAAGGAAGGGAGATCTAGTTTCTTAATTATAAAGTAAATCAATAAATCTAAAAAATCTTAATTGAAATGAAACATTTACCTTGGAATGTAGCATACCTGGAAAAGCCATTTTTTGATGTTTGTGTTGAGTTTCAGGAAATTCTGCAACCGGATCTAGAATTGAAATGCAAAGACAGACAAAACCCAAAAATATTTTCCTTTTTTGAGTCAGGTTGACCTTGACCTTTTTGCGGGAGTGTAATTGTACCCCAAAATGTCGACCTCAACCTACATTTCTTTGATGGAAAATCTGTTCACGGATCCTGAAATTTAGCTGAAAAGGGTATCCAAATCTTATCTGAGGTTCATTGTCCTGTACATGTACCTGTACCTGCAAGAAAAATGGTTTTGTTTATTAGGGGAGGGGTTTGCCTTAGTCAAACCCTAAATTTAGAATTAACCTTGAAATCAATAATTGAAATAGAGAATGCTAGCAAGTAGTATAAGTAGATCTAATAATAAAGCTATGATATTCAAATAGATATACAATTGTATTTAGAATGTAAACAAGTGTGTTAATATGAAATCTTGGACTCAATATTAGAAATCATAAATGTATATTAAAACCTCCATGTTTGTATTCTTGGAATCCACCTTGGAGGAAGAATGAATGAATCTTGAGGATGCACAAAGGATCTTGAAGGAAGATCACACCACCATGATGTATATATCTAGGGTTTGAATGATGAATCTTGAATGCTTGAACCAAATCCCTTCAATGGCTTAAATGCTTGAATCCTTGATCTTCAATGGAGAAATTGAAATGTTTAAGAATAAAAATTGAAAACCTTGATTGAACACTTGGAAGCTTGAAATAGTTTAATAATTTCATCCTTAGCACTTTGCTATTTTATTTGTCCTTGTTTAGTGCTTACGATTCACTTTTTTTTTTGGAGAGAATGAGAGGAGAAAAAGCTTCCTTATATACAAATCTAGGGCACAAAATTCTAGAGAGGCTGACATAGGAGAATTAAATTCCAATTATTCCTATACCCTAGAAGTAGACCTATATTGAATATAATTTAAGATTCATCACTTTGGAACCCAAAAATTTCAACCTAGAAGTAGGAAAATGAACTTTTGAATGTCCCCTGTTATCAGACAAACTTCCCAATTGAAAAGGGGAACCTGGGTCAAGATCAAGGTGAACCTTGACCTAGGTTAGGGTCAAGGTTGACCCTAACTTAGGTCAAGGTCAAGGTCAACCTTGACCCAGGGAGTCAAGACCCTTGGAAAATGTGCTAGGTGGGATAAACAGTGTCCAAAGAGGCCCAATCAGGGTCCTAAACAGGCACAGAAGATGCAGAAGGGGCAAAAATTAGAGGACAACATGGCGATTGCCTAAAACACCCCCTAAGGAGGGATAAACATTCTTAACATGGAAGTGATTCCATTTTAAGATGATACAAAGGCTTTGAAAAAACTTAGAAGTTCCACATTTTTTCCAAAACTCTCATTTTCCCAATGACGGGGCCCAGACAAAGCTCCAGCGGCAAAATGAAAGAAATGATGAGTGTTTTGATAATTTTAAGGGTTTTCATCCCTAAATATGTTGGCAAGAGGGAAGGCATTTTTGCCTAGTTTATTTTATTAAAAGTCTTTTGACTTAGAATCCGCGAGCTATGTAAAGGCTTCCATGCCTTATAAAAATAAAATTTTATAAATGTTTATATATATTTTATTAAGTAATAAAGATATATTACTTAGTAAATGTTAAGTAATATGTTGGGGTCCAAAAATGATGGATCAGATTTGGCCAACTGACAGGTACAAATTGATACCTCAGTAATTATGGCTTAATCAAGCCAAGACTGGTAGGCCTAAATTAACCTTAAATAATCAAATTCTCTATGACGTACAACTGCGTACAAAAAAAAAAGTTCCTCCAAAGGTGGTGAATGATCCTTAGAGGAAAACAACAAATCTCCTAATAATCTCTACTCTATAAAGCTTGACTAAAATAGATTATACTAAGGACTGAAAAGTAATACTTTTGAAATAATGATTAAATAATCTACAAACCACAAAGTATGAACCAAATGAAAATTTGCAAATAATGATTAGATCAGTGCCTTCTAAATACTTGGGCTATGGAATCAAAAAACTTTCAATCCTATGTATGATCAGAGATGGTTTTAAAAATACTTGCTTTAATAAGACAAGACCATCATTTGAGAGGATTCCACTTAACGTATAATTCAAATCAGATTATACAATCAGTTCTATCAAATTTAACTCTATTCAAGAGACCAACAGAAATGGAAGAAAGACTTACACAGACCTTTCTACTAATATTCAAACTGTATAATGATTTTAAATTATAACACTTAGCGAATTTAACACAGTGAAACACTCTATTAAATAGAATATCCGAAACAATAATTGAAAGCATACAGATAACTTATAACCACAAATAAAAGAAATGGAACTTATCTTTATTGATGTTGAAAAACTAGTACATAAGAGTTCATAGTTGTAATTGCGAGTTGAATCCTTATCAAGAGTTTCAAAAATAATTTCTAATCTAATGATGGTGAAAATTACCTTAGTCCTGGTATTCGTATTAATATGTTTTTGAACAGATACAAACAAGCCTTAGACTGAGGTGTCATTTCAAAACAAAAAACTAATCACTAACTGCAACAAAAATATAATTACAATATAAAATATTAACTGTTTTAAAGGTTAATATATTTAATTTATAAGATCTCTAGTTATTCTTCTGTTTAGAATATCTCTCTTCTTTCATCCCATAAAATAATCATCTTTGAAATATTATTTGATGTGAAGACTTTTTGCACATAAGATAAATTAATTAGATATCAAACCTTAGTCTTCATTAGGGTTTTCTAGAAAAGCAATATTATAATTAATCCATGTATAGTTTCCAAAATAATCCTTTATAACATAATCTGTCATTTGAAAAATATACTTAGAAAACTTAATATAAATATTATACATGTTAAATGAGGTTTTCCTACTAATGATTTTCAAAATTTAACATAAGGCCCCCAAAAAACATTTTATTCAATAATATATAAAAGGATAACATTACAGTGATTCCATGTAAAATATATATATATATCCTTCCTTTTTAGTTAAAATTTAACTTCATAAAAAATATTCAACTCAATCCCCAAGCTATTGTTATAGGATAAAAGTTTTATTACTTTGCAGATCATATTAATATAAATATATTTCTTCTTTTGAAAAATATAGTTTTCGAGAAAGTAATATGAAATAAATTACCATTTTTCAAAACAATACAAGAACGAGTTCACCCTAAAATGATATCTCAAGTTTAATTTACATAAGATAAACACATTTACAAACAATATTGCATTCTTATAATATTGTAAACATTTAATTCCATATGCAATCAAATATTAAAAACATTATTTCATTCATGATATAAATTTCCATTAATTTGAATTAAATGATTTCACCATTACTTTCAAAATATTTTATATCATACCCCTCACAAATAAAATTAATTCTTCCTTAATAATTTATTAAAATAAAACTCCAAGGGAGAAATTATTTTAATTTATCAACCCTATATTCCAATTTCTCTCATAAAATATTTCAAAAGATTAACAAAGAAATATTTGGGCAAGAAATACTCCCTCTACACTATCAATATCTCGAAGTACCATGTTGAAAGAATTTTTATTTGGATCAAATTTTTGCACATAAATAACATAGTCAAGCATCATGATAGATCAAATTTCATCTTAGTCATTTTCAAAACAAATTTTTAATACATACTTCATCATTGGAATTAATCAAGATGACAATATTAATTCAAGGAATAAATTACCCTTATAAGATATTTTATTTAGAAACTAGGGTAATTTATATTTTTATCATGAGAATGATTTAATGCTTTTTCCATAGAAATACTTTTATGTTATTATAAAATGTTAGGACATATTATTCTATAAAAAGGAAATTTTACCCCAACATAAATTTTCCAACATAGAGTGAAAACAATGTGTTTATATCGTTTCACTCTAACTTATGTTTTCAATTAATAACATAGACTGATTGGATAGGGGGTAAGTTTGGGTAGTTAGGAAAAGGGTAGGCTTGAGAGGTTGAGTGTTCAACTCCTGATCGCCACCCTTTTGCTTAGTTACATTTTATTTCCTCTTTCCAAAATATTTTATTTCACCTCAAATAATTTCCCACCTTTGAAAATATAAAAGTATTTATTGCAATAAATCATTTTGATATCTCCATGTAATCTAATAGGTGTTTATACTTGAAATCTGCATACATAGAACAGTCATTAGGATTTTCAAATAATATACATTATTAAATGAAAAAGGAAGAAGAATATATCAGTGAAGTATACTTCCCTATCCATTTAACGCTTGCAAAGTTAGGTGTCAATAGTGGCTCCAATTGGGGATGTGCATTCATGCATGGATGCAGCGAGAGTCCAGTTATCTCTGGAAGAAGCAGACCATAGTAAGAAAACAAATCATGAAACTAGGATAGAACAAAAATAATGTACAAGTTTAGAGAATACTTCCTATTTCAAGAGAAGAAAGGTTTCAAATACTGGCCATGGGTTGGGAACTCTTGAATACTTTCATCGGTGTCTTGTAAATTGTAATAATATTCACCTACTTTTGAGATGACCATGTAAGGTCCTAACAATAATGCATCGAACTTACCATGCTTTCCTTTACCTTGGTCTTTTCCATTCCATTTCAGTGCCCAATCACCTTCTCTGAAAGACCTGTTTGATGCTTTCTTGTCATGAAGGGTCTTAATCTGTCGTTGTTGTTGAATATTTCTTTCTTGTGCTCTTCTTCTCATCTCATCTAACTCTGCCAATTGGCTCAACCTCTCCTCCATAAAATTTATGTCTTCAAGCTCTTCTTCTTGAGTGAATCTATAAACTGGAAATAGATTATTTCATGGTAACCTTGCTTGTTTCCCATAAACCAATTCATAAGGAGAAAAACTTGATATTTTTATTGTCACCCTATCTTCCCATAAAGACAAGTTTAATTTTGAGTCACATGCCTTCTTATTATTTCTCAACATTCTCCTAATGATCTTGATTATATTCTATTGCTCGATTTTGATTGACCATTCCCTTTCTGATTGTATGGGGAAGAGTTTAAGACATTATTTTTCCATTAGTATACAAAAGGAAAATAGTTTTTAAACCTTCGGTAAACCTACAATGAAAGATAGACTTTCAGAGATCACCAAAAGTATAGATATCAGAGATCACTAAATGTGTTAAGTTCAAGAGAAACCTGAAAGATAAATTGGAACCTGACAGGAGGAAAATGATAGAGGAACCCGACGAGTAGATACAATGTAAACTGAGAGAACAGGCACAGTGCAAACCAAAAGAACAAAATAGTGCAACCTGAAAGATAGTCAAATTGATTTCATATCAAACCAAGCATCAGACACTGAAAGTCAGTTACATCCTGAAAAAAGTGGATCTGACTTCCACATCAGATAAAACACTCATATTCTATTTATAGATTTTTTTTTTCTTTAAAACCATTACTTAAGGGACAAGAAACATTATTATAATTGTTTTAATCACTCTAACTGATTGAAAACATCCAGACTAGGAGATCAAGGTAAAGTTATAAACCTGTGATCATAGAGTTAAGTTTGTTTTATGTGAAACTTAATTAGGTCAATCTATCTTATAAATAGATGTTGTAATCATCCTAAATGTATGAAGAGAGGATGAAAGTAGCCAACAAGAACATTTATGGATCTGACTGAGAGTTTCAAGAACCAGAACAACAAAGGATGAAATTGGTTATCAAGAACCAAGAATAGAGGCTACCGAGCAACAGAGGTATTATTCAATCACAATAGGTAATACATATATACATGTAATCTTGAATGGATATTTAATTAGCAATAGTAGATTGCATATAATCAGGTCAAAGAGTAATTTTCTTACATTTTAACAAGTGAAGCAAAAGTAAAAATCCTGAAGGTGGATTTAAAAATCCTTTGTAAATATCTTAACCGAGCACACACCAAATAGTGTTGCTAAAGCTCTTAACAGAGTAGACTTTAACAAGTCTCCACATGATACTCCTAACAAGGTAGATCATCAGAATTGATCAAATTGTAATCCTTAACCAGCCCCTTCCAATCTGCACATAGTGAAGATTTTGTGGGTGTCATCCCCACTACAATGTTTACCTTCTTATAGAGGTTTTCTACAATATCATATCATGTGTTATGAGTCAATTACTTTCATGAATGTTTCTATGAATGTTTACATGTTTGAATAAGTTAAATAATTGATATTTTTTACACAAAGATAGCATAGAAAAAATGATTGGATGAATAATTGATTACACAATGGTTAAAGGATAAAAGAGATAAAAAAAATTTAGAGGTACTGATTTACCCCTCCCCTCTCAGTACACACTTCCCATTATTTCCAAAAATTGGTATCAGAGCTAGAACTCTTATTTGGAAAAGCTTAAAGACTAAAGAGAAAATATCATACAATGGAGAAGTACAAACTTGACAAAAGTATTGAGAATCAGAAGCTATAAATTTAGATCTTCTATGAGAAGTATAAAGAAGCTAGAATCAAGATGAGACAGTTGTTAGATGAAATAAAGAATATGGCATCTTGTTGTAATGAGACAGATTACCAAGAAGAAGAGATACTAGATCTATTACAGTCTTCACGATCTACTACAAGCAAAGTATCATATACATCAGAAGAAAGCATCACAAGCTTAAATGAAATCAATCAACATCTGGCTGGACAAGTAAAATATTAGCAAAATGATCAAGAGACATAGATGGTAAGAATGATTGATGTCATGAACAATGCTAGACAAGTTGAGCAAGAGAGAACACTAGCTACTGATGATAGAAGAAATATTACTGAAAACATACAAGAAAAAGAGTCTGAAATACAGAGACCTATAGAACATCATCATGAAATTACTAATTAGATTATTCTTATGAATCAAGAGAAAAATAGAATGAATATTGAACTCATTGAAAGAATAGAAGCTATTGGTGAGCTAAGGGAATAGAATTTAAAGCTAAAACAAGAACTCAGGATTTAGCAGCAACATAATGAAATAATCAAAAGAGCTGAAGAAAGAAATAAAAGAATGGATGATTTTAATGATGGACAAAGGAGAGCCAATAACAACATTGGACTAGGATATACCAAGAATGGAGAATCGCCTAAACAAACTGATCAAAAGAATGTCTATGAAAATCTGAGACCAAGAAATCTGACATGCAATCACTATGGAAAGAAAGGCCACACATCAAATATATGCAAGAAGAAAATGAAAGGTATTCCTAAATCTACATCTTCATTCATAGGATTTTGTGATAAATGTAAAACGAATGGGCATAAAGCATATGAATGTAAGTCTTAGATGAAACAACCAAAGAAGGAAACCTACATGGACAAATACTATCCTACTTTCAAAATGCATGGGCACACTACTCTTTAATGTTGGAAGAAGAAAAAGCAAGCATGGAAGCCTAAAGGTTAAGAATTTGCCCATCAACCAAAAAGAGTCGGTAACCAGTATTTATGGGATTAAAACACTTGGGAAAATTGTACATCATGTGGAAGATTTGGTCACATTACTGCAAATTGTATGAGACAATGGTCAAGAAATCCTAGAGCATGGAATAACCCTAAAATGGCATGTTTACATTGTCATAAAGTCAGTCATTTCAAGAAATACTATAGAGACTAAATGATAGAGACCATCACCTTTTCCAATGAAAATACCATTGAAGACATTAGGAAGATGAGAAACACAATGTGGAGGAAAGCTACAAACAATGATGAATTTGGACCAAGAAATACAATTGGTGGCACCCTATTTAATGGATCTGGTGATATTACCACCCCCACCTAAGAAGAAAAAATAAGTATAGAACTACATTACACCAAGTTATATTTTGCATCAGTTCCAATCATACATAGTTGAAATGAAAAAATTAGCATGATTATAGATGTACTATGGTATTACTTGTTAAATACAGTGAAAACCATTTCATCAGTTAATACATACTAAAGTACGTCGGTATACATTCAAAGTTGAATTGTCTGCACTTACTAAGAATCATTGGTTAAAATGGAAAAGAAAAATTTGCTAGTGTAAACCAAGATTCATTGGTAATCAAGTGAGTTGATAAGTTGTCTTTGCAATACACTGAAACCCATTGGTAAAAGTAAACAAGTTAGATGACTGCCCCAAAGCATTGCCTGGTCACCAAAAAGGAAGTTAGTGTATCAACCAATGACCCTGTCTTCACACATCGAGGAGTGGTTGGGAATTAATGACATGACCTAGGGAAAATTCTATAAATAAACGATTGAGGAGTTTCATTTCTCACCTGTGATTTGAGCCAAGTGACCAGAGAGAAAACAGAGCCAGAAGTGACAACATTGCAAAGTGAATCCAACCCATTACAAAGAAATCCAAGCAGATCAGTTATAACTATAGAGGTTGAAGTAAGTACTAAGAATAACCAAGAACTTTATTCATCTTTTACGAAAAGCCCTAAATTTTTGAAATAATGGTCATGACTTCAAGAACTGCTAAGTTGAAGAGCATCAAGAAGGACAAGGTCAATCTTGTTAAGAAATCTATCTATGTAGAACCACATTACAAGATATGCCTAGAAGTTGCATCACAACCCAACAATGCTAGAGCATTCTAATGAATACCAGCTAGGTTTTTTCTTGTCAAAGATGTGTAAGCATACATTCACTGCAAGATTGCAGAAATTGGTGACCTAGAGGTTGAACAAGATTTCAAGAAGCTATGTAATTATGATGGAACTATTAAATATGAGTACAAGCACATCGAAGTGAAAGGGATCACAAATGCCCTATTATTCCCAAAAGTGTTTAAAACTGAGTGGATTCGATTAGTATTGAGTAGAATTCACAATAATAAGCTATTATTGGATGAGCCTAAACCAATAACCTGAGATGTTATTCATGTAGTCACCGGTTATCCAATAACCAAAAAGGTAAAGGCATTGAAGAACCTGACCAATGCTGAAATTGAAAAGAATACAGGAGCTACGTGTGATGGAAGAGGACTTAAGATATCCACTATCATAGATGATGACCTAAAATTTGGAGCATGTGTCCTAGGATAAAAGTTATTTCAAGCTAATAGGATGAACAACATAGCACCCAGAGCTGTGGACACAACATATAATATTGTAAAGAAAGGAACCCAATTGTATCTGTTAGAACTTCTACTCAAGCAGCTAGAAGAGAACCTAAAGACAATCAGGAATGCGAAATCAAAATCATGTAAGTTTGGTTCACTTATCATGTTAATTTTATTTTACTTCCAAGAATCCTTCCCATCAACAGGAGATGCAAAATGGGATACAACTAGACCAATCACCATACAGATCAGTGAGTTTATAAAATCACTGGGAGACAATTTTGAGACAGTTATGGATGTGTACTTTACTCGATTCAAGGAGAGAATGCAGAAAAGAGTAAGGATCCCCGAGCAATTAATTGAGAAATTAAGGAATGATATATGCTTCATGGTAGACACAAAATTCACATACATCAAACCTGTTGTACCAAGGAAAACATGGATACAACCACTTGAATATGAAGTAAACATAGATCAAGCATCCAATGCAATTGATGCATTGATAAATGAGCCCTTAGACAAAACACAACCCAAGTTTGGCACCTATGAAGAAGCCAAGAATAGAGTCAAAACTGGCTTGGTTGTGAAACAATAGACATGAAGAAAGATAAAATGGTAAAGAACTTGAAGAAAAGGTTTTCGGTTATAGAAGAAGAAATCAAACAACTAAAAGAAACCAAGGGACAGTCACCCATTGATGAAGATGAGTAGGAAAGTGACTCTGAGTCTACATAGTCAGATACTCCATTACCTACACCAACTAAGAGTCCTAAAACCACAGCTGATACGAGGACAAGAAGTCAAACAATTAAGGACACAAGTCCTTCACCATTGAAGAAAGGTCAAGTAAGGACCTACAAGAGGAAACCTCCAACATAGAAAAGAGGGCCAAAAAAAAGAAGAAGGCTCATAAGAACCAAGGATGGCATTGAGGACATAGAAAAGGATGAAGTTGTTGAACAGGAGAAGAGTAAGATCCCTAAAACCATTGATGAGATATGTGCACTAATGATTAAATCAGGATCAATTACTGAATCCAAAGTCAGAAGATGGTTAACTCTAGATCCCTTGGACTAGAACAAGATTGAAGAGGAAATTATCAAAATGATGAGTACATTTAAATATGTACCAGTACAATTTTTTGACAAAATGCCCAATGCACTATATGATAGAATATCTGCCAGATGGACTTATGCATTGAATAATGAGAAAGAGGTTAGGGAAAGAGTCCTTGTTTCTCTTATGCCTCCCAAATCCAAAATTAAAGAAATCAAGGAGATGATGGAGGAACATGCACAAGAATTCTCACCTAATATGAGATCTTACAAGATACTAGAGGGCAAGCTAATAGACCTAGAGAAGGATAGTAACAAAATTTGGATTAAGATACTTAATAGACCTACTAAGGAGGCAAGCCCCAAGATAAAACTTCTCACAAATGAACCACACAAGGATGATCATGCTACTAAGAGCACCAAACCAATTATCATCATAGATGTAGAGTTGGACAAAGAGGAAATGGACACCACAGGAAACAAGAACATGGATGTTGTAGATGAGACATGGTCGGACACCACTATGGAAAACATTGTGGACAATATAATCATTGACATCACCGATGATCAAGTAGATGAAATTCAAAAATATAAATATGTCATTATTGCCAAGGATTAGATAGATGAATGGGACAATATAATTAATGTTGCACAAGTAAACATACTGGGAAACATGCTAATATTGATGGAAGCCATCAATATACTCCAAGAAAAGGAGAAAACACCAACCAAAGATGATATCATACCTAAAGACAAGGGTGATGTAGAACAAAAGGATGTATCTGAAGAACAAAAAGACACATCTGATGACCTGAAAGATGCTACTAATGTGCAACAAGACAAATATGTTGATTAGAAAAGTGAAGAAGAGAAACATACAAAAGATGGAGAGAAGAAAGATAAAAGTGAAGAAGAAAATAAAGATGATACACCATAGCATACAAAAGAAAAATCTACAGATACACCCAAGGTTAATGAGGAAAAATCTTCACCTAACCGATAGGTTGACACCGAGCAGAAGGAAAAAGAAAATTCATCTACCAAGCCTTCACCGAGCACTTCAGAGAAGACAAATGAACTAGCAATAGTAGTTCACAAAGCTACATCAACACAAATCTCAAATAAGAAGAATAAAAAGAATAAGAATCCAGTTACTTTGGATGAAATTATTGAGATTCTAGTATGTGATCCTAGAACATTGGATCCAACTGAACTAACAAAGTATGCAAGACTTTGTGAGAGAAAAGCTATCCAGGATAAGCTTAGAAAGGCAACAAAAGAAAAAAAAAAGGTACTTGAAACTACAAAAGACATACTACAATAGATAGTATGTGACACTAACATTGATCAAGATACTCCTATACCTGATCAATTGGTTGTTCTCATAGAATCTATCACATCTCAGAATGTAGATGTTGAAAAGGCAATTGAAGAAAGAGGAGAGCAGAAATTTCAATTCAAACTAGTTGAGAAAATCAGCCAAGAAGTGGCAGAGAACAAGGTGACATTGTCTAAACTTGTAAGTACATTGGACCCCATTATTTTAGAATCTATAACCTTAATCCAAAAGTTATGGACTTTAGATCAACTCACTAAGGAGTATAGTGAGAAGATAGCACAAATTGATCTTGATATACAAGCAAGTGCACAAGGTCTCACTAACAATGAAGAAGCAATCAAATTGCACTATGAATAGCTCAAGCAAGCAAGAAAGTTGAGATAGGACATTCAAAATGTAGAATCAAAGTTTAGAGATGAGGTAACTGAGCTCCAAGTTCTAATCTTACCCAATCTTACATTACTACAGCAACACATGACACTGGAAAGAACACTGATTGCCACCCCAGAAATGTTTGTCCTAGACATAATTTATGATATGCATGCCAAAATTGCATTAGAGCAGATGGCTCTGGAACACCTTAAAGAGAAATGGGAATAGATGATCGAAGAAATGTCAAACTCTCATTCCCATATTTTGGACAATCTATAAGTTACACATTTTTGCCAAAATTTTGACAACTTGTAAGTTATACGTCTTTGTCCTTAATATCAAAAAAGGAGGAAATTATATGTTCATATATCATAAGGTGAAAAGGAGAAATAAAGAAAGGAAAGTATAATTATACATGTACATATATGCATACAGTTAGAGGGAGTCATATAATGACAAGATATATAAATAGTGTACATACTAAAGACTTTAGTATTTATACACATATCAATTTTTGATACTAATGTCAAAGGGGGAGATTGAAGACATTATTTTCCATTAGTATACAAAAGGAAAATAGTTTTTGAACCTTTGGTAAACCTACACTAAAAGACAGACTTTCAGAGATCACCGAAAGTATAGACTTTCAGAGATCATCGAAAGTACAAATATCAGAGATCACTGAATGTGTTAAGTTCAAGAGAAACCCAACAGATAAATTGGAACCCAAAAGGAGGAAAAAGACAGAGGAACCCGATGAGAAGATACAATGAAAACCAAGAGAATGGGCATAGTGCAAACTGAAAGAACAAAACAGTGCAACCCAAAAGACAGTCAAACTGATTTCAGAGAAAACTGAGCATCAGACACCGAAAGTCAGTTACATCCCAGAAAAGTGGATCTGACTTCCATGTTAGATAAAACACTCATATTCTATTTATAGAGTTTTTTTTTGTTTTAAAACCATTACTTAAGGGACAAGCAATATTATTATAATTGTTTTAATTAGTCTAACTGATTGAAAACATGTAGACTAGGAGATCAAGGTAAAGTTGTAAACATGTGATCATAGAGTTAAGTTTGTTTTACGTGAAACTTAACTAGGTCAATCTATCTTATAAATAGATGTTGTAATCATTCTAAATATATGAAGAGAGGATAAAAGTAGCCAACGAGAACATCTATCGATCAGACTGATATTTTCAAGAACCAGAACAACAAAAGATGAAATTGGTTATCAAGAACCAAGAACAGAGGCTACCAAGCAACAGAGGTATTATTCAATCACAATAGGTGATACATATATACATGTAATCTTGAATGGATATGTAATCAGCAATAGTAGATTGCATACAATTAGGTCAAAGAGTAATTTTCTTACATTCTAACAAGTGAATAAAAAGTAAAAATCCTTTCAAGGAAGGTAGATTTAATAATCCTTTGTAAATATCTTAACCAAGTGCACACTAAACAATGTTGCTAAAGCTCTTAATAGAGTAGAATTTAACAGGTCTCCACATGATACTCCTAACAGGGTAGATCATCAGAAGTGATCAAATTGTAAGCCTTAACTGGTCCCTTCCAATCTGTACATAGTGAAGATTTTGTGGGTGAAGAAATTATATTTTTCCATTAGTATATGCAAGGAAAAACATGATAAACACCACTAATTTATACTACACCGACAGATAGGGCACATCACTACCTGATGCCAAGGTTACCGATATTTCTAAGTACAAAGCATCTTGATGCAACACTATTTAGTATTACTCGATGATAGAAAAGATAAAGGAACCTGACAAGTAACCAACAGTGCAACCCGATGAAATAGTCAAGAGTGGAACTCGACAGATGAAGGGAACATGATAGACAGTTCAAAGAAGGAACTCTAATAGAGTTTCAGTTCACACCAAAAATTAGATACCGAGAGTCAGTTACATCTTGAAAAATGTGAATCTGACTTCCATGTCAGATAAATCACTGAAGTTTTATATTTAGCTTCTTGATTTGTTTTAAATCCATTATGTGAGGGAAAAGAATTGTAATTATTATTTTTTTTATCATTTTAACCGGTTTAAAACATGCAAACTAAAGGGTCAAGGTCAAGTTGTATACCTTGGATTTAGAGTTAATATTGTAAGGCGTGATTCTAAAAGAGGTCAAAGAGCTTGAATAAATAGATGCTCAATCAATTGTGAACATGTTGTTCGATGATGATTGTAGCCTCTGAGAGCATCTAAAGGATTAGACAAGAGAATACATGCAGAATCACAGAAAAGGATCAAATCAGCTTTCAAGAACAAGAACCAAGGCTACCGACAAGTAAGAAAAGGTATTAATCAAACACTATAGGTGATATTCATATACTATAAGCTTTAATGGATATGTAATCAGCAATTATAGATTGCATACAATCAGGTCATGCATATTGTACACATTCTAACAAGTGGGGTACACTTAAGAAATCCTTTCAAAGGAAGGTGGATTTAACAATCCTATTGTAAATCTCTTAACCAAGTGCACACTACATCAGTGTTGCTAAAGGTCTTAACAGTGTAGATCCTAATAGGTCTCCACATTAATACTCCTAATAGGTTAGATCATCAAAAGGGATCAAATTGTAAGCCTTAACTAGCTCCCTTCCAATCTATAGATAGTGAAGTTTTGTGGGTGCCATCCCCACTGAAATTTTTACTTCCTAACAGGAGTTTTCTACAATATCATATCTTGTGTTATGTGTCTATTATTTTCATGAATGTTTCTATGAATGTTACATACAATTAAGTTTCTGAATTAATATTACATTCATAAGAAAGAACATCATATTTGGTCAGTAATACAATAAATATTGATTGCTAATGAAGAAAGGTGAAAAGTATTAAAAGTTTTAGAGGTACTGATTCACCCCTCCCCTCTTAGTACTACTTCCCATTAATCCCAATAATTGGTATTAGAATTGAGTCTCTTCTTGGTAAGATTAAAGGATTAAGAGAAAAGATCATAGAATGGAGAAGTACAAACTTGATAAAAATATTGAGAATAAAAATATTGAAATTTAGATGTTCTATGAATAGTACAAAGAAGCTAGAATCAACATGAGACAATTTCTGGATGAAAAAAAGAATATGGCATCTTGATGTAATGAGATAGATTATCATGAAGAAGAGATTCCAAATTTCTTTGAGTCTTCAGGATCAAATACAAGCAAAGCATCAAATACATCAGAAGAGGGCATCACAAGCCTAACTAAAATCAATCTACATTTGGATGGACAAGTCAAATCTCAGCAAATTGGTCAAGAGACACAGATGGTAAGGATGATTGATGTCATGAACAATGCTAGGCAAGTTGAACAAGAAAGACAATAGCTATTGATGATAGAAGAAAGATCACAGAAAAACTACAAGAAAAAGAGTCTGAGATACAAAGGCTTATAGAGCATCACCATGAGGTAACTAATCAGATTATTCTTATGAGTCAAGAAGCAAAAAAAAAAATATGGAACTCATTGAAAGAATACAGATTATCAGTGAACTAAGAGAAGAGAATTGGTGCAAAGCACCCTAGGGTTTAGCTCAAAACCCTAGCCCCAGCAATTTTGAACAAGTTTTGATACAAGTCTTTCAACGAGCAAGTCATATTTTGCCTAGTCGCTCAGTCGCGGAGCCAGCAGCGAGCAGAAAGGTAATGCATCGCACACTCGCGAGCTAGTTAAAAGTTAAGTCTTATAGTGAGCGAGTACGCGACGAGGAACTAGTCACTCAGTCGCAGACGGCTAGTAGAAAAGATAGTGCGCGACAATGCAACGAGCAGCTCATCACCCAGTCGCGAGTCAATTCACAGTCACATAAAACACGGTGCGACAGCGCGACGGTGAAATCAATTGCTCAGTCGTGAAGACAAATAGTTAAGTCGTGGTGTGCGAGTGAGCGACACTCGATGCATCGCCAGGTCACAGGTGAATTGACGGTTAAGTGAAAAGCATGATGAGTGCGTGATGAGCAATAATTGCTCAGTCGCAAGGCAAAGGTCAGCTTGAGGAAACACCTAGCGAGTATGCGACATGAGCTCATCGCTCGGTCGCAAAGCAAGAGGCAGCTCGAGTTGAAGCAGCACGAATGTGTGACCACGGTTATCGCTCAATCATAAAGACATCATCAACACGTCTTGAAGCAGTGTGGGTACGCGACGGGTGATCATCACTCGGTCGCAGAAGGAAAGTCAGCTCGAGGCAGAACAGTGCGAGTATGTGATTTGAGCTCATCGCTCAGTCGCAACGTAAAACACAGCTCGTGTAGAAGTGCAGCGAGTGCGCGACTAATGTGCGTCGCAGACTCGCAGAGCAAGGAGCAGCTCATGGAGAAGCAGTGCGGGTGTGCGATTTGAGATCATTGCTCGGTCGCAATAGAAATAGTAGCTCGGGACAATGCATTGCGGGTGCACGACATGAGCTCATCGCTCAGTCGCAAAGGAAAAGATAGAATAGGTAAATGCATTGTGAGAGCGTGACGAGCAGGTCATCACTCAGTCCCGAGGTAAAAGCCAAGTCATGAAAATGCATTGCGAGAGCGCGACGAGCAGGTCATCTCTCAGTCATGAGGTAAAAGCCAAGTCATGAAAATGCATTGCGAAAGTGCGACGAGCAGGTCATCGCTCAGTCGCAGAGCAAAATGTAAAAGGTGATTCCAGCTCGCGACTACGCGATGGAAAATAGAACAGTCAAAG
>MU223287.1:2257043-2272347 GCA_018584345.1 Thuja plicata
TGTTCTTCTCAATCTGTTCAATCTCATCATTCATAGCACTTATCCATTCTTCATTATCTAGTGCAGCATTGACAGATTTTGGTTCAAACTCACAAATTAAGCAATTTGAGTTTAAAGACTTACTCCTATGATATGGTCCTCTAGATGGTTCCTTCTTACATATCTTGAAAGTATAGGTACAACTCTTTGTATATCATCTTGATCTTCATTACCTTACACATTATCTTGATCATTATCCTAACCGTCAGTAACGACATTCTGACCGTCGATTGCAACATTTTGTTGTTCTAGATTTAAGCACTGTTTCTCGGGTAGAGTGATGGGTTCTTCATTGTATACAAACTTTTTGTATTCCTCTGGTTCTTTTGTGCTTTCCATCTCATTCTTTTCTGCAAATTCATCAATCTTTACATTTGCACTTTAAACTATTTTGTTAGAAGCCTTGAGTAGGCTTTTAAAAGCTTTGCTTTTGGTAGAATACCCAAGAAAAATACCTTCATCACTTTTGGCATCTAGCTTTCCTTTTCTTTGATCTTTTAAGACATAACATTGACTGCCAAAAATTTTGAAGTAACTTACATTGGGTGTTTTACCATACCATAGCTCATAAGGAGTCTTCTTTGAGTCCTTTCTTAATTGTACTATGTCAAGTGTGTAAACAATAGTGCTAATAGCTTCCCTCCAGAAGATCTGGGTGATGTCCTTCTCTATCATTAGTGTTCTTGCACAATCAACTATTGATCTATTCCTCCTCTCAGCAATCCCATTTTTTTGTGGTGTTCTTGGTGTAGAAACCTATTTTTTTATACCATGCTCATTACATAAATTAGTGAATTCATCTGATATAAATTCTCCTCCTCTATCTGATCTCAAACATTTTGGATCCTTACCACTTTTTTTCTCTACCATAGCCTTATACCATTTAAACATCTTAAATGCTTTAGATTTTTCTTTTAGAAACATGACTGTCATCATTCTAGAATAATCATCAACAAAGAGAATAAAATATCTATCTCCATAATAGCTCTTTGTCCTCATAGGTCCACATAAATCAGTATGGAATAATTCTAGAATATCATCAGATGTATGGGTTTTGCTTTTGAAACTAGACTTTGTCATTTCACCTTTTTGACAATTCTTGCACATGATGTTGGCTGGCTTTGTCATTGTCAATAAGCCTCTTACACTTCTTTTCCTGCTTATCTTTGTCATGTTGTCAAAATTCGAATGACACAACCTTTTGTGCCATAGCCATATGTCTTTGTTTCTAGTCATTAGGAAAGTGGGGTTATTATTATACAGATAGAATAAGTTACCTTAGGTTTGTTCACCGGTACCACTCAGTGTTCCTGATTCATTGAAGATCTTTGCCTTCTTGTTCTCAAATGCTACTTTATGACATGAATTATTCAACTGAGAAACACTCAATAGGTTATAATTCAATCCTTTTACCCAATAAGCATTTTCACATTTAATCAGGTTATTCAGCATTACTATTCCCTTAGCTTCAATTTGACAAGGAGAATCATTTCCCATTCTTACTGTACCACCTTTATAGTATTCAAAAGTATTAAAATTTTCTTTGTCACCAGTCATATGGTGAGTGCAGCCACTATCTATAATCTAGATATCATCCTTACTAATCTTAGATATGAGTGCAATTTCTTCATACCTTTCATCTTCATCTAAATCATCCTTCATAGCTACAAACACTATCTCAACATCATCATCCAGTTCGGTGTCAGTATCTTCATCTTTGCAAGTAGCTAGATAGCTAGCCTTCTTGCCTTTGTCCTTTTAATCTTAGGTATCACTTCTTTCTGATCGTTGGTAACCTCTGTAATATTTTCTATCACCTCTGTCAGATTTCTTCTCAAAAGATTTGTTATCACTTTTGCCATCTTTTCTTTTAGGACATCTTGCAGCAAAGTGTCCAATTTCTTTACAATTAAAACATACAAGTGGTAACTTACCTTTGTATTTACCTTTGCCTCTTAGCATTCTTCTTTCCATTAGTGCTTCGATTTCAGCTAGATCTTCTTCTTCACTTTTGCTTTCACTGTCTCTTCTAGATGAGTGTCTCTGACTAGATTTGCTTATTTTCACAGAAGACTTGAATGCAGACTCTAAGCTTGGTAAGACACTATTATCAAAATTGTTCATCTTAAATGAAATCAGTCTACCAATTAGGCTATCAAGAGTTACTGTGTTATTTTCTACTACTCTTATTTCTTGAATAGCAAAGACTCTAATAGCATATATAGGCAATAGGGTTCTTAGGATTTTACTTACCACTGTCTCCTCTTCTAGTGTACCTCCAACACCTCGTATAACATTGACTACTTCTTTTATTCTTGTGCTATACTATGTGATGTTTTCTCCTTCTTTCATTCTAAGATCATCAAACTTTCCTCTAAGGCTTTCTGCCTTGGCTCTTAGAACATTTTCATTGCCTCCATGTACAAGTTTCAACTTTTCCCACATTGTCTTTGCATTTTTGCAATCTTTGACATCCTCAAATTCAGCATCAAAGAGTGAGGCTGAAAGCTCTATAACTATACAGTTATGTTCATGCTTTACTCTTAATTGATCTACTATCAATGGTCTTGTAGGAAACACATATTTAGTATCTAAGTATTGAGTGATATCATTTCCAATACCTGATAAGTGAAGCTTTATCCTGCTTTTCCATGAAGCAAAGTTGTCCTTGTTCAACTTGGGCACATCTCATCTTCATCTTTTGATCTTCAACTTAGGTCTTGAAACCTTCCTTTTAAGCACACAAGCTCTGATACCAATTGTTAGTAATAACTGAGAGGAGGGGTTGAATCAGTGGCCTCAAATTTTTATTCAATTTAAACTTTAATCCACCAATCAATACTTCTCCAATTATTAAGTCCCTACAAGATGTATGCCTTTGAAATACTTGAAACAAATAATTGTCTATCGGTTTACCTTGTCTTTCCTTATTCTCCTTGATAACTAATAGGTAGTAAACTATATTTACCGATACTTAGTAAATATGCAGAGTATACCAGTCAATCCATAAATGCATATGTAGAATGTAAAACAATAAAGTAAAAAACCATACACATATAACACAAGGATTTTAACGTGGAAACCCTGTTAAGGGAAAAACCACTGGGACCGGTACCCTAAATTTTCACTCTTCTAAAGTGAGCCCTCTTAGGAGCCAACTCTGTAAAGGTTACAAACACACAATTAAGTGCAACCTTGTTAGAGTATTTTTATACATAGGTTGTCATTGATTATCTGGCATCTACACTACCATCCTTGAATTAGTCTCATGACTGTCAATAGGCTTTATGCAAATCTTACTACCATCCTTGAATCAGCCTCCTTCTTAGACTGTCAATAGGCTTTAGGTAAGACCAATGCTACTATCATGAGTCAACCTTCTGGTAATCTGTTAGGATATAGCTCAATTACAAAAGACTGTTAAGTCCTGCTCTATTAAGAGACTTAATGCTTCAATGGTTAAACTAAATCAAAATTACTTGTTTCTGATGCAACTGAATTGTATATTTTTAGATTTATTTACTTACAATATCTCTCTAATCAATGTATCAATACAATTCCTTTATACTTAACTCTTTCTTCTCTGTGATGTTGTGCTTTTCTGTTTGTCGGTGTCTACAGAACTCTTTAGCTCTCCCTCAGCTTGATTGATCAGGACTTCATGAAGTTAATTCTTCATCAGTTTCTCTTCAGCAACTTTTATCAATTGACTCCCCTATGTATCTAATTTATTTATTTTTCTTGGAATGAATTATTCTTGTTTATTAAGTAGACATGATGCTCCTTAATTCTAGGTTCTTGATTCTTGATTCTTGGTGTGAAAAAAAATCCAGCCAAATTGATTTGCAGCTTTAACTCCTATTTTATCTCGTAGTTATCTTCTTGCCAACTATACAAATCATTTACTTAACTGTGGTCGATTAAAACAAATCAAACAACCAATTAAGTCTATCCTTTAGCTCTGCCAGGTAGATATTTTGTCATTTTCTAATCTCTCTATTCTGTCGGTCAACTCTGCAGTTCATCGTCAATGACAACTTCCAGTTCTGTTGGTGTCGCTTCAGTTAGCTTCGGGATCTCTATCCTTCGGGCATCATTGGATCTTTCTCATCAAGCAACATTGTCTTCTGCTCATCGGGCATCACTGTGACTTTATCTCTATCTTTACTGATGGTGTCCACTCTGCCGGTGTAGTCTATCACTTAGTGAATACTTGACTTTTATGCATTGCTGAAAGCATAACCTTTGTTCCATTGATTCTCTAAAGTCTTTGGCATTTATTTATATGACCATACAGATGATATCAAGTTGACATCAATGAAAATACAAACCATTAACTGATTTAATGTCTTGCATCATCTTCAACTTAATATAATCAACCATTTAATCAATTACATGTCATCAGTTTATACTACACTGACAAATAGGGCACATAACTACCTGACACCAAGGTTACTGATATTGCTAAGTACAAGAAATCCCAACACAACACTATTCAGTGTTACTCGATGATAGAAAAGACAAAGGAACCTGATGAGTAACCAATAGTGCAACCCAAAAAAATATTCAAGAGTGGAACCCAATAGATGAAGGGAACCCAATGAAATATTCAAAGAAGGAACTCCAACAGACTTTCAATTCACACCGAAAATCAAATACCAAGATTCAGTTACGTCCCGCAAAATGTGGATCTGACTTCCACTTCAGATAAATCACTAAAGTTTTATATTTAGCTTCTTGATTTGTTTTAAATCCATTACTTGAGGGAAAAATAATGTAATTATTATTGTTTTTTTCAGTTTAACTGATTTAAAACATGCAAACTATAGGATCAAGGTCAAGTTGTATACCTTGCATCTAGAGTTAACATTGTAATGCGTGATCTAAAAGAGGTCAAAGAACTTGTATAAATAGATGCTCAAAAAAGTGTGAACATGTTGTTTGATGATGATTGTAGCCTCTGAGAGAATCTAAGGGATTAGACAAGAGAATACATGCAGAAGAAAAAAAAAGGATCAAATCCATTTTCAAGAACAAGAACCAAGGCTACTGACAAGCAAGAAAAGGTATTAATCAATCACTATAGGTGATATTCATATACTGTAAGCTTTAATAGATCTGTAATCAGAAATTATAGATTTCATATAGTCAAGTCATACATATTGTACACATTCTAACAAGTGGGGTATAGTTAAGAAATCTTTTCAAAGGAAGGTGTATTTAACAATCCTATTTTAAATCTCTTAACCGAGTGCACACTACATCAATCTTGCTAAAGCTCTTAATAGAGTAGATCCTAACAGGTCTCCACATTAATACTCCTAACAAGGTAGATCATCAGAAGTGATCAAATTGTAAGCCTTAACTGGCTCCCTTCCAATATGGAGATAATGAAGTTTTGTGGGTGCCATCCCCACCGTAGCTTTTACTTCCTAACAAGATTTTTATGTGATATCATATCTTGTGTTATGTGTCTATTACTTTCATGAATGTTTCTATGAATGTTACACACAATTAAGTTTTTAAATTAATATTACATGCATAAGAAAGAACATCAAATTTGGTTGGTAATACAGTAAAGATTGATTGCTAATGAAGAAAGGTGAAAAGTGTTAAAAGTTTTAGAGGTACTTATTCACCCCTCCCCTCTCAGTACTACTTTCCATTAATCCCAATAGTGGGTGCCATCCCCACCATAGTTTTTACCTTCTTACAGAGGTTTTCTGCGATATCATATCATGTGTTATGAGTCAATTACTTTCATGAATGTTTCTATGAATGTGTACATGTTTGATTAAGTTAAAGAATTGATATGTCTTACACAAAGATAGTATAGAAAAAGTGATTGGATGAACAATTGATTACACAATGGTTAAAGGATAAAAGAGATAAAAAGTTTTAGAGGTGTTGATTCACCCCTCTCCTCTCAGTACACACTTCCCATTATTTCCAACAAGAGTATGATAGGTTGATACCATATTTATTTCAAAATTTAGAATATTCCTTAGATCTGAAACACATACCATTATCACAAAGGATCTTGCAAGGTACTCCAAATCTAGTAAGTATGTTCTCTGTCAAAAACTTGATGACCACCTTACTTTTAGCTTGTCTTGTAGGTATAGCTTCAACCCATTTCATAAAATAGTTTGTTGTAACCAATATCTATTTATGACCTTTACTTGAAGCATCTGGAATCTCCCTAATAAAGTCTATTCACCACATTTTGAAAGGTTCTTTAGTTTGTAAAGGAATAAGGGGTACTACACCATTGTATTTCAATTTTCTGGAGAATTTCTGACAGGCTTCACACTTCTTAACATATTCATAACAATCCTTGAATACATGAGGCTAATAATACCCAGATTGCAATATATTATGAGCTATTGTCTTAGCTGAAAAGTGACCACCACATACCCCATCGTGTAATTCTTTTGTAACTGACTTAGCCTGATAGATGTCTAGACAAAATAAAAGGATACCATCATTGTTCTTCCAATACAGATCTCCTTGAATCAGTACATACCTTGATGCTTGCAACTTTATAGTTATTTTTTTATTATCACTTAAACCTTCTTGAAAATTCATATGTTTTAAGAAGTAAATTATGTCTGTGTACCATGGACAATGTTCAATACTAGTTCCTGAATTCTCCAAATCCACTTGGTTTATTTGGGTTGCATCTAAATTTGTTTCTTCCATGAGTCTAGCCAACCATTGTCCTCTTAATAACTTAGTGATTTGAATCTCAATATGAAACTCTTGAACTTGATTAATTCATCGGCATCTTCTACTTGTGACTTTTGATTGCCTCAATATGTCTTTAGTTGCTGCATTAGGTACCTATGCCACAATCCTAGCTCTGACTAGATAAGGTCTAAATGACTTTACTTCTTTTACTAATGCATAAGCCTGTTTCTCATGTACATCATATTTTATCTTAGAAGATTGTAAGGTTTTACTGAACAAGGCTATTGGTTTCTCATGTCCATCATTTTTCAGTAACAGGACAGCTGCAATGGTGTGAAAAGAAGAAAAAGAGAATAATTTAAATGGTTTTGAGAAATCGGGAGATTTCAAAACTGAAGCTTTCTTGATTGCTTTCTTAATGTTAGAAAAAGCCTCTAAGGCTTCATCTGTCCAATTTAGAATTGCATTCCTCTTTAGCATCTTTGTAATAGGTTTAAAATTTTCTAAAAAATTTGAGACAAACCTCCTCACAAAGTTGATTTGTCTACAAAAATATTGAATCCCCTTAACATTTCTAGGAATCTAAACCTTATCAGTTGCTTCAATCCTTCTAGGTCTATTCTTACTCCATCTCTAGATACAATATGTCCTAGAATTTTACCTTTAGTTACCCCAAAATGACATTTCTTTGGGCTCAAGGATATCTCATACTCAAGGGCTCTTTTGAAAATTTGTTCTAAATGCTTGTAATGGTCTTCTATCCTTTTGGAATAAGTTTTTATGTCATCCTGATATATTACCATAATAACATCAATGAAATCCTCAAAAGCCTAATCCATGGCTCTCTGAAATGTAGCCCCGACATTCATAAGTCCAAATGGCATCCTAGCATAAATGTATGTACCCCATGGTGTGGTGAATGCTATTTTATACTTTTCTTCATGTTTAACCTTCACTTTATTGTACTTGGAGAACCCATCCATCATGGATAACAACTCATTCCCATTAAATTTTTGTAATAATGCCTCCATGTTAGGTAGTGCATAATTGTCCTTTAATGAAGATATGCTTAAGTTCCTGAAATCTACACATAGTCTGATATCTCCATTTTTCTTCCTAACAGGGACAAGTTTTAAACCCAAGTAGAGTGCCTAATTGGATTTATGATAGCGCATCCCTCATCTTAATTAGTTATTCCTTCATCTTAGGTGCCAAAGTTGGATTTATTGGTCTTTGCCTTTGTCTAAAGGGATTTGCATCTGATTTTAGAGGTATCTCATGTTGGAATAATTCCTCCCCATATGCTTCGAGGTCATCATAAGACCAAGCAAATACATGTTTGTACTTTCTAAGTAAACTAATAATTTTTGATCTAATTTTTGAAGTTTCTTACCAATAATGACTTCTTTGGGAGTATGTTCATTTCCCAAATTTATCTTCTCTATTTCCTCTATAGTAGTATGTTTTGTCTTAATCTCATTTTTAGAGTCCTTAATATCAAACATTCTTTCTAATGGTATGAGGTCCTTTGGGACTTTATTATTCTTAAGTTGAATTACTTCTTTCCCAAATAAAGTTTCTTTTCCTTCTACTGTTTCAACATAATCATTCAAATCAATAAACTAATTTTCATACCTTTCTTCACATGCAAGAAATTTTATGATGTCTCTATCATCCTCAAAAACTTTCCAATTATGAACGTTATCAGGTACTATTGGTCTTGATTTCATCTCTACCTGTGTAATATATTTACAAGGAATATCATTATGCTTAACTACTAGGTTAGCCATAAAATATGCAAGAATATTTTCAGACCTATCTATCCAAGTTATTGAAAAAGCATCAAAACATTCTATGGAATCCCAAACCTCATTTTTGTACCTTTTTAGATTTTGATTCTTAGTAACAAACTTATCCCAAACTTGAGATACAACTAATTTAGAATCCCCATAAATAGAAAGAAGTTTAATACCATGCTTACTTGCTACTTTTAGGCCTAGTAAGAGTGCTTCATACTCTGCAATATTGTTAGTACAATCAAAGGCCAACAAAAAGGAATACTTAAAAGATTTTCTATTTGGGGATATGAAAACTACACCTGCTCCATTACCATCTTTGCTACATGACCCATCAAAGAACATTTTCCAAATGGAATTACTATTTCCCTTAGCATGTATTTCAATAAGATTAGTATTTTCAACAACATCTTTATGAATACTTACCTAGAAATTCTCCATATATGTATGGAAAAAGCATGTAATCTGATTGGGATCAACTTCTTCAATGATATAAGTAGACCTTGGTTCCCTATCAATCCTCATAATCATATCATTCACTGGGATAGAAGCATAAGATAAATCTAATTGGACATTACCACATACCAAATTAGACCATTTTCTGGATAATAACATCCCATAACTAGCTGGTACCTCTGCAATAGTAATATCAATTTTATAAGACTTTTCAGGACAAGAAGGAAACTTGAATTCAACATTTTTCATTATTCCAATAATTGGGACAGATCTATTATCCATACCATAGCACTTTTCATAAGTAGTATCTACATTCATTCCTAATTCCTTCATCACTCTATGAGGAATAATATTAACTGCTGCTCCAGAGTCCAACATACAATTTTTAACTAATTTATTGTTTATCAACAAAGTCAAAAAGAAAGGGTCTACTTTAGTAGCATCTTCATTACTAGATGTCCCTAGATAAGTAACTGGTAATTATTCATTATAATTTTGTTCTTTGGAATCCCTTTTAACAACATCATTTATTATTTTGAGCGTTTCATTCCTACAATTAGTTAATTTCATCATTTCCATTAGAGGGACAAAAAGTTTTACCTGAGATAATGCTTGAGACATGAATGAAGCACAGTTAGAAATTTTCTTACCATTGTTTTTCTTGTCCACCGATTTTCTTATCTTTAATATTTGATCAAAGTGCCTTTTAGGGGCCTCCTCCTTTCCTTTCTTTGCCTCGCCACTCTTGTTTGAAATTTTAAAAATTCTTGTCACCTATTCATGGCATGAATTTACAGTTCTGTTCCTTAAGTGATAGTTGCTACACATCTGTTCCAGTGCTGCCACAGTGTATGCATCTTTTTCTTCTTTTGTTTACCCTCTAATTTCAGGATTCTCATCATTTTCCTAAAAAATTTGTTGCTCCAGTTGGTATCCCAACCTCCTATAATCTTCATTTGGCACATAATATTCTTCAGAATCATCACTATCCACTTCCCAAAATGGGTTGGATGACATAGCATTTATCATGGGTTTTTCTTCATCTCTCTGATCATTTTCTTCTAAAATTTTATGCACTATTAGACACCTTTTCTGTGGATGAGGTAATTTGCATACATTCAACCAAGGCTCATCTTCTATAAAATTATTATTCCTTTTAAGTGGGTCTGGAGTGTCCATTTTTTTTCAAAGGTTTTCCATCCTTCTAGTAGGTGTGATAAGGCATGTCTTGCAACCTGTACCTGTCATTTCTATTAAAATTTATGTAATTTCTATTTTCCTGAAAATGACCTTTATTTGGTTGTAAATTCTTTACCAAACTCACTAATTCATCCATTCTATCCCTTTCCTCATTTTTCTCTAGGGCTGTAGGGTTGAAAAGCCTAGGATCATTTATTTTATCCATTCTCCCACCAGCTATCCTATTAATTTTAATAGTTAATGCAGTTTTAAATGCTTGCAACAATGTTACCGGGTTATGAGACCTTATCTCATAGTTTGTCTTGACATCAAAAGTTGTTAGATAAAAATTTATTAAAAATGAATCCACAGGGCAAATATCTTTTGGAATTTTATTTAACACCATGTTAAACCTTTTGTTGAATTCTTTCACTGTCTCATTTAGATTCTTTTTTATGCTAGTTAATTCATGAGATGCAAAAGATAGATCACTACGATCTATAAATTCTTCCAGAAACTGGCTAACAAAATTATTCCAACTGTCAATAGATCTATCTGGTAAATTTCTATACCACTCATCTGCATCATCCTTAAGGGACTACACAAAAACCTTCATTAGCACATCTTCATAATTTATTTCAAATTCAGCTATGACATTTTTTATATTAATAACATGATGTTCTACAGATTGTATTTCATCACCAATAAATTTTTGAATGGCAGATTTCAGATCTTTAGATATGCTATTAGGATAACAGACAATAACAGTAAAATCTAATTATCGATACCTTTCATTTACCAGAGGAATTCTGAAATTTATTTTATTTCCCATCTGATTATTTATTTGGATACCTCCATTCTGATAATTATTATTATTTCTCTGATAATGATTTCTTTGATTATCCGCTCGTTGACCACCTTGATCATTATCCCAATGTTCATTGTGATTGTTCTGATTATTCTTATAATAATTAGACTACAAAGATGAATGTGCATGACCATGGTTTTGATGTTGTGTGTGATGCATTCTATTTTCCTCCTTCATATTGTCTTGCACAATATAACATTCTTGCGCATATTGCTGATTATTCTAGTTATCACGTGGCAACACGCAATGTTGTTGATTCACACTTACCTTATCACGCTGGTTATATTGTAAATGCATATCATATCTTTTCTATGCATTATAACATTCTTCATGCATGCACTGATCTCCATATCCAAGCTGTGTACTAGAGTAATTTTGGTCTTGTGCAAGGTTATGCTAAGGCTACATAAGAACTTCTTGGTGTGGGCCACACTAGAATTGATGCTACGTGTTTTGATAGATATATTTTCCATTTTTAAACTACATACCAAGGTCATCGTTATGCATGTTTTGATCAACATCATACTGTTGTTTATTATGGTTTATGTCTTGCATGCAGTCTTCATAATGTCATGTGTGTCTATGTCATTCCAAGTCATGGTGGTGTTGGTCATTTTTAATGTTTAAATAATTTCCATTTTTCTTCTGTTGTTGCACAAAATGTTCAGGGTGTTGCACAGAATGCGCATTTAAATAATACTTCTCATCACCTTTGCCTTGCACATGGACTCCATAGGGCTTCATATCATATCTCTCACCTGGTACATAGTTCTGAGAATGTTGTGCACCATAACCTAGCTGGTTATTCTTTCCTTGGTGTGCATGCTTTTTATCTTTAATAATGCCTTGTGTGTGGATCCCATGATGTTGTGTATTATGGGTCTATAAATGATTAATATTATTCCTACCTTGCATACAAATTCCACCATGTTGTGAATTATAATGTTCCCTCTCATTAACATGGGTTTTAATGTGATCCCTACGTTCATGTTGTATCATATCATAATCACCATTTCCTTGATTCTGATAATTTAATAATTATGCTACATTATTATATTTCCCACGCACCTTATCAAACTGGTCTTGCGTATTTCTATATTGTCCTTGTGTTTTATCATATTTGTCCCACTGGTAAATTATATTGATTGATATACTAGTCTTGCTTCTGGTTATACACGTGCTCTTGATCTTCATTCAGCATGTGATGTTGACCATTCTGTAGGTAGTGAGCATTAATATAATCCTATTGGTGCGTAGGGTCACTAAATGATAATGTTTCTCACACATTGTTATCCAAATGTTTGTGAAAAGAAATCTTATCATTCATCTGATCTGCATCATAATTCCTTTTAGCATTAAGATCAAATAGTGGGTTATTGTAGGGATATTTTAAAATGTGCTCAACATCATTTTGTTTCCCATGGTTTCCAAGGTATTTAATTCTTCCACCTTCATTATTTACTCCAGTACCCCTATCATCATTTCTACTATTTCCACTCATTTTATCATCTGTGTTGTGCAGAGCTTTTGAATGAAAATTATTGAAAGGATCATTATTATTATGTCTATGAGGAGGATTATATTTTGGAACCCGAGTATTTTTATCAATTCCTTTGTCATTACTTGATTTCCCATTTTCAGTGTTATTCCTTTCAGTATCATTTTTCTCAGGTGAAAGAATATCTTCTCTTGTTATTCTCAACCTCCTAAGATATTTTTTAGGCTATCTTTTGAGGGCTCTAATCATCCTCCTATCCTTATTCTCCAACCTAATCATCCCTTGAATTAATTCATCCATCCTCCTATCCTCCTGCTCTTGTTCATATATATCTTCTTGATTACCAAGCTCAGAATATGGAAAAGGATTTCTATAATCGTTATCACTCATTGCACTATGGTGACTTGAACTTGGGAATTTCTCATAGGAAAACTCCTGATCTTTATCATCAGGATTTGTCTTATGTGGTACATACAACATTTTTGAATTTCTATTTCTCTTTATTGGTTCTAATTCAACAAGGAATTATTTTTCAGAGATCTTCTCCCTAACATAAGTTTCTCTCAATATTTTCTGAAGCTGAAATTTAGAGTCGCCACCTCACTTTTGTGAGGAAATAAATTGTTCTGAGTCTTCTCTCCCAATAGATTCTTACTGAAAATTACAATTGTAACCAAATATTTTCAAAATATCCTTCATAGATAGCTGTCCCTAGCAGAGTCTCCAATTTTTTGGGACCAAAAAATGATGGATCATATTTGGCCAACTGATAGGTAGAAATTGATACCTCTGCAATTGTGACTTAATCAAGACAATGTTGGTAGGCCTAAATTAACCTTAAACAATCAAATTTTCTATGTAGCACAACTGTGTACACAAAACAAAGTTCCTCCAAAAGTGGTGAATGATCCTTGGAGGAAAACAACAAATCTCCTGATAATCTCTACTCTATAAAGCTTGACTAAAATGGATTATACTAAGGACTAAAAAGTAATACTTTTGAAATAATGATTAAATAATCTACAAACCACAAAGTATGAACCAAATGATAGATGAAGAGAAGGTGATGCAGTTCCTTGAGTCAGGGAACTCATTGGGACATAAATAAGTTGTGGTACTTATCTCCCATATGTCTGCACGGTGCTAACATATCGGCATCGAGGGCATCGCCATAGGTAAAGTGGGGGAGAATGTAACAACCATGATCTGGGCATGGCTTCGGCATAAGCTAAAAGTTGGATCTTGAGCTTACAGTCGGATATCACCGGTATCTTCCATGATGTCTTTCTTGAAAACCTTTCAAGAACTTTGTAGTATAGCGCGTCACTCCCGAGCCCAATGATCGGGTCGCCCACAAATGAAATAGTTCTTTTCCCTCTCATGCTTCTTATCCTTTGCAGGGACATTGTTCTTTACTTTCTTGGCACCATTTCCATTATTGAACTTCGACTTGGCTTTCGGGTCTGTTACCTTTTGATACAGAGCTCGCCGATCGCCTCTTGGCCTACTAATGAGGACTTATGTGAGGAGATAAGTCCTCACATACAACTCAACATCATCACATAGGTTGGGCCAATAGAACCCTCTTTCCAATAGTGCAGTAGTGCATTTCTGTCCTGGGTGTCCTACCCAGATTGAATCGTGAAATTCATGCAAGAGTTCCTTTCTCAATTCATTCCATTTTGGAACATACAGTCTACTTTCCGCATAGTATAACAACCCCTCCTTCATGGTAAATCGCTAATGATTAGATCAATGTCTTCTAAATGCGTGGGTTATGGAGTCATAAAACTTTCAATCCTATGTACGATCAGAGACGGTTTTAAAAAAAACTTACTATAATAAGACAAGACCATCATTTCAGAGGCTTCCACTTAAAGTCTAATTCAAATCAGATTATACAATTTGTTCTATCAAATTTAACTCTATTCAAGAGACCAACAGAAATAGAAGAAAGACTTACACAGAACTTTCTACTGATATTCGAACTGTATAGTGATTTTGAATTATAACACTTAGGGAATTTAACACAATGAAACACTCTATTAAATAGAATATCTAAAAGACTAATTGAAAGCATACCGATAACTTATAACCACAAATAAAAGAAATGGAACTTATCTTTATTGATGTTGAAAAATTGGTACATAAGAGTTTATAGTTGCAGTTGTGAGTTGAATCCTTATCAAGTGTTTCAAAAATAATTTCTAATTTAATGATGGTGACAATTACCTCAGTCTTGGTATCTATATTAATATGTTTTTTAATGGATGTAAACAAGCCTCAAACTGAGGTCTCATTTCAAAACAAAAACCTAATCACTAACTGCAACAAAAATATAATTACAATGTAAAATATTAACCATTTTAAAGGTTAATATATTTAATTTATAAGATCTTTAGTAATTCTTCTGTTTAGAATATCTCTCTTCTTTCATCCCGTAAAATCATCCTTTTTGAAATATTATTTGATGTGAAGACTTTCTACACATAAGATAAATTAATTAGATATCAAACCTTAGTCTTCATTAGGGTTTTATAGAAAAGCAATATTATAATTAATCCATGTATAGTTTCCACAATAATCCTTTATAACATATTCTATCATTTGAAAAATACACTTATAAAACTTAATCAAAATATTATATATGTTAAATGAGGTTTTCCTACAAATGATTTTTAAAATTTAACATAAGGCCCCCAAAAAACATTATATTCAATAATATATAAAAGGATAACATTACCGTGATGCCATGTAATATATATATATATATATATA
>MU223287.1:2284280-2298310 GCA_018584345.1 Thuja plicata
GTGTGTATGGTTAATTACTTTAGTATTTTACATTCTACATATGCATTTATGGATTGACTGGTATACTCTGCATATTTACTGAGTATCGGTAAATATAGTTTACTGCTTATCGGTTATCAAGGAGAAATAGGATAGACAAGGTAAACCAACAGACAGTTATTTATTTCAAATATTTCAAAGGCATGCATCTTGTTGGGACTTAATAATTTGAGAAGTATCAATTGGTGGATTAAAGTTTAAATTGCATAATTATTTGAGCACACTAATTCACCCCCCCCCCCCCNTCCCCCCCCCCCCCCCTCTCAATTATTATTAACACAAATATCACTATGTATATGTGGGAATCTTTGGCTATTCTGGGACAACCTGAAATGTTGAAGAAAGAAATGGCCAAAGAGAAGATTCCTCAGCCACCTATAATAAAAGAGGTTGTTAAGCCATTATTGGTTAACACTGATCATAGGGAGGAGATTCCAAGTGACAACTCTAGGGCTAATACCGTGCAAGGTAGGAACTCAACCCCCCCTTTTATGTATCTTTATTTATTGGAAAATCTTTGATACATAATTGTATGGTAGATAGTGGGGATACTAGCACTATTATTCCTAAGAAGGTATCTGACCAAGTAGGTCTAAAATATGAGCCTTTCCAAAAGAAATTTACCCAGCTTGATGGTTCTTCAGTGAACACGATAGGTGTACCTAAAGACACCACCCTATTCCTTCATGCAAGCCCCAATTTCTCTATCCTACTTGACATATACATAATATACCTCCCTGATTTATTTTCCATATGCTTGTTGAGAGAATTTATAGCCAAGATAGGGGGTATCTTTCCTCTGATTGGTCACACATGCTTTTTCATACAAGGTATGGGACTAAGGTCACTATCAAGTCTGAATCATTGGTAGCACACCATGTAGAACCTTATGTGTCCAATAGACTTAATGCAAGTTGTCTTGCACTCGATGATGATGACTTCCCAATCATTAGGGAAACAACCACCAAGCTAGAAGGCATCCCAAACATCTATTTAGATGAGTTAGAATCTCAGAGACCCTTTGAGGCCCAGGACAATGTTATTTGGGATGCTGGTTTGGGGTCTTATTTGATTCAAGAAGAGGGTTGCATAGAGCCAAATCTCTCCAAGGGAAACAAATGTTTAGAAGATCAATGCAGCCAAGTTTGGGAGCTATAATTTGATGATGCTAGAAGAAAACATGGTGCTAGTGGTGGTGCAATGCTAGTTTCCCCAAAAGGGGAGAAGTATTATGTTGCCTTTAGGTTCAGTTTCTCCTGCACTAATAACACCACTGAATATGAGAGCCTAGTGAATGGATTGGAATGGGCCAAAAAGAGAGGGATCAAAACGCTAAAGGTATATGGTGACAGTAAGCTGGTTGTCAACCAAGTAAGAGGGATAAGTGTGACTAAAAGTGATATAATGAGAGCATATAAGAATCAAATTTGGGATGCAATTGAAGATCTCCATGCTTTCAATATCGTCGTAAGCCCTAGGAAATTGAATCAGAATGCAGATAGATTAGCTGTTGTTGGATCTTAGTATGATATCCCTACAAGTATTTCAAAAGAGAGGGATCAACAACATATCAAAGTGATTGTCAGACCTATTCCTGATAACAATATCAACTGGAAAGTGTTTGACAGTGATGAACAAATTCTACAGTTCGTATTTGAAGAGGACATTTTCTCATAACATAACCAAGATAGATTATTGTAGAACTATGGTGATCAAGTGATACAACTAAGATCTAATAAAATGCCTAAAGGGCTTGTCACCCTGGAGTCTGTCTTCAACAGAGATGACCAAGCACAGAAGAGCAAAGTTGGCCTGGTAGTCCAGGAAGAACATTGTACTAAATTAACGTTAGAACCAGGTAAAAGTTTACAATTTGGGAAGGCAAATACTAATTTAGAAGAACAGGCTTACAACTGATTATTTCAAGAGTTTAGTGATGTCTTTGCATGGAAATATGAGGATCTCAGAGGTTTTGATCCTGCCCTTGCTCAACATACCATTGAATTGGAAACCAATGCCAAACCGGTCAAGTAGAAGCAAAGGCCTGTAAATCCTAAGTTAGAACCACTCATGCATAAAGAAGTCCTCAAATTAATAGAGAGCAGTATCATCTACCCCATCAAGCACACTAGTTGGGTTTCCAACCTCATTCCTATCAGGAAAAAGAATCATGAGTTAGGGCTATGTGTTGACTTCAAATACCTTAATAGGGCATCCCTAAATGATCATCATCCATTACCCTCTATGGAGCAAATCCTACAATGTGTCTCTAGATCTGAGAGATTTTCATTATTGGATGGCTATTCGGGATACAATCAGATCCAGGTTCATGAAGAAGATCAATATAAGACTATGTTTACAACCAAATGGGGGACCATGGCTTATCAAAAGGTGCCCTTTGGTTTGTCTAATGCAGGTGCTACTTTTGAAAAGGTGATGGATATGGCCTTTAAAAGCCTCATGTACAAATTTGTACTAGTCTATTTAGATGACATAATTGTTTATTCTAAACATGCCACATGCCACATCAAACATTTGAGGAAATATTTGAAAGGTGTAGAGAATTTGGGATGTCTCTCAATCCCAAGAAATGTGTGTTTGCAGTCCATGAAGGAAAAATATTGGGATATATAGTATCCAAAAAGGGAATCACAGTAGACCCTAAAAGGATTGTAGCTATCCTAGAGCTACCCTAACCACATCACAAGAAAATTCTTCAATCTTTCATAGGAAGGATTAACTTTTTCAGACGCTTCTTGCCCAATATTGCAGATCTATTAAAGCCTTTGATAGCAATGTTGAAGAAGAATACATCTTTCTGTTGGAGCGAATCGGGGAAAGATAGTTTCCAAACCATTAAAGAGTCTCTAACAGAAGCCCCTTCCCTATTAAATCCAAACTTTAGTAACAATTTTATCCTTTACGCTTATGGGGGATCAGATGCTATTTCTGCAATATTGACCCAAGAAAATCCTGAAGGATTGGAACAACCTATTGCCTTCTTTAGCAAAGGTTTAGAAGAATATGAACAGAGATATTCTTTTGTAGAGAAACATGTACTCACTATAGTGAAGAGCCTCAAGAGATTTAGATATCTATTAACCCACTGCAAGGTACAATTGAAAGTAACCCATCCTAGTGTCAAGGAATTCTTGCTTTACAGGGACCTGAATGAAAAAAGAGTTGGTTGGATTACTAAGGTCATGGAATATGACATTAATATCCAAGTCACCAAGTTAGTAAGAGGAAGAGGTCTTTGTGAGCATCTAACAAAGGATAAGAGTTCAAAGGGATCAGAGAAAATAGATGTATCCCTAATCATGCATTCAACAGAAGATCATGTCGAGACAGCGGGTTGGTTGCCTAACACGATCCATTATTTGAAAATAGGGGAATTCCCTATAGATCTAAATTCAGCAAAAAGGAGGTACTATAGGTTACAATCTATTCCTTTTGTGCTGATAGATAACATTATTTTTAGAAAAGATCACAATGGTGTCCTTTTGAGATGCATAGGTTCAGAAAAGATAGCAGATGTCCTATTTGAATTTCATTATAGAACTTCTAGAGGTCATTTCTCTCCTAGGACTACTTATTTTAAGATCATGAGGGCTGGATACTATTGATCATCCATCTTCAAGGATAGCCATGATCACATAAGGAAATGCATCAAATGTATCATGTTTGTAGGAAAAGAAAAACTTGCAGCCTTGCCCCTTTAACCCATCAAAGTAGAGAAACCTTTCATAAGATGGAGCATAGATTTCATTGGCATGATCAATCCTCCATCAAGTGCAGGTCATAAATGGGTGATTACTACAACAGATTATTTCACTAGATGGACAGAGGCGGTGGCATTAAAGGAAGAAAATGAGAATGTTGTCCTAAGATTTTATGATGATATAATTCACAGATTTGGTGTCTCTGACTCCATTATTTCAGATAATGCATTAGCATTTACAGGCCTGAGAGTGACTGAATTGGCAGTCAAACATGGTGTTTACTTCAACACAATTTTGAACTACTACCCTTAGGGTAACGGTTTGGCAAAATCAACAAACAAGAACTTGATTAGGATAATCAAGAAAACCCTAGAAGACAACCAAAGAGATTCGTACACCAAACTAAAAATTGTGTTGTGGTTAGATAGAATTACCCCAAAGAAGATCATTGGGAATTCTCCCTACATGCTAGTGTATGGAAGGGGGGCTAAGTTGTCCATTTTAACTGAATTACCAGCTCTAGACTGAGCTACTCAGTATGCCTTGTTTGAAGAAGGAGATCCTTTATAGATTAGGTATGCTCAGATTATGGAATTAGAACACAGAGATAAGTCCATGAAGGATATGGAATTCCACCAGATGCAGACAAAGAAAAGCTTTGAAAAGAGAGCTAGGACTAGGAGTTTTAAGATTGGAGATATAGTCCTCAAATGGGATGAATTCAAATCAAAGCCCGACAGACATACTAAATTTGATTCCTTCTAGGGATGTCCATTCATCATCACAGAGTGTAGAGAACATAATTTTTTTCAGCTATCAACTCTTGAAGGAGTTCCCTTGCCCATTTTGGTAAATGGATTCCATTTGAAGCCTTGTTTTAAGGTTTGTCCTTCCTTGTGAATATTGTAGATATTTTCCCCGCTCTCTGTTCCTGCTTTCTAGATTAATTTCATTCTTTCCTTAAAGTTCTTGTGCATAGTTAGTTGTTTCCCCTTCTAGTTTCAATCTGCTTCCAATTTTCTATTTTTGATCAAATAACGATTCTATGCCCAATGGATATCAAAGGCCACTAGTTCTCAATGTCTAGCAGGCAGACATCCTGTAGAAATTGCCAAGAATGTTACCCAAGTTTTCCCATTATGAAGATTTTGGTTAATAGGTGGAGTAAAATGAGGCTCCCATGAGGGTTGAGCCCAGCCTATGAGGTTGACCTTAGTTTCTAATCTTGGTTGTATTTTACAGTCTCTTCAGTTCTTGCTTTTCCCCTGCCCATGCAAATAATCTAAGTGTTGAAAAACCTATGTATTTGATAAAACCCTAGCTATCTGAGAACTGTTATATTTCCTTATTACCTTTTGGGTGACTTAAGTGATTCAAATTCCCATGTGTGCATTTATACTCTGCATTAATTCTCTAAGTCACGTGATAAAAGTAGAATATTCCAAATCATCTGACGACCCAGAAACTCTCGCTAGTCTCATGATCTCGTGAAAGAGAAGAATATTCCATTTTGATTAGGAGACTCAACGATGATTGTTGGATCGGATGATGATCGAAGGGGAGTTGGGTAATCTGTTAATACAAACTAGAGTTGCCAAAAGATCTGAAGATCACGTGATTCAGTGTAATTCCTACCTACAGGTGTGACTTAAGTTCAAAGATGAGTTAAGTTAACAGCCTTTCAGTCAGGTGGTCTCGTAATCAAGAGGAATATTCTATCAAGCAACAGAGACTTGGAAATCACCGCCCAATTTAAGGAAGGTTTAACGATTTTCGCGTGATCTCTTGATAAATCCAAGGTTAGTGGAAAGGTTGGGAGACTTAGTGGCAAAGAGAGAGTATTAACCCAAGGTTATGAGGCATTGCCCAGGTAGATAAAATGATCTAGCGGCTACATTTTAAAATGTAAAAGGATTGAAATCTCAACCATCAATGCAAAAATTTGCACCACCTATGACCGTTAGGATTTAAATACTCAAAGGAAATTCAAATATTTGATCTCAGAAGTTATTACAGAACCAGCTTACATAGAGGTAGATGAATCGGTTGACTTCGCAGAAGCAAAATTGATGGTGGTAGGAATATTTTAGAAACTATATCTGATCAATCAAAGATATTTCTAGGATGCATTTATGAATGAGACTGATAGTGTTAGGGTTTCTAAAAAAAACCTTTTGTAATCAATTGTAACCCTAACAAGATCAGATTGACTCCAAGCCTACGTGCTGGGGAGTATATATATTAGTTTTAAGAGCTTTAGAGCTCAAAGTTTTCCTGACATGGAAATTATCCGTGGCATTCTTTCTACCCTCTGATTTCTTTAGTTTGTAATATTTCATTGATGTTTAGATATTGCAAAGGCTTTTTGTGACATTTTTCCTGTCCCTGGGCTTTCTTGTATGAATCTCTCTTACTGAATTAGAGTATATTGAGTGATTTCTAGTGAAATATTGGAGTCTTTGAGCCCTTTTCTTTTGCAATAGTGTGTACTGCTATGGATGATTTAATTTAGATGAGTTTGTGGATATTCTACAGTCCCCTATCATTTTGTCTCATTCCTGTGCCGAATTGCAAAAGTGGATGTCTGCTTGCATGTCATATTCTATCTACTTATAGTAAATATGCTATTATTTGTAAAATCACTTCTTTCCCTGAATAGCCTTTATTTGTCTCGGGCCTCTCTATGAAATATTTATGCAAGCCTATCTAGGAAGTTGTGTTCTTTTGGTTTCAAGGTTTTAATGCTAAGATTAGTCAATGTGTTATGATTTAGGTCACCTTCGATGTATCACCTAGTAGGATAATTTTCTTTCAATCATTTCCCTTTCATGCATTCCTTCTACCCCTTTTCCCTCAAGAATTTACTTTCCTGTTAAGAAGCAAATTTGGGTGACATATCAAGAGGAACCGGCCTAGAATCTAGAGGTCTTGTCTTGGTTAGCAAAAGGTCCCACAACCTTGAGCTAATTCCCATGTTACACTAGATTACCAATACTACAAGAGCTTGGATAAAGGGTGAAAATCTAGGTGTCTAACAATACCAATATAAATATATTTCTTCTTTTGAAAAATATAGTTTTTGAGAAAGTAATATGAAATAAATTACCATTTTTCAAAACAATAGAAGAATGAGTTCACCCTAAAATGATATCTCAAGTTTAATTTACATAAGGTAATTGTTCAGGTTTAAAATTGTCACCCTAACTTAGGCATTAGGGCTACACGACAATTTCATCCTAACCATGGAAACCTCTCCTAGCTGTGGGTAGACTATGAGTGAAGAGGAATCTCTGGATTCTAGGCTGGTTCCTATAAAATATGGTATATCACTTCCTGATTGAAACTAAATTGAGGAAAAGAGAAAAGAGGTTTGTAACTAAACTTGCATAATGGAAATGTGATACACCAAAGATATTCAGACTCTTTTATGAAGCTTCAAACTGACTTGTACTTATCATATTCTGGTGGATCTTTGATTATCACTCACTGATCAATACATAGGTTAACTAAAAATGAATAACTAGGTTTTTCACCACAAGCAATACTCCTTTCATTAACAACATGCACTTTCCACAAAAGGCTTATATCTCTGCAATATAGAATAGGAATTGCTATAATTCACTAGTATATACTTGCAAAAGCATTACTCTTATATGCAAAAAATTGAAAAAAATAGGTACTTTGAACAATGATCACAACAAGAAATATGAGTATGTAAGTCAATTGTATTCTTCTTCAAAAGTCTATGTGCAAACTACGTTCATGAATCCCAGAATCATGTCAAGGAATGGTAAAATTTGTTTACATAACAATGGCACCACATAAAGGTAATCACAATGGAATACAAGGAAAGATAGATTTCAGTGGTAGGAACCCAAAAATTCACTAAACATTAATCCTCTCCTTCAATTGACTCTCCCAATCAATGAAAAAACCAATCCCCTAAATAGCCAACATGGCTGATTCAAAAAAAATTACCCTCCAAAACATAAGGTTTTTTTAAAAAACAATCTCAAAACACTTAAGTTTAGTAACTCCACTCTTCAATGATCATAATCACCTTTTGATCGAACAAATGGAATTTGAATGTGAGAAAACCTAATTTTCCACTATAAATTTGTTGTTACTTTTAACTATCGGCATTTGACTTGACCATAGTTATGACCACCATTGTCGACCTTTAGGAGGTAACTGTAGTTTAGTTGATGTGCTATCGACATGACTGTTTTGCATCGAAGAGGTGATCTTCATTCATCAAGGCATTCAAAGTACTGAGGTGGAAATTTTTAAAATAACACCGATGCTCTGTCACTGACAATGCATTTACTTCTGACAGCGGAACTCAACAAATAGTTAAATACATTTCATTTCATCTGTCGGCCTCATTTAGGGTTTTCATGTTTTCTCTGTGTATCCGCCATGTAGAAAGAATGCATTATGTTGTGAAATCCACCATATTATCAAAGAAAACTTTGGAGTTTGTTGCCAGAAATGCAAGCAACTCTGTTAATGTAACTAAAGTCTTATTCCATATTTGAAGGCTGTGGGTTTCAATCTTGCTCGAACTCGAGCCCAATCTGTAAGTTTGCATCTATGTTGTGCTCTGATTTTGAGATTTTGCCGATATTGTGCCATAAGTTATGGCACTAAACAATAACTTGTAACTTGTTTTAACTTATCTCCACCACGAGTTCTGGGTCTATAGTCTATCTGAAGGCTCAGGATTCTTTGTCTATCTGTTGCACCATTGCATTTGTAAATAACACCACAGCCACCTTGGAATAGTTTGGAGCTGTGGTAGAGGTGTCAAACCCATGAACTTTGACCATGATCTGGGAATATCCTCTCCCACAACTTCAGACTCATCCCTAGCTATCTGTGTAACTCAGAGACACCACCACTGCATTTGTAATCTGGTCTTTCTGCTCGGCAACAACTGTCAAGTGGGTTTTCATCAGCATTAAATATGTAGGCTTATGACTGAGAGATGCAGTGGGTTCACAAAATTTTGAGCTCTATGACATCTTGCAGTCATAAGCTTTCCACCTTTCATGCTATTTTCTCTAGTTACACTTCGAGTTCATGGGGAAGAACAACATGCATTTGCAGATAAGTTGATTTCTCTATCATTTTGTCCATTTAATGCACTTCTCTGTATGTTCAAAAAGTTATTGTTTTTATAACCCTCTATTTTGTCTTTGTCTGAACCAAAAGTACAAAATATGATGTCTTCGCTCTGCAAAACATGTTAAAACAACTGTTTGAAAACACATAAATGTTAAAACACACAATTTTCTGAATAAAATAGTATATTTTATTTCTTTGTAACACTGATGCTTTCTGATAGATACCCGACATGATGACAGAAAGTGTCATTCTTGTTTGTTCATTTCATGAACCTCTCTGCATGTATCATTTTCTTTGGCCACTGTTTGATGTCGAGGTCATCACTGTTTGATGTCGACTGTAACTATATATGATATTTGTACTGTCTTAATGTTTTAGAATAAAACATCATTACTGCTATAAGACAATGCCATAAAACATGGAAAACAATAAACATGTTTCTGTAAGATGTTATCTTGCTGTATTAAAAAACACAAACAGATTACATTAGTGAATACTCTGAAGCATTCTTATGGCATCATATACATAACCATTTGAATCATGTTGTTTACAACTTGGAACAATGTAATCAGAAAAAAAAAACTCATGGGGTTCAAGCACAGGCTCGTGACTCCCATGGTTTTTTTTTAAGTTGAAACCCTAATCAGTAAACAGTGATTTACATTGATTCATATCCTTTTGTTCAAAATCCCAATCTGAGATGTATACTCTGCATAAAGAGACCGTCTGTCATTTCTGTGTTCATATATCATTCATTGCTGTTGTCGGTCACCCATTTGTAGCAAGTTACAACAAAATCTTATGTTGAATGATATTTTATCATTTTGATTTCCCATTGCTAAACAAGAAACTGATTGTAATCATATGTTTAAAACACATTAATTTATCAGTCATCTCCATTTATCAAGCATCATATGCCTAACATATAATACTACACTTTGCAAGAAAAGGTAGTTTGTCTTTAAAACATGCTCAGTTCTGTCATCCATAATATGCAAAACATCTATATGAGATGCAAACTTTTATAAAGAAGACTATCATAACAGGCAACTTGAACACACTATTCAGTTGTAGCATTATATCATGTTTAAGCATAGTCATTTCAAATACAGCTTCTGAATATTTTGTAACACTTTATTTTGCTGATTTAGAATTGCTAATCTCTGTATATGATATTTCAACTTAGAATTCCTAAGTGAACTTCAATCAATGTATAACAGTGAGATGAATGCAACAATGTACTTGCTGTAACAGCATTTTTTCAAAGTTTTGGAACATTTGCATAAAGAAAGTCTCATACTCTATTCAAGTCTTTTCTTGTAGTCTCTTTGATTTCTTCATGTGTCTGATTTCTTCATGTGGCTTCAAATGTGAACTTCCAGTGTGTGAACAGTAACTCTTTTCGATCAATAATCATTCCTCTGCATAAAAAAGTGGAGTTCGAGCACGGGCTCGTGACATCCACTAGATTATTTTCTTTTGCTTCCTGCATTCATTCATGCATGCTTGTTCATTTGCACACATAGCAACATTCAATTTATTGGGTCATCAGATGACATGCATCAATTAGTGTTTGTGGGTGAACGCAAAAAATACATTCAGTCATGAATACTAGTTGACTTGTGTGATTGGATGGACTAACAAGTTGAACTAAACATAAGAAATATTTCTTCAATGAAACTATCAAGTTCCTTTCAATCAGATATCAGACCTGTTCAAAATTGAAAACATACACTACAATAGATGTTAGAAGTGAAAGGTTTCATGTTTCAAAACACATCCCTTTAACACTATCTTATAGTGAGTGCTGATTTATGTTTTCTTATTACGTTTATTACTCTAGATTGATATGCAGATATAAGTAGATAGCTGATGTATGTAATTCTTTCCCTACATTGCTTAGATCCATCAGGATCTAACCATTTTCTTATTTTTCTCTTTCATGCAGATGTTTGCCCTAAGGACCTGAATGCTGATGGAGACTCGGGAGTGACCTAAATGCAGATGAAGACCTGACAGAGCTACCAGTAGATACAAGACATAAACACAAGGCAATGCATGGGACCCCTATTCCATACCTCAGTTGTTTTACTTTCATTTACAATGTACTATGTTTATTGAAACATGAAATATGAATCAAAGGACATTTGTACTACATTCTTATGAATGCACAATGTAATGATCAATGATGAGTTTGAATGTGCAATAATTTGATCAATACTTAGAGTACATAAATTGAAAATCTGATAATAAATGTAGTAAGTGAATGCAAATCATCAAAAACTGTAAGATAGTGTTAACTGGGTAACATGAACATGCAAATTTCTCTTTTGGTGCCTCTTTTGTTGGATGATTGGATTTTGGATAACAATTTTGGCGACCTCTACTGGATGTCTTCCTGCTAGACATGACCTGTAGACTTATCCAAGGGCTTACAAATTAGAAAAATGAACCATGAATGCAATTTATTGAAATGAAAATGCATCTATAACTAGACTCAAATGCAACCTAGACCTAGACACAAAATAACCTAAAAACTAGTGCTGGAACAGCACTTATTGAAAGCAAAACTTGAAACAAACCTATCCCTCAAAGCAAAGCTTGAGGTGTATTCCATTAACTGGAATTTGAAGCTCTTCTCCTTCAGTTGTAGACAACTAAAATGCATTATTTTCCTTGTAGGCTGTTATGACAAATGGGTCTGCCCAAAAATTATCAAATTTATCATGTTGCCCTGGTCTGCTCTTCAGTACACCCACTTAAGCATTAGATCCCCTTCCTTAAATTCTCTGAACTTAGCCTTCTTGTCAAAATATCTCTTAGTTTGCACTTGCTTAAGTTCCATTGTATCTAAAGCTTTCCTTCTCTCTTCTTCCAACTGCAATAAACTCACATACCTGAGCTTTAAAGGGTCCTCTTTCTCAAATAACAGCATCTGATCAGCAAGTTGCAATGTTGGGAATTCTATAGATACTGGCAATCTGGCCTCTTTACCATAAACTAGGACATAAGGTGAATTTCCAATGACCTATTTAGGAGTTATTCTGTTGAGCCATAGAGCTGCCTTCAGTTTTGAATGCCAATCTCTTTTGTTTTCCTGCAGAATTTTCTTGATAATCCTTATGAGATTCTTGTTAGTAGATTTTGCAAGACCATTACCCTGAGGATAATAGTTTGAGGAAGTATTTAGGTATATTCCATTTTGAACAGCCCATTCTATGATAGATAAATAAATAAAAGCCATAGCATTATCTAAAATTATTGATTGAGGAACCCCAAACCTGGTAATTATATCTTCATAGAACTTCAGAACAGCGGGTCCAGTAGCTTCCTTTAATGCAATTGCCTCAATTCATCTTGTGAAATAGTCAATAGAAGTCAAAATCCACTTATGAACTGCACTAGAATTAGGGTGAATAGGACCTATGAAGTCCATACCCCATTTAACAAATGGTTGTTCAACTATGACAGGCTTTAATGGCATTGCTGCCAGCTTTTGTTTACCTGCAAATAATGCACATTTTTGACACTTTCTAGCCCAGGCATAAGCATCTTTAAAAAAGCTAGGCCAATAATAGCCTACCCTAAGGATTTTCATTGTTGTAGTCTTAGGATTAAAGTGACCACCACATGATCCATCATGAAATTTAGAAAGTATTATGTTCTGATCTATTGTATCAACACATCTTAAAAACATACCAGAATAATCTTTCCTGTACAAAGCATCATCAATAAGGACATAAGGAATAGACTGCAATCTATAGTACCTTCTTTTGGCCTTGTTGAGATCATTTGGGCATAGTCCAGTTTGAAGATACCTGGTCATATCAGATAACCAAGTCGCTGAATCAAAAATCAGAACTGTATCAATCTGAGAATCATCAGATTTACGAGGAATTTCAGGACTTCCTCCTTCATTTGCAAGTTGGGCACAAAGGCCTTTCCCTCTTACCAGCTTGGTAACATGTATTTTAACGTCATATTCCATCACTCTGGTTATCCAACCAGCACGCTTCTCATTCACATCCTTGCTCAATAAGAATTCTTTAACACTTGGATGTGCAACCATGAGATGCACTCTGTTATTAGCAATCAGGTGTTTAAACTTTTTCAATGCTTTGATAGCAGCAAGCACATGTTTTTCAACAAATGTGTACCTTTTCTTGTAGTCATCCATTCCTTTGCTGAAAAAAGCAATTGGCTGTTCCTTTCCTTCATTATTTCTCTGAACCAGCATAGCAAAAATTGTATCAGTAGCACCATAAGCATATAAAATAAAATCTTTATTGAAATCTGGATTAACTAGAGTAGGAGCTGAAGATAAAGCTTGTTTGATTAGCTCAAAATTCTTCTTCCCTTCATCAGTTCAGTTAAAGGTAACATTCTTTTTTAGCATAGATGTTAAGGGTTTCAACAATCTAGCAATATCTGGAATGAACCTCCTTACAAAATTGATTCTCCCAATGAAACTTTGCAAACCTTTCTTGTGTTTGGGCAGTGAAAGCTCCAAGATTGCATTAATTCTTTCAGGATCAATTGTAGTTCCTTCCTTAGAAACATTATAACCTAAAATTTTTCCCTCATGAACTACAAACACAGATTTCTTAGGATTCAGAGATATGTCAAATTCTCTACATCTTTGCAAGATTTGTCTCAAGTGATCAATATGTTGAACAACTTTTTTGCTATAAATAGTAATGTCATCAAGGTAGACTAAAACAAACTTATACATAAGATTTTTAAAGGCCATGTCCATTGCCTTCTGAAAGGTTGCCCCAGCATTGGACAATCCAAAGGGCATTCTCTTATAAGCCATGGTGCCCCATTTTGTAGTAAAAGCTATTTTGTACTGGTCTGATTCTTTAACCAGAATTTGGTTATAACCATAATATCCATCAAGAAGAGAAAATCTCTCTGATCCTGACACATATTGAAGAATTTGTTACATAGAAGGAAGTGGATGTCTGTCTTTCAGAGAAGCCCTATTCAGATCTTTGAAATCTACACATAATCTGATCTCACCATTCTTCTTTCTAACTAGAACTAAGTTAGACACCCAAGATGTGTGTTTGATAGGGTAAACAATATCACCATCTAACAGTTTTCTAAGTTCTTTGAGCATCAAAGGTTCCAATTTTGGGT
>MU223287.1:2330815-2356613 GCA_018584345.1 Thuja plicata
TATATATATATATCTGACACAACTTTCTAATTTTGATATGTTTCATGAGTCCTCTTTATTTTGATAGATTTTATTTGCACATGTGATGATATCTTGGTCTCTTGATGAGTTAGATTTAGATGATGACATCATTTGTGATTTGATCACTGATATAAATATTCTTTAAATGATACTTATGTAAAGATGCAAATGTTTGTTTTTGATTTTCCTTATGCAATTTAAAATGTATGGATGCACTTAGGATGTAAAATGAAAAATGCAATACATGGATGCTTTGTTTTGGTATTTTCCTATTTCTTCTTTTTATGTATGCAAAATGTATGCTATGGATTGTGCAACGATATATATCAGTAATATGGATGATGTAATTAACTTGATTTAGAAGAAGAAAAATTCAATTAATTTGGAGCTCAAAATGCCTTTAATGCTTTTCTTTTCTTGTTTACGTCCCATGCAATTGTCAAAAATGTAATGATATGAAGACTCTTAGGACTTTGTCACTAGTATGCAATGTATAGCTTTTTATCATCATTGGGAACTCTTAGGAATGGATACCACCTAATAGTACAACCATCACTAATACCCACTGATATTATGAAAGTATGAATACTATGTTTTATTGAAATGTTGGAAATAGACTTAGGCATCCAGGCATAGAAGCCAGGATAACAAAATAGTCACCTTCCTTTTAATATACCAGATTTTGATTAAGGCAAGATATTGGACCCGCAATGACCTTGAAGATTCATATCCTTGGATACATTATGATTTGTATACCTTAGTGAGAGTCTGGATCAGAAAGAAAATAAGGAAATTGTTTCAAACTCACCGTAGTTTACACATAACAAAGATCAAGATATATGCAGCTATCCACCCATAGTGGTAGCGCTTACCATAAACATCCAAGTTAGGGGAAATTTATAGGATCATCTCGAACAATCACCATACACAGAAAACTAAGAAAAAATTATGCCCCCCATCCTTGTGACTCTTTGTCTTTGTACAGACGTCATTGAGTAACTAAGGAGACATAACAAATAATTAATTGTGAATCAAGAAAATAAAATTTATAATTACTTAGATGCCCCTAGTTGAATACATCATCAGGACATAAAAGAATCATAATCAAACCAATATCAAACTGTGCTTTTAAGTAGTACTTTTTCATTCATATGTCAAACACAGTAAAGATTCATTAATCAGGAAATCAAAAAATAGGCAATATGGTGTTCCATTTCTGTGTACATTGTTTTTCTTGTGTGCAATCCAATGTAGGTCTTAGGAACATCATTCATGTTAGAGTAATGTTTGTGTCACCTTTGTGTCATGAAAGTGATAGTGGGAGTGAAAGCATCGAGAAGTATCATATCACAAGACAAACCATCTATGACAACCTAGCAGACTCAACCTATCAGACTAGCAAAGATGCCCCTAGTGCAGAATGACTTGATCCTAAGACATAAATATAGACAAATCCCAAGCAAAGATAAGATTGTTGTAAGGAAACAAAGTCAATGTTTAGCACAGGTGTAATTGTGAAGGCGTAGTATCATCAATGCATTGATAGATGGAGCACAGAACACAAGTGATGCTTGATTGCCAAGTTTTCACCACTTGACAAGAGCTCTTTTTCTTTTTGCTACCAGGATGCCTGTTTTACCAGGTGCTCATCAAGGCACTTTTCTCTTTTTTAATTTTTTTGCTATTTTTTTCTTTTTCTGAATGTTTTTGTAGTATCAAGGCACCTGTTTACCAGGTTTTCACCAAGGATACCTTTCTTCAGGACTATTTCCACTATTTTTGGATTTCTTTAGGATCAATTTTTTGAATGTTTTTTCTATTTTGTAAAAACTTTTTGCTGTATAGGCTCTGCTAGCCGAATATCAAGCGTAGAACCGCTTTAAATGTAGAGTGTTGATAAGATCTGGGAGAACATTTCCCTCAGGTGTAGCGAATTGATAAGCTCCAGTCCCAAAAGTGGCAGTGATAACATAAGGTCCCAACGAGTTAGGTCCAAACTTTCCTTTCTGCTCTTTGTTAGGCTAGTTATTAGGAGAGGATGAGATCTCCCACTTCAAATTTGCATGGTTTGACCTTCTTGTTATAGCCTTTGGACATACGTGCTTGGTACACTTTGAGGTGATCAAACACTTGTTGTTTGTGCTCATCTATTAGGTTCAGATAATTTACCCTATCTATGCGGTATTGCTCGTCAGTAACAAGACCTCGTAAAGATATCCGCAAAGATGGGATTTCAACCTCAATAGGTAATACTGCTTCAGTGCCATAGACTAAATAAAATGGTGTGGCTCCAGTTGGTGTTCTTATGCTTGTTCTATAGGCCCATAGTGTCAGATTCAGTTGTAGATGCCAGTCTTTGCCAGACTTACTTACAATTCTATGTAGAATCTTGAGAATATTTTTGTTTGATGCCTCAGCTTATCCATTACCTTGAGGGTAATATATTGAGGAACAATGTTGAGTGATATGGAACTGTTCACAAAGGTCATCAATGTCTTGAATTTTAAATTGGCCCCCATTGTCTGTTATAATTGAAGAGGGTATCCCATATCTACAAATAATGTAGTTTAGAATGAACATAACCACATTTTCTAGTGGCTTTGATTAGCAGCATGGCTTCGACCCACTTCATGAAATACTCAGTGGCCGTAATGATGAACTTGTGTCCATTTGAAGAGTTGGGATATATTTTTCCAACCAAGTCAAAGGCCCATTGCTGGAATGGCCAATGTGTTATGAAAGGTATAAGTTCTCTAGCAGGAGCATGGATAAGATTTTCATATGTCTGGCATTTATGACATATTTTGAGAATTGAATAACATCTTTTTCCATGGTAGGCCAGTAATAGCCTACTCTGAGTAGTTTCTTTGCTAATGAAAATTCATTTGAGTGTGATCCACATACACCTTCATGGACTTCTTTTAATGCTAGATCAGACTCTTCAAGTTCTAAACACCTAAGAAGTGTACCGTCAAGACCGCATCGATATAGGTTGTTAGTTATGAGGACGTAACATGATGCTATCCTAATCAGGGATCTTTTCTCATTTCTAAATAGATTGTTAGGAATAGTTTGGTCAAAAAGGTAAGCAATGATATTGGCATACCGAGATTGGTCTGGGGCATTCAAAGCGCAGATTACTTGGTACTCAGGGGTATCAAAGGTAGGATAGGATAGTTCTTCCACCAAGAAGTCATAGCAGAATTGATGTTCTTCTAGTTGTAACATGGATGCCAATGTAGCCATATCATCTACATCTTTGTTCTCTGATCATGGTATCTGCTGGAAGGTGATAAAGATAAAGTATTTCTTCAAGTCATCAACTAGTTGTTTGTAGGGCATCAACTTCTCATCTTTTGTTTGATACTCCCCATTGACCTGATTGATAATTAGTTGGGAGTCACCATACATGTGAAACTATATAATCTTCCACTCCATAGCTAGCTTAAGACCATTTACCAATGCTTCATACTCTGAAATATTATTGGTGCATGGAAACATCAATTTGTAAGATTTGGGAATCTTGTAACCTTGAGGGGTTATAAATATGACCCCTGCTCCAGAGCCTTGTTGAGTGAATGAACCATCAAAGTACATCTTCCATGGATATTCAGTTTGATGCATGATTGTTTCATCGGGGAATTCAATTATTAAAGGTTCATCATCCTGGAGGGGTGAATCAACCAATTGATCTGCAAGGACCTATCCTTTAATAGCTCTCCATTCTACGTATTCAATGTCAAACTCACTTAGAATTAGAACCCATTTTGCCAAACATCCTGTCAATGTTGTTCTACTGAGGAGATATTTTAAAGGATCTATCTTAGCAATGAGCCTTACTATATGAGAGAGCATGTAGTGCCTCAATTTTTGTGATGCAAAGACAAATGCTAAGCATTCTTTTTCAATAATGCTATAATTGAGCTCATAGGTGAATAGTGTTCTACTAATGTAGTAGATAGCTCTTTCTTTCTTTGTTTCATCTTCTTGTGCCAATAAGACTCCTAGGGATGTAGTTGTGGCTGAAATATATAGGATTAAGGGCTTTCCATGAATAGGAGCCATAAGAATAGGTGGAGTAGCCAGATATCCTTTCAATTCCCTGAAGTTGGCTTCACAATGCTCATCCCATTTGAAGGTAACCCCTTTATGCAGTAATTTAGTAAAGGGTTGTGCCCTATCTGCAAGTTGGGACATGAATCTCCTGATTGACTGTAGTATTCCTTGTAGTGTCCTCATTTGACTGATGTTGTATGGAGGAGCCATCTCTAGAATAGCTTTAACTTTAGCGGGGTCTACCTCAATTCCTTTCACTGAAACAATGAATCCTAGGAGCTTCCCTTATTGGACCCCAAAGGCACATTTCTTTGGGTTGAGTTTGAGTTGGAATTGTTCCATTCAATCCAATATCTTCCTTAAGTCAGCAATGTGAGTACCTCTTTCTTTGGATTTAGCCAATGTGTCATCCACGTAGTCCTCCATGTTCTTGTGCATCATGTCATGGAATATAGTTGTCATGGCTCTTTGATATGTTGCACCGGCATTATTTAGCCCAAATGGCATAACATTCTAGAAAAATGTGCCCCATGTGCATGTGAATGTGGTTTTCTCTTGATCCTCAGGGGCGATTTTGATTTGATTATAGCTTGAGAATCCATCCATTAAAGAATACATCTGGTATCCTGCTGTGAGGTCTATAATCATGTCAATGTTAGGTAGAGGGAATTTATCTTTCAGACATGCTTTGTTTAGGTCTCTAAATTCCATATAGATCATGATAGATTTATCAGATTTAGACACCAGAACCACATTGGAGATCCATCCTGCATAGGCAATGACTCTGATAAATCCAACCTTTAGTAATTTCTCTAGCTCCGCTTTTACTAATAATGCAACATGAGGATGCATCTTTCTAAGTTTTTGTTTCACGGGCTTGATCCCGGGAGCTATAGATAAGTGGTGCATGATTAGATTAGGATCTAGCCCTGGCATATCGGTATAAGACCATGCAAAGTTGATCTTTTTCTCTTTCAAGAACTCTATGAACTATGTCTTCTCCTCTTATGATAAATATTGTGCAAGGTGGACTATTTGAGGACTTTCAACAGTGCCCAAATTTACTGGCTATGTTGGTTCAATCAATACTGAAGACCTTTCCTGAAAGTGTTCAGGGAGGATATCAAGAGTCTCATCCTTTAGCACCTCTAAGAGGTTTTCACCATCGAATACATCTTTTCTCTTTACTATTTTGGGATCTGATACTGCCACAAAGTGGTTTTCACCATCAGTCCTCATTTTCTTTTTATTTTTTAGTTTTTGACTGAGAAACCTGATATCCTCCTAGGACATGTTCTCGCTCCTTGCATTGGTGGAAGAAGGGTAAGGTTCACAAGCATTGAGATAAAAAGGTAAGGTATAGCTATTAGAAAAGTCAAGGATAGGCATAGGATCTGTTTCAATCAAATCAATTAGGTATGGAAGTACCAATGTTAGGGAGTCAGATTCTGGGAAGGATAGCATCGTGTTAGCATCAAAACCATTAACCAACATGACATGGTCTATTAAGTTAATTTCTTCAATGTTTAGATCAATAAGAGTGAGATCATCATTAAAGGGGTCATTGTTAGTTATATGCAAACCAAACTCTAGTGAATCATCAGTAGAAATCTCATCATCATCTCTTCATAAAAGGAGGCTTCTTGCTTGTAGCCTATGAAATTCTTCTAGACTTATATAATCACCAGTTTCTCCATCAATGATCAGGGGAAGGGACTCTTCTTCTACTTTAGGATTATCAGTGTCATTAGGAGTAGTGGTATCTTGTCTAAAAGGAGCTAAGGGTGCCACAAACATGTGAATTGTATCTATTCCAATATCTTCAGTGGTGACAGATAGTTCTTCCCATTCATAGTCATGAGAGTCAGTGACCTCATCATCAGATCTATTCAAGTATTTAGCAATAGTTATTTGATGCACCTGGTTAGCTACTTGTGGATCAAAGTGTGGTAGAACAAGGACATCTAAAACTATGACCAATTTCCCCCAGTTAGGATGTAAATCCTGTTGTTGGGGTGTCTCTTGAGTAATTGTTTCTATTAGTGATATCTCTGGACTAGCCTCTATTGTGTCCCCTACCTCTTGAATGGGAGGTTGTGATAACAAAGGGGTGTGAAGATCTTGTGGTACCTCAAAGCTGGGTACATAGCATTCTCCTTGGTAGTTGGGATCTTGTGTGCCAACATGTAATAATCATTCATAGGACCACTACTCTAGTTCGTCTATTTCATCACTCCCTTTATCTGAGTTTGGACTCCCTTTTGAAGTGGGTTTATCAGTTTTAATTTTAAAACCCAGTCATGTTTTGTATCTGGTATTTTGAAACTCCATGGGTATAGGTTCAATAATCCCTCATCCTGTGTCATTTAGAGGTCCTTTTCCTTTGTATCTCATCTTCTTGAGGAAATCATATCCCTTTCCATACTGTTCCAGGGATATTTTCACATGCTTAACCTTAGCCTCCATCGGTTCTCATTTGTAAAGCCAGTCCAAGACTGCCTGTTCTTCTGTGTTATCTAAAGAAGATGTGGATTCCTTTACCATGCCAGTTGCTTTGTGTACTTATAGCTCCTTGGATGTTGTAGGTGTGAATGTCGATGAAGGTTTTCCATAGGATCTGGGTGATATGGGTAACTCTATTAGTGAGGGAGTCAGATCTAGTTTGTACTCTCCCTTACCTATTTCTTCGAGTTTCAAGGTTTTACTAAAACTCTTCATAACCATGTCTTTATTGGTTTTAGGAGCCACTACATCCATAGCCTCCTTGTTATGTGGGATCATGCTACCTGCTTTGATATTGTTACAAGTGTAGTTAGCGTCTACAAGAATTGTCACTTCCACCCCATTATGTGGGAACTTTATGCACTGGTGGTAAGTGGATGGTACAGATTGCATTTCATGAATCTATGGTCTCCCTAATAGGATATTGTAGGCCAGGGGTAGATCTAGAACTTGACATGTGACATTCCTCTCAATCGGCCTGACTCTGATAGGTAGAACAATAAGACCTTTGGAGGATCTTTCTTCCTCGTCATAGACTTTGATATTTATTTTGCTTCTAGTGTCAATTGTTTGTTCTGAGAGACCCAGTCTCTTGATTAGATCAAGTGTACAGATATTCAATCTTGTGCCTCCATCTATCAACATGCATCTAACATGGGATTTATGAATAAGGACTTAAATATGGAGAGGTTGATTATATGGATGTGTCAATGACTTATCATCCTCTTCAGAAAAGGAGAGGTAGTGTAGCACTGACATGTGATTGACCATCACTTGAAATTTGTCTATATCAATATCTTTTAGAACATTAGCAGCATGTAGAGCCTGTTCTAGGATTTCCCTATGTACTGTGGATATTTTGAGCAACTCAAAAATAGAAATTTTGGCAGAGGTTCATTGCAATTGGTATACCAAGTCATATTTTGTTCCAGGAATAGTAACCATGTGTTTTTCTACTGGTTTAGGAATAGTTATAATAGGAACCTTGGATTTTGATGTTGGTTTTGGAGGTCCTTTGATCGTGACCTATGCTTGGCTCCGTGTTATGGCATTTGAGAGGAATGAGACACCTTTGATTATGACCACATTAATTGACTTAGTCTTAATGTCGAGCATATTGATCACATTGTCATTTTTGGAATAGGTGTAGTTTACCTCACTACTCTTCCCTTTGGATGTTTCTCCTTGATCATAATTAGGAAAGGGTTTGTTGAATGTTGTATGATCCTCATTGGTAGTGTGTCCGTCTACTTTGATCTTACCTCCTTGAATGAGGTCTTGAATAACATGTTTGAGCTTAAGGCAATTATTAGTCCTGTGTCCTTTGTTTTTGTGAAAGACACAATAGGATTTGTCATCCCACCATCTGGGTTTGACCATTGGTTCCCATGATTTTGAATCAAGAATAGTAAGAACTTTTTTATCCAGAAGTGTCTTCAAAACAGTCTCGAGAGGTTCTCCCAAAGAAGTGAATGTTCTATGAGTTTTTGAAGTCCATGATCATCCCTTGTCATTATCATTGTTTTTCTTGGGTATGGGGGTCATGACTTTAGCATCCTTGCTTTCTTGCATACTATTAGTCAGATTGAAAACCTCAGGTTTAGGATTAATGTTAGAGGCGTCAACTACTCCATCATTAACAATATTCTTGTTTTTCTTCCACCATTTAGGCTTGGAGTTGGAGTTGTGGGTCTTGTTTTCATTTTGAAGGGTAATCTCCCCTCTTTTGACCATGACTTCCTCAATACGAAAGGCATTTTTAATCATTCTATTGAAGCTTGGTGAGTCTTTTATTTATAGTGTGTATTTTAGTTTGGGCACAAGGTTATTAACGAATATCTCCATCTTCTCTGATTCGAGAATGGCCCTTGAATATCATGCAAAGATCTTCATCCACCTTTGTAGGAAGTGTGTAAATGATTCACTAGTTATCTGTTTGGTATTGCATAGATCCATCATAGTTACATCATGTTGGATGTTGTAGGAGTAATGTTGGATGAATCATTGAATCAACTCTTTGAATGTTTTGACCTTAGGGTTTAGTTTTGAGAACCACTCCATGGAAATACCTCCTAGACTTCTTGGAAATAGTTGCATGAGATATGCAGGTTTGTGCATGTATTCTATGCTTAGGGCACAAAATTCCCTCACATGATTGTGTGGGTCAGTTTCTCCTATGTACTTGTTGTACTTTGGTCTTGTCATGTTGGGAGGAAATGGGACCATAGTGATACTCTTGTCAAAAGGAAATGGACAAATGGCATCCAAAGAGTATTTGGTTTTGGGTTTCTCTTTCTCCTATTTGAGGTTTGTGAGCTCTGTTTGCATTAACATGAGTTGCTTGGTAAGAATGGATATAGGATTTGGTACCTCCTTTTCTTTGAGTTTCTCCACATCATAAGCCTTGGGTAATTTGACACCTATGGATGCTAGATGGAGGAAGTATTTTTTATTATCGTCATCAATTATCCTTTCTAATATCTTGTGAAATCTCTTACTCTGTTTGAGTTTTTTGTACTCATCTTTAGGGATCTCCCCTTCACTGCCTAATCTAAATGGGCCATGTTCAAACTTGGGCCCTTCCTCCTTATTTGTATCTTTGGTATTTTGGTGTTTGCCATCGTTATACTCCTCAAAAGCCTCAATCCATCTGTGAGTGTCGCTATCCATTTGTGGGGAACCTAGATTAAGTAGGGAACTATGACATGTTTCTCCTTGAAAGTGTGTTGATTTAGGAGGTACTTCTGATCCTTTAGACATGTACTTGTTGCATCTTGTGTTAACCATGTGGTTATGTCTCAACTTTCGTCAACGTTTTCCAATAGTGCAAGTGAGAGTTTCAAAACTGTTCAAGTGGGTGTGTCTAGGTAAGAGTGATTGTTTGTTGGTGGATGTAAATGATTCTAGCATCAGAGGGTTAGAATGCCCTGATAGTGAGCTGGGAACCAAGTTGTTGGTAGAAAGCGGGTAGACCACACGTATTGAAATAATCATGAAATACTGACTAAGCATGCAAGGTAAATGTTTTGAAATTTTTTTTGAAGCAGCCACAGTGAGACCAAAAGAAGTAGTAAGGACAGTTTAAAGAGTTGAAAGGGTATCTGAAATAAACTATCTTTCTCTGAGAGGTAACTATGCAAGTTTCCCACTGTCAAATTTTGTCAATTTTTTTTGGAAGTGCGTGAAGCATACATAGACCAAGGTTTGAATTTTGTTTCTTGTTTGAAGGTGTTATTTTTTTAATGATTTTCAGTCACATCAAGCATTTTTGCATTGTTAGGAGGGTGAAACAAACACATGTTTTATCCCTATTTCTAGTTGGAGGATGAAAATATTTGCTTGTTAACTTAGGCACACACTCAAATGCTAATCAGAATATAGACCTCACCAAGCATGCAATGGCTCCAGTCATGATTTTGTATTAGATGACTCCAAACACAAGTGAGGGCACGATATGATGAGTGTCTTGGGGAAATTAATTTTTGCCTTGCACAAAGATTATCACCCTTTCAGGGGTGAATTAGGAATTCTTTCAGTTGAAGTGTTGTCTTTTATTGGGAAATCCATTCAAAACCGTCCCCCATAGAATTGCACAAGGAAAAATTGAGGTGTATAGCCCTATGAGTACCTGAATATGTGTAGTCTCGCAAGCAAGATTCAAGTGGCTCCGCTCTACACATACCCAAGCATGTTCAAGGAATGATGTCAAAATTAGATGAACAAAATTGATTTCATCTTCTGAGGCTTTAGCCTATGAGGAAGAAATTATTTATAGTGAGTTGGAAGGGTTGGCGTAAAACTTGTCCTCACTTGGGTTGTTCCTGGGAGATTTTTTCCTCAACCGACAGGCCCTCTACTGTTAAAATAAATGTGCAAAGGATTGGCAAGCTTAGGATCTCTAGATTCCTGATTCTTTGTAAGAAGAAGAGCATACTCTTCTAATCCATGTCATTTTCTCCCAAAACACACAAAGCAATGTTCATTCCTTCAAGCTATGTTGAGCTTGATTTAGGTTGTTCCTATTTAAGAAAAACAGGATGCTTGAAGGTAAATTTTCCTTGTTCAATTGACCATAGTTTTTAGTGCTTTGCTTGTTCAATTTCTGATTCCAAATGAATTAAACAATTGAAATTTTTCTTTGATCCATAAGATTTAGTATTTTTGTTGTTCATTTACTGATCCCAAAATTAGATGATGAGGTTCACTTTGTTCAGTTACTCTAAATTCTTTTCAAATCATAAATTGACTTGTGAGTTTTTGATTTCCTTAAAAAGGAAAAGAGCATATTCCTCTGGTAAATTTAGTATAAGATTAGAAAATGTCATTTAGTTTCAAAAGCATAAGAAAAGAATATAAGTCAAGATAATGGATTAGCAACCTGTAAAACCACAAGTTAGTATATTATTTTCACTCTCTTAGCTCTGACAAGAATTTGCAAACACAAGTTAGGGTAAAAATAGGATCAAAATCATGAAAACAACCACGTTAGCAAGTTAGAAATTAAATTTGCAAATGTTAGAACCTTGTATTTTTGTCCCCTGGATGATAGACGATATTTTAGAAACCCAAAATGATAAATCCTGAAAACGCTAAAAGATTGACCCCAAACAATAAAATGTACCCAAGACGATATTAATTTTACGTTAAATGATATGTCATACAAAAAATGTGAAAATGATTACTAGAAACAATTTTAAGGTCAATTTTTACCTTCTAGAAGTGTAACGACAGACGATATTAAAACTCCCAGAAATGATAAGTTGCTCCCAAAAATGATAAAAGATTCACCAAAAACAATAAGTTGCTCCCAGAAATGCTAAACTGCCTGCAAATTTTAAAAATGTTAAGGGCAAAGAGCAAAATTTGATGAAATTTTGAGCAATCTTGCCCCACGGTGGGCGCCAGAAATGTGTGTGTATATTTGTGCACTTGTTGCCTGCGACACCACTTTAATAAGTCATATTTTTAGTGAGAAACAAGGTTTAATGAGCATATAAAACCCTAACATTGACTTATTATTTTCTAACTAGGATGAGTGTAGCAAATAACATAAAAGCCCTCAGATTATGCTAAATACCAGTGACATAAACAACCTAGCATGAAAGATTTAGGTTAAAAACAAATATTTAACTATTTAACATGCATATTACTCTAAAATGGGCATTATAACCATGTAGGGAAGTAATTATGGAGTGTGCATGAAGCTATGAAGGAATGGGTAGCATAAAAATGCTTGGAAATTCCTTCAAAATCTTGGCATAACAACACTACTATTCAGAAATTGAGGCTTATTATGAGCTTCAAATCCCTTCAATTTATAGAGGAATGGGAGAGAGAGAGAGAGAGAGAGAGAGAGAGAGAGAGAGAGAGAGAGAGAGAGAGAGAGAAGGTTCATTAATAGAGCCCCTAAGGTCATTAATGAAGTGTAGGAGTCATTAATGCCTTGGGCATTAATGAGGGATGGGCAAGAGGGAATATCCATTAATGGGTCATTAATGAACTTCATTTAAGAAGCATGGGAGGGAGTAAGGCTCAACTTGGCAAGTTGGTCCTTTAGAAAAGTCATGCTTGAGAAAGTTGACTTTCTCAAGTGGGTTGAGTTGTTAATTATTCCTTAATGGAATGTGACAACATAAGGAGGTGGGTTAGGATAGAATTAGAATGAGGATTAGATTAGTATGGGGGGAATAGGTTGAGATGAGTTAGAACCCAGGGTAGAAGTGGTTGAGATAGGTTAGGTTGGGGTTTAGGGGAATATAAATGAAATGAATTAAACTTATTTAATTCATTCAAAACATAGGAACTAATTATTTAAGCATTTTGTTATTTTTTAATAATTAAGGAGACTATAGCCATTTTAATTAAATTAAATAGGCTAGGGGAATGGGTTATTTTGCAAGTGGGTAATTGATTTAGGGGTTTATTTAATTCTTTTATAATTAAATACTATAGCCATGTTTGAATTTGATTTGATTTAATTGGTTTGAATTGATTTGAATTATATGGCTATAATAGTTAATATAATTCAGTAATAAAAATCACCTAGGACATTAATTTGACTTAAAAATAAATTATGCCAAAGTAACATTGTCATGACATAATTGGGGGTATGATCACACTTAGAGCAAATAGGGTATATAGTTGGAATAGACCAAATCTAGGTGGTTACAGGAATTAATCAAGATGACAATATTATTTTAAGGAATAAATTACCCTAATAAGATATTTTATTTAGCAACTAGGGTAATTTATATTTTTATCGTGAGAATGATTTAATGCTTTTTCCATAGAAGTACTTTTATGTTATTATAAGATGTTAAAACATATTATTCTGTACAAATGAAATTTTACCCCAACATAAATTATTCAACATAGAGTGAAAACCATGTGTTTATATCCTTTCACTCTAACTTATGTTTTCAAGGAATAACATAGACTAACTAGATAGGGGGTAAGTTTGGGTAGTTAGGAAAAGGGTAGGCTTGAGAGGTTGAGTGTTCAACTCTTGATCGCCACCCTTTTACTTAATTACATTATATTTCCCCTTTCCAAAATATTTTATTTCACCTCAAATCATTTCCCACCTTTGAAAATATAAAAACATTTATTACAATAAAGCATTTTGATCTTTTCATGTAATCTAATAGGTGTTTATACTTGAAATTTGTGTACATAGAACAATCATTAGGATTTTCAAATAATATACATTATTAAATGAAAAAGGAAGAATAATATATCAGTGAAGTATACTTCCCTATCCATTTAACACTTGCTAAATTAGGTGTCAACATAATGTATCCTTATTACTTAATAAAATATATAAAAATTTATAAATTTTCTTTTTATTATTCATAGTTATATTTAATTTTTATTAAATAGTACTTTATAAACTATTTAATAAAAATTAAAATAAAATACAAAAATAATGAATGGATAGTTGGCTTTTGAAAGATAACAATAAATATTTTATTTTTGCACCATCTAATAATACTTATTAAATAATTTATAGTTTACTATTTTAAACAAATATATTATATTAAATAACATTATTATGTAGTTTGATCATCACTTAATATATATTATTAAAATAATTTATATTTAGTAAAATAATAAATTATAAACTACATAATATATATTATTAATAAAAACATTAAATGCTTTATAATTCATTTGTATAACTGAATTATAAATCATTTAATAAATAAGGTACAAGATAAGATATTTATTTTTTAACTTTTAAAGGTCAAAAAGAAGTATTTTGGAGAGTTATGGCAATATGCAAAAGGTCAAATTATAGTTGTTAAATTTTGTAGGGAGTTATTACATTTTAGAGGCTCCTTATGGGTTGTTGGAGGGATAAGACTACATTTATAGAGGGTATTTATGATGGTTATTATGAGGGATGATTTTAGGGACACCTATATCCCTTTTGGGAGTCTTTTGAAGGGTTAAAAAGTGGTTTTTTTCTCTACATCCGACCTAGGAGTTAATGCTTGCATTTATGGTGTAGTTGGCTAAAAATACATAAGTATAAGTCGAGGCTTCATTGTAAAGGAGTTATTTTTCCTTTGGATTATTGTTTTGTAATTTTTCTTCTAAGTTCTTAACAGAAGCAAAGAGATTTTGTAACCCATTTTCAGAGATATGCGAGTTCATGACACCTTTTTTATGTGATTTATAGCTTATGCCTTCCTCACTTAGTTTGTTATTGTGTGCTTAGTGTTGGTGCAGATTTACGTGATATCATTTATCCTCAAATTTGTATTGCATGTTGGTGCTTTTATTCAGTATTTTCTCACATTTTCTTTGCAGATTGTGATTCGTGTTTAATTAGTTTCTAGATTGTGAGAGATCCTTTTTCTCCTTTTAGAGACTGTTATTATAGGCCTTCTTAAAAATTGATTATGCAGAGATTATGCATTAGTGGGACTATGCAAAGAAGTATATGTTGCCTTTCTTATTGTGTGTATGTTATATCTGTAGATCTCAGAACTTTGTTTTCTGGTGCATCACCCTTTAGGAGTTAGATTTATTTTTGTTCATCCTTCTACCTCCTTCCTCTAGAAAAAGGTTTAGTTTTAGGTGGTTTTAAGTGAGTTATCAGACAAGTAGCCGACCTTCATTTGGAGATTCATTCTAGCTATAGGTTACCCACAACCTTGGTTTATTTCCATGTTCCTCAAAATTGATCAAGTATTCTTGGGAACTTGATTAGGGTGCAATTTTGAGTGATAACAGTCCTTCCAGGAGGCCATAGCAGTAAGAACTCTAGGCTCTTCACTGAATGTTGGCCTAATCAAATTCATCCCCAAAGAAGGTGATAGACTACTAAGAATTGGAGACCTATTACCCTACTTAATGTAGGGTACAAGATCCTTTCCATATCTCTCTCCCTTAAAATTGTCAAGGCCCTCCCTAAGGTGATCAACAATACCCAAACATGCTTTGTCAAGGGTAGATATATATTATATAATTTGGTTACCTACTGGGAGGCAATGTACTGGGCCAAATCTTCAGGGTAATAGAGTGCTATGGTCCTCATAGATTATGAAAAATCCTATGACCGTATTGAATGGAAGTTTATCCTACTAATGCTGGAGAGCCTGGGATTTCCTCCCTTATTTTTCAAAATGGTCTCCACCCTACTAAAGGGAGTTGTGGCAGCAATAGAAGTTAATGAGTTCATACCAGAATTCTTTGATCTCACTAGATCTATCAGACAAGGATAACCGCTTGCTCCCTCCCTATTTATTATTACAGTAGAATCCCTCAACTACTTTCTTAGGGATGATACCTTATCTCCTAAAGTAAAAGGTATCTCTCTTCCCAATGGTCAAGAGGTGTCTAACATTCAGTTTGTAGATGATACAACTATCCTTCTAAACATTGAATAAAATAATATGGGGCTCCTTATGTATAAGCTTGACTTGTTTTTCCTGGCCTTGGGTAGCAAGATCTCTATCTCCAAGTCCATTATGTTGGGATGGGAGAACAATCCTCTGAGGTGGTGGGGAAAGTATGATCTGGAGTTGGGAGGCCCTAATCATATTGTGAGGTACTTAGGGATTCCATTTGTCTTGGATCCTAATATTAATGGCATGTGGTGTTGGGCTAAGGATAGGATCCTCAGTAAGCTCAATAAGTAGGACAACAATCTTCTCTCCTTCCCTGGAAAAATACAAGTTTGTCAGAAGACCCTTTCTTCCTACCCCATCTACTTTTCCTCCTTCTGGTTATTTAATCAAAACCATTTCAGCTCTATTCAAACGATTATCAGAGATTTCCTCTAGATAGATGGGAGAGGAAATAAAAAGACTCACGATGTCTCTTGGGAATGGTGCACCAAAGAGAAGGCCTGGGGGTATAGGATTGTAAAACCTCAAAACACAAGGTATAGCATTAGCAATTAAATAGATTTCCAAGGCCTCCTCTGGAGAGGAACCATGGAAAATATTGATCAGAAAAAACCTCACTAGAGCTCATCCATGTAAAGCTAAATTTGGGACTAATCTATCCTACTCAGAACTACTTAGCATCGATAGTAACATTGTTGTGCAAGGCTCTGTTGTCTTTAAGTCTATTTGGAAGAGTTGAAAATATGTAAGGAAATTCCTTTACAACACAACTCCCTTAGAAAATTGTGGTATGATTTGTTGAACTAGATCCCTTTGGTGGAACCTAAAGCATAAAGAAAAGCCTATAGCCCTACTACAACGCTACTCAGCGAGGAAATGGGCAGAGAATGGAATATGTCTTTTCCAAGATGTGATATAGGAAGGAAAAATTGACACATGGGAGATGTTGAAAACAAAATTTGACCTGCCCATGTCCCAAATAAGAACCTATGCTATACTTTATGCTGCTCTTAACAGCTTGGGACCCCTTAATGGATGTTGTAAACATGACAATTTTTCCTCCCTTATTAGATGGCCTGACACTACCCCTCTTCACCAAGTCAAGGCTAAATACTTATACCACCTTTTCACCTAGAACCCAGATATCCTTACCCATGCTAACTCCAAGTGGCAACTTGATGTCCTCTCCTCTGATTGGAACAAGTACTTCACCTTCATCTAGACCAAACCTATTGAACCCAAAATCATCTATTTTTTATGGAATCTTCTTCTACATAAGCTCCCTTTCAAGATACCTGGCGGTCCTAATTTGTGCACTATTTGTAAGCACCCTAAATCTATTATTCATATCTTCTTTGAATGTTTCTTTGCAGCTAAAATTTGAAATATGTTTGGCTTCACATAAAAATCCCACTTTGATAGTCTAAATGTCATTTTTGGGCGCATTAACAACAACAAATATTGCAATGTTTTTTGGTCTATTATTTCTTCTATTATATTGTGGGTTATTTGGAAGGCTCGTGATAATGATGTGTTGGCAGGGAAGAGCAGGAATCTTGCTGAGTCTCTAAGGAGACTCATCTAGTTTGATGTTTCCATGCACGTTGCAATAGTCATTAAGATGAAGGAAAGTAAGTTCCTTCAGATTTTGAGAGATGGTGAGACCACCATTAGTAAGAAAGACATAGCACATGGCTATACAACCATGAAACCTGGTCCTCAGTTTGACAATAAGTTGGCTGAATTCATTGACCAAGTGAAGAATTATAATATACCTACAGGTGACAGTGTAGCAGGGACTGACACAGATAGCTACATAACCCATGAAATCATTGGATACAATGTTGTATCCCCAGACTCCAATGAATCTAATGTTGATCATGGTGTTCCTTTTGATTAGGATAGTTTTATATGGTTTATAGATATAACTCTTTGACTAAGAAACTCTCTGAGATGATGGTAATTGTAATATTTTGAGCCTCTTTTTGATATGGCTGAGGTATCTATCCAGCCCTAGTGTAACTGGGCATATACTTTGATGTAACATTCTTTGATCTTCTGATATGCAATAGAAAAAAAAAAAGTAAAAACCATAAAATACTTCAAGTCTTAATGACAAAATCCCCTCCTAGGGCATCACTCTACCCATAACGACAATTAGCCACAACAAAGGAAAACTAAAATTCCAATAATAATAACATATCCATAAATAAACTATCTTTTGGTCATATAAAATAATTAACATTAAGTCGTACCCCAAATTAATTATGACAATTAAATTATCCATGATCCTCAATCCATTATTATTAACTTAGTATCTTATAAATATATTCCAAATCCCTTTCTCATAATCGAACTCTTAAATTTAAATATAAATCTAATTTAAGAGTAATATATAATCTAAAATATAAGTCCTTAACAATTTATGTTATAACCTAAAGATTGTACTTAATTAAATAAAATATTAATCAAATATAATTTAAAAATAAAACATTTAACAAAATTAATATAAATTAATTTATAAATCAAATAATATAAATTAATCTACATTAACAATGAATAAATATTTACTATAAACATTTATAAATAAACTAATATAAAAATAAATTTTAAACTAATTAATCTAATCAAATTTTAAATAAATAATAAATAAGATAGACAAAACTCATTTTCAACTTAACCTTTATTCAAAATAAATAATAAAAGTAAATTTTAGTAATGGGGTAACGTGGCCCCCATTCTAGTCTTGTTTTTGTTTTTTTTTTGTTTTTTTTTTATTTTTCTTTCTTTAAAATAAATAAAGATAATTGTTTTATTTGTTTTTTTAGAAATAAATCTTATCTTTTTATATTAATTAATTAATTTTAAAAAAAATAATATAAATACAACCCTTCTTTTTTTTAATATATTTTTAAAAGATACCAATTATCATATATTCAAAAAAAATTATTTTCTTTTTAATTCAATAAAGAGGTCATTTCTATATATAAATATATAATAGATAATTATTTACTGTATTGATTTATTATTATTAATTTTTTTAACAGAAGGAACATTCTAGCAAGATGAAACATTATTTTTATTTTTATTCTAAGAAACAAATTCATTTACTTCCTAAAACATATATTTTTAACAAAATATTCTAAAACGGTTTCTATCAAATTTGTATGGTTTAATACCAAGGGTTTTAACAAAGTTTTTTTAATCAACCCCTAATTGAATCAATTTTAAGTTTTCTAGTGTTTGCTTGAATTTTATCAAAGAGAGTCTAGGGTTATAACAGATTCTCCTAAACATAATTTCCTCTAAATTGAACATTGAGGTTTACAGATTTGACATACAAACAAGAAAACATAATCACAAAATAATGCCAATAACCATATTCTAAGATTGACAAACATGAAGCAGACAAGAAATTTTACACAGGGGATTTCAGTATCTCAGATGCATAGAAGACGGGGATCTAACTACTAAAATCAAGGATTCAAACCCTACCTCAAACCATCAATTGACAAAAGCCATGAAAAATAATCCAAAACCTTGAAAATCCTAAGCTTTCACAATTTCTTTCAATCCAAATCCAGAGCAAAAAACCTATAAAAATCTGTGCAACCTGTGTGTGCCAAAAATGACCAAAAGAAACCTGATAAAGAAAACCTACTCAACCTAGGGTTTCCAAAGCTCAGGCAACCTTAAAAGCAAACTCAACTGAAAACTCAAATCACAAAATCAGAAAAAATAGAACTCAACTTAAAATTGAGTAAAAAGAATTAATTTATTTAATAATTGATAATTACATGCACTTTTCCAATTTAGCCAATTAACTCAGCTTTTTACTTTAAATTTATATTTTAATTTTACTAAAAGAATGTTCAATTTTAATTGCATAATATTATTTAATTAATAAATAATATTTTTAGCATATTAATAATATGCAAATTGATAATAAAATATCAATTCATTAATCATGCTTTGAATTTTATTTTTGGATTTAATAATTAATTAAATCCTCTATTCCCGATTAGACTTTTTAATTAACAGATATATTTAATTAATTTTTATTAATTAAATAACATTATATTTAGTCTTTCTAAATTTAATAAGATTTAATTATTAATTACATAATTAATCTAATAAATCACTCAACCAACTAACATAGAACTCACATCAATCACATGACCTAGACAACATGACAGCAAAACTGGCTGAAACCAAAAATACCACAAACAAGCACAAAAGGAAAGGTTCACGTATGACATCACCTAGACGAATTAGGAAGGTAGGAAATAAGATACGTGTCCACTGTTTAAGGACAATGATGGCTTAAGTTGGGATTTGAACTTGTCTGTTATCTCCCCTCTCTTACTATTGAGATATTGCAATAAGGCACGCTCATCCTAACAATTCAGGGAAGTTGATGCCTGGTACCTGCAAGCCTGCATCACAAAATCAAACATGTACATAATGTATATATAACAGACAATGATAGGGATCGGTCAAACGTGTGGATCTCACAATGCAAGTAACTATGTCTTCGTCCTCTACCACATCAGACACATCATACAGAAATGTAAGATAAACATACCACACAATAATGTAAAAGATATATGTCAACCATACACATGCAAGTATGGAGTGAGTAAAATTATCCTAACATATGCATAATCATCATGAAAATACCAAAATATTTTGGCATCATTATTGAAATTAAGTTTATGGGTGGGCACTACAGATTAGTTTACTCCAACTTATGTTTTACCTCTTCATGCAATGACTTCATAAACTCAAAAAATTCTTCTCCTTCAACACTCCTCTTCTCTTCTCCATTAATATCTCTCAAATTTGGTATACATCTCAGTTGTATGCCAGTAACAATCTAAAAAGGTGTCTTTCCAGTACTCCTATTCACTAAATTATTATATGCAAACTATGCTTATGCTAACATTAAATCCCAATTACTCAGTTTGTCTCCAACTAAGAATCTCAACATGTTACCAAAACTTCTATTTACAACCTATGTTTTTCCATCAGTCTGAGAATGAAATGTAGAACTATACTTCAACTTGGTGTCTAGCTTCTTCCAAAGATTTTTCTAAAAATAGCCAACAAACTTATTATCTCAGTCAGAGATAATACTCCTCAGTAATCCATGCAATTTGATAATCTCCTTGAAGAAAAGATATGTTATATGCACTGCATATGATGTTTTCCTACATGGTATGAAATGTGTCATCTTGGAAAATCTACCCACAACAACAAATATGGAATTATTACCTCTTGTTGTCCTTGGAAAGCCAAAAACAAAATCCATGTTGATATCACTCCAAGGTTTCTCAGGCAGAAATCGATCTATACAATCTAGTATTCTGACATACTCCTTTTGCAATTTAACAAACTCCACAACTCCTCAAAAATTTATTAACATCCTTATACAACTGAGGCAAAAAATACACTTCCTTATGTAAACTCATTGTCTTGTCAATGCCAAAATGTCCATCCAACCAACTACTATGCTTCTCCTTTATCAAACTAGTTCCCATTGATCATCTCAGTATACATAACTAAATTCCTTTAAAAAACATACCTTCTTGAATGAAATAGTCTTCAAACCTACTCAGTTTATTTGGAATAGATGCTCTGCACATTCTCCATGGCTCAGAAAAATCAGGGCCAGTTTCATACTAATTCTTCGTATCATAAAAACCAAGAACCTTAATTCTCATTTTAGTTAGCAAAGATCTTCTACTCAATGCATGACATAAGGTGGTGTGCACTCAGGGCCCAAGGCACTCCCAAGTACCAAACCATCTTGCAAAAACACAATGCGGAAGCAACAACACAAGAAGGAGAGAAGGAACATGCAAATATCTTTCATTAATTGATAAAAATTAATACATGTCAGGCTGTAAGGCCTTCCTAGTTTCAGCCATATACAAAACAAATGATTACATAATAGTCTTCATACATCAGAGATCACAGACCTTTGATCTCAATATCTAATCATTCACTTTCTTGCTCTAAGATTTCCTCCCCAAAAGAAGAACATGCATCCAAAATATATACAAGAGTCCACCAAAGAGGTTAGTGCTCAAATCACTAAGTGAGACCCATATTTAGGTCCACATAGATCCCCATGAGATACCCCACATTAATTAAGCCACAAAAATTAAATGTAGAATTTGGCCAGATCAGGATAAACGACTTGGGAAGAGATCACCGAGAGACAACAACCTGTCGGTAAAAGCATACCCGAGCAATAGGAAACTCACTCAGTACAAGCATACCCAAGAAACATAAAACCACTTGGTACAAGCATACTTGAGCAAAAAAAAATAACAAAGACCAAGACCTATCAGTAAAGAAAGAAAGAAAGAGTACCCGAGCAACAGGTTAACTGAGCACTTCACTGAGTAGTCTCCAAACAAGCTAAAGAACAAAAAAAACATATTTTTGGTTGAGCAGGATTTCCAAGGACCCAAGATGCTCCTGCATCAGACAACTGGGGTTAAAAGAAATGATTCTCTGAATCATGTATTATGTCCAACCTAAAATGAATCCATCTTAGATTGAGAAATCCAAGATGAGTCCTCAATCGATATGTTCTTCCATTTTATCAGATACTCCATGTATTCCTTTCCTCTTGTGTTTCTGCTAACTCTTTGTTTCAAAATCTGTTCAACTTCCTCTATCTATTTCTTAGGATAATCACTCGGTACTTCCACTTCTTCATCAGGTTCATGATATTCATACAAGTTTGAGACATTGAATATAGGTGATATATCCATGTCATTAGGTAATTCAACTTCATAAGCATTTTCAATGTCAAATATTATCAATATTTTACAAGGACCAAATTTTTTCATCTAAAATTTACCATATGTTCCAATAGGAAATCTTCCTTTCTTCAAATGAACCATTACTACATCACCAACTTAAAAATTCTTATGTCTTCTTGATCTGTCTACACTATCCTTATATTTCTGATTACTTTTCTCTAGCTTCTGTTTCACATCTTCATGCAATGTCTTCATAAATTCAGCAAATTCCTCTGCTTGAGCACTTCTTTTCTCTTCTCTAGCAATATCTCTCAAGTCTGATATACCTCTTAGTTGTGTGTCATGAACAATCTCAAAAGGTATTTTTCCAGTACTTCTATTCACTGGACTGTTGTATGCAAACTCTATTTGTGCCAACATCAAATCCCAATTACTTGGTATGTCACCAACTAAACATCTCAATAGGTTACCCAAACTTTGGTTTACAACCTCTGTTGTCCATCAGTTTGTGGATGAAATGTAGAGCTATACTTCAACTCAATATCCAACTTCTTCAAGAATGTTTTCCAAAAATAGCTAACAAACTTACTATCTTGTTCATAGATAATACTCCTCAGTAATCCATGTAATCTGACAATCTCCTTAAAAAAAAGATCTACTATATGTACTGCATCTGATGTTTTCCTACATGGTATGAAATGTGTCATCTTTGAAAATATATCCACAAAAAAATATATGGAATCATTACCTCTTGTTGTCCTCGGTAAGCCAAGAACAAAATCCATGATGATATTACTCCAAGGTTTATTAGGAACAGTAATCGGTGTATACAAACTAGTATTCTGACTTACTCCTTTTGCAACTTGACAAACTCCACAACTTTTCACAAATTTATGAACATCCTTATACAATTGAGGCCAAAAATACCTTTCCTTCAACAAATTCAATATTTTTTCAATACCGAAATGTCTAGCCAAACCACTACTATGTTTCTCCTTTATCAAATTAGTTCTCATTAATCCTCTTGGTATGCACTATAGACACCCTAAATTGGTCAACCAAAATCAACATGGTCAAAAAAAGTCAAAAGGGGTCAAATCAATTCAAAATCATGGATTAAATAATAAATTTATTTAATTAATTAAATCTAAGCTAAAAGGGGATTAATTAAACTATGTAATTGATTAAATCAATTAGTTATAGAGTTTGAATTAAATAAATGCAACCCATTAAAACCCCTTACATGGATAATTTAATTAATTATTTGATTTAATTAAATCATAATTACTTTCAACAAAAGGGGACAAAGAATCAACAATCCAATGAGAAGAAGGGATGAAGAGCAGATGGATCACTCCAAGGCTTTGCTATCCTAGCCAATCATTTAGGCTTTTCTATCCTCACCACTCCTTTTGTCATCTTGTCCCCCTATTTGAAACCAATCACTCAACATTTACCTCAACTATACCTTGAGTTTGGTTGATTAAACACACCCCACTACCCTTGATAATTCTTATAAATAGGATGATTTTCTTAGTGTAAGAGGACCAATTCACTTTTAAAGTCATAATTCACATTCAATTTGCATTTTGAATTGGGCATTTAGCATTTAGCATTGAAGCATTCTTGAAGAAGTCTTGTTATAATGGAAAAATCATTCATCATCACATAGAATTTGAGAATAGAATAGGGCATTTCATCTTACTTTGCATCTTAGATCCATATCTTCATTATCATTAGTACAATTCTCATTTTAGGGGTTGTCACTTTAGGATGCTTTTGCAGCTAAGAGTATTTGTTTAGTCCTCCTAAATAGAGATCCATGATATGCTTTTAATTTGCTTCTATTCTCAAATTGACTAACCTAGTTAGATCTTCCAAATTTTGATTGAAAAGTATGTTAAAGTAATGTTTCATGCAGGTTTGTGAGTTGCAGATTTACGAAAAACATTTGGCGCCCACCGTGGGGCTCAAGCCTCACTTTCTAACATCAAATTTGAAGGATTTACTTTGCAAATTCTTCAAAATCATCAGAAGCTCACACTTGGTCCAAAGAAGCTCACACCTAGTCTGTGAAAGATAGCATCTGATCTGTGAAAGATGTTAGAGTATTATTACTCTAGTTGCTTTAGCTTCTCTTAGGTGCGTTATTAATTAATTCTTAATTAATAATGTGCAACCTAGTATTTATGTTTTAGGGTTTGTTCACCTTTAAAGGCTGAACTTTGTAATGCTTTTTTCATACTCTTCGAATACATTTTGAGCTCTCACCTTTTCAGCATATAAGGGTTTCTGCTTTTTCTATTGTTGGCTTCCATCTTTGCAATAGGTATTTGCATGCAGGTGTTCTTGGTGAGCTGTGAAGTTGGATTTATCAACTTCTACATGGTATCAGAGTCACCCTGTCGCTGCCTGATTGAAGTTTTTTTAAGCCACAATTCGAAGAAGACAGCCATAGCTTGTCTGGGGTTTTTTCGGTCACTTTGAAGGAGGCGCCATTTTATAGAGTCATTTAAGCAAAAACAGACTCTGCCATTGCGTCTAGGGGGCCCGGGAGAGTGGAAAAACATATAACTCTTGACTATTTTGGCCTCTATGACCACAGGCAAAAATTTCTAGCCTTCTAGGGTCGTGCAGGCTCAAAAATTGAGGCAAATCCTAAAAAAAATTCAAAAAAATGCTTTTTTCAGCGCATGCGGGCACTACCACCGCGCCACCACCGCGCCGCCCGCGCGCAGCTGCTAGGCAGCATGCCACCGTTGCACCGCCGGGGCCAGCTGCCGCCTCCTCCACGCTCGGCCACCGCCCGCGCCCGGCTCACCCACCACCTCCTCCCCACCTGCGCACCGCCTCATCCGATGTCACTGTTGGAGAGCCACCACCGCACTGCCCAATGACCTACGATGGCCAAACGGCCGTCAAATTTATGCTCATGTCTATTTTTTTCCAGTGAGTAAGGTTTTGGAAGCTCTTGTGGTTTTTTGACCGTATCTTGGGCATACGGTGTCCTTTTTTATAAAACAAAATATCGCCAGAAAGGTGTTTTTGAGATAGATGCACTAATACTGGTCTTGTTTGCTGATTCAGCCATTTGAGTTCCTGTTTTTAGCGTTGAAGTTGAGGCTTCATTTTCCCTCCTCTCTGCATCCGGTGTTCAGGTTTTTCTCTCATTTTTTCTATGCTTTCAGTAGTTGTTTATTTATGGTGCACAGGGGATAGGATTATACATTATGGGGGGGTGCATTTTACTTTCTGTCATTTCATTTAGAAAGACCCTTCTACTTATATCTTATTCTTCTTTCAATGTCGGACCCCTCTATGGCCCGACTGACACCTCACAACTACCACACATGGAAGCCACCCATGACCAGACTCCTCATGTCATGAGGTTTATGGTCCTACATGGATGTGATTCAGCCAGTTCTTTAGAGGCCTTATGAGGCGCTTATGCACAGAAACAAGATGGATGAGGCAATGGGCCTCATTGCCATGAACATTTCAGATGGGTTATTGTTCCACCTGGATGGCCTGACTACACCCAGGGATATGTGGGACAAGTTCTCCACCTTGTTTGGCACCATGGATCAG
>MU223287.1:2358109-2375589 GCA_018584345.1 Thuja plicata
AGCCTCGACCCTCTCTCTCGGGGGGGTTGGCAGCACGCATTGTACTACTGGCTTTGAGAGAGTCTCTTAAAGTCATTCCTTTTGTCTTTGCTTGCTTTTACATCTCTTTTTGGAGAGGAGTTTTTCCTACTGGGTTTTCTCGTTTGTCTCCGGTTTACAGAGATTTCCTTGTACTGGGTACCTGATCAGGCCTTGTTGTCGGGACCCATTTCTTGCTTTCATAGTTTTTCTAGGTCAGCTTTCTCCCTGCATTCAGCTTAAGGGGGGGTGTTAGAGTATTATTACTCTAGTTGCTTTAGCTTCTCTTAGGTGCGTTATTAATTAATTCTTAATTAATAATGTGCAACCTAGTATTTATGTTTTAGGGTTTGTTCACCTTTAAACCCTGAACTTTGTAATGTTTTTTTCATACTCTTCAAATACATTTTGAGCTCTCACCTTTTGAGCATAGAAGGGTTTCTTCTTTTTCTTTTGTTGGCTTCCATCTTTGCAACAGGAATTTTGCATGCAGGTGTTCTTGGCGAGCTGTGAAGTTGGATTTATCAAGTTCTACAAAAGCTAGCATCCGGTTAGTGAAAGATAGCACCCAGTTTGTGTTATCTCACACCTGGTCCCAATCAGCTTGCACCTAGTCCCAATCAGCTTGCACTTGGTTCTAATCAGCTCGCATTTGGTCTTGGATGTTAAATAGGCTTTATTTGAGGGTTCTATGGTGTATTATCATGAATGTTATCATTTAGTTTAGATTGCATAACATTTAGGAAATTCTAAATTACATTTAGGAAAGTTTGAATCTCACTTAGTGAATCTTTGCATATCATTTGAAAATCTTTGCATATCATTTAAATCTTTGCATATCATTTGAAAATCTTTGCATATCATTTACATCTTTGCATATCATTTAAAAATATTTGCATATCTTTTACATCGTTGTGTATCATTTAAATCTTTGCATATCATTTACATCTTTGCATATCATTTGGAAATATTTGCATGTCATTTAGAAAAGTTTCATTTCATTTAGAAAGGTTTCATTTCATTTAGGAAATTCTGCATAAACATCTGGTTTTTTTTTAGTTGCATTCAGTCTATCTTGAGTTGCATCTAGTTTATTTTGAGTTGCATTCAATCTGTCTTGAGTTGCATCTGGTCTATCTTGAGTTGCATTTGGTCTGTCTTGAGTTGCATTTCGTTTTCCTTGAGTTGCATCTGGTCTATTTTGTGTTGCACTCAGTTTGTCTTAAGTTGCATTTGGTCTGTTTTGAGTTGCATTCAGTTTGTCTTGAGTTGCATCTAGTCTATTCTGAGTTGTATCTGGTCTATTCTAAGTTGCATATGGTTAATGATAAGAACATCAAAGTTAAGTTGTATAATTGATAAATTTGACAATCAATTCATGTTCTTTTTATGAATTGTAGATGATTAAAAGGATCAAGTCAAGGAAAACTTGCAAAGAAATACACAAATCACATGATTATCATCAAAGGAAGGAGGCAAGGAAGCTACACAAAGAAGAAAAATAGATAGAATTAGCGATTGAATCCAAGACATTGGAGGAAAGGATTCAAGCATCAAATAGGTATTGGAAAATCACTAACCTTTACCAAGCATTTTATAACATGCCTTATAGTCCTTTAGATACTTCTCCCATTTGAATATGATACATCTTAAGGCTCAAAAAATGAAGTGTAGAGTACAGGATTGTTGGAAAGAGAAGGAATCTAAAAGATTGAACAAATATGCTAAACAAATCCATAATGCAAACATATTAGAAAACTTAGAAGAAGAAGAGAAAGCATACGAATATTACATCAAAATTCTCAAAATTTATAAAACTAAGTGTATCATCTTAAAATGGAAGCACTTCCATGATAAGAAAGTTTATCCCTCCTTAGGGGATGTTTTTTACCACCATCATATTGTCCCCTAATTTATGCATCATCTCCTACTTTTGTGTTTGTTTAGGACCCTGATTGGGCCTCTCCAGGCACCTTCTATCCCACCTGGCACATTTTCCAGGGGTTATGACCCCCTGGGTCAAGGTCAACCTTGACCTTGACCTAGGTCAGGGTTGACCTCGACCTTGAACTAGGTCAGGGTTGACCTCAACCTTGACTTGGGTCCCCCTTCCAAATCTAGAAGCTTGTCAGCTACCAGAGGTGATCAAAAATTCATTTTCCCACTTTGGGGTCGGCTATTTTTGGTTCTAAAGTGGAAAATCCTAAATTATATTTAATATAGGTCCTCTTCTAGGGGTAAAGGCTTTAAAATTGGAATTTAATTCTCCTATGTCGGCCTCCTTAGAATATTGTGCCCTAGTTTCATATAAAAGGAAGTTTTTCCTCTCATTTTCTCTAAGTGGAATTAAGAAATCTTTGCACTAACTAAGTCTTCCAAGTGAAATCAAGAAAAATGTTCAAGCATCCATTTTTCTACATGTTTTCAAGCTTTCAAGATGTTCAATTCTTCCTCTCAAATGTTCAAGTTCTCCATCTAAGATCAAGGATTCAAGCTCTCAAGCCTTTGAAGGGATTTGGTTCAAACATTCAAGATTCATCATTCAAACCCTAGATCTAGCCATCATGGTGGTGTGATCTTCCTTCAAGATCCTTTGTGCATCCTAAAACACTCATTCATTCTCTTCAAGGTGGATTCCAAGCATACAATCATGGAGGTCTATGGTTTCTATTGAGTCCAAGCTTTCATAATTACATACTTGCTTACATTTGAATTAAATTGGCATATCTATTGAATATCATAGCTTCATTATTAGATTCAATTCTACTACTTGCTAGCATTCTATACTTTATTTATTTCAAGGTTAATTCCTAAATCGGGGTTTGACTAAGGAAAACCCCCCTCCCCCAACAAAAAAATCTCTTTTTTTGCAAGTATAGGTTCAGGACTGTGGATTTTAACTCAAATTTGGATTAACCCTTTCTAGCCAACTTTTGGGATCTGCAAACAGATTTTCTATCAGACCTGTGTAGGTCAGGATTGAGATTATTGGGTCAGGGGTGACATTTGTGGGTCAAGGTCAACCTTTTTCACAAGACAGTGTCAGATCAGAAAAATATTTTTGGGTTTTGTTTGTCTCTGCGTTTCTGTTCTGGATCATGCTTCAGATTTTCCAGAAATAGAGTATAGACCTCAAAAAATAGCATTCTTCAAATCTACTATTCTTTAAGGTTGGTACTTCCTCTCATCCATTTCAATTACTACAATATATCATATCTCCTTAATCATAATACAAAATTTAAGATCTTCTTCCTTACTCTCATTTCCAAGTGGTTGATTCATTTGTGCATTAATCCTTTCTTGAGGATTAATCAATTTGGATCTCTTATTTGTGTATTTAAGGACAAAAGAGGGAACATCTTATATTTCCCCAACTCATATTCAAAAACACCACATTTTATATCCTACATTTCTTATCTTACATTTTTCTTTCCTTTACACTAAGTTTCCATCTTTGGCTTAAGAATTTGTTCATTCATTTGAGGTGGATTTGGATTCAATTTTATTTCACTTTGTCTTGCTTGGCTGCTGAAACTAACATTTTGGGGAGAAAACTTGGATGCTAAGGAGCGGGAAAAATAGCCACTAGGTGAGTATACAAAAAGAAAAATAAACAAAATCATAAATGTGCCTAGCCTTTGCTAGCATCAAAATGAGGTATTCCTAAATCCTTATGTATTTTGTTTAAATTGTGGTAATTCCATTTACACATCTAGCTTAAGGTAAAAGAGCAAATTGAAATCTTAAGTGAAGCATTAGGGATATGCTCTTCACCTTTGGTGAATCAAACTCCTTGACATGCTAAATTTGGGATAACAAAGAGATAATTAATGAACCAAACACCTAATTAAGCCTTATTGTTTATGGATTAAAGAGGCTTGGAATGAACTTTGTTAATCGTGTTTGGAAGTGAGGAAGTAGTATGGATATTCTCTTCACCCTTTGGGTGGATCAAACTCCTAAACCTAATTTTTCATTTCATTTTTTGCTTTCCATATACTTATTAGATCTTTAATGGGCGGTGAGAGGGAACAACCCAACTGGGATACAATCATTTTCGCCATGGTAATCCAACCCACTATAAAATGAAATGCATTCATCCTTAATGGGGCAAGTGAAAAAAATATTTGAGAATCATACCTCCTCTATTAGTCCTTCGGGATTGCACAGAATCATACTTTTGTGTGTGTGGGAGGCCTCTCTAATGGGGGATAGACTAAAGTATTTTTGAACAGAATCTTGATTACAACATGGTTAAGTAGAAATCTTACCTTTTTAAATCTTGTTAAACCAAATTGACCATTGGTAGCTTGACTAAGTTTTTTTCTTGTGGAGACTTTGTCAAAAGCATCCAAGAATATACACTTTTATAGCTTTTTTTTAAGAAGTTAGAAAACATGTGTATTTGTGGTTGCTATGCTTGATGATACATGATCTTGAGAAAAATAAAACATACATTTTAAAGATCCAAAGTTCATAAAATTCATCATTTTCTCAAAAGGGTACTTCTTCACCAAAGCTTCACAATTCCCTTTCATGTCGGTTTGGACAAAATCCCATCATATTAAATTGTCTTTACCAAAAGAAAAAACTTTGCATAGGGAAGAGACAACACCTCCTCAATCACCTAGACAAGAACATCAAGTAAATCCAATCATGGTTGAAAATAAAAGGTCTAGATACCCTAATCATTATAATAATGAAGAGGATAATCTTATTGCAATTACCGCAGAGAAAATTCAATCTTTGCAATCACAAATCCAAAACCTAAAGGAAGAAAGGGATACACCATTCAAAAAAGACTCATTAAGATCAATGTTTCCTTTTCTTTTTAATCTTGATCTAAATATGTCTCCCTTTTCTTGAAAAAAAGAGGCATCTAAGCATGAAAAACCAATCTATGATCAAGAGTAAGTTCATGACCATCCTATCTTTGATCAAGAGAATGAAGAGGAAGTTACATCAGATTCTGTTGAGAGTCTTTTTTATCAATCATATGACAACAACAAACTAGATCATCATGATCTTGAATCCAATACCTCTTTGGAAAATACATGTTACTTTAAATGTCCATTGGATAGATCATTTACCCCTTTGGTACAATCTTATGAATCATCTTTGGAAGAACTCCTTGAAAACAATCTCATCATGCTGCCTCAAACGACTTCATGTGGATTTACATTTTTGGGAAACTATTGTGCATACCATTGACATAATAGACATAAAACTTCAAATTGTGTAGAGTTGAAACATAAAATCCAAGATATAATTGATGATGACATAATTGAAGTGAAAAATCCTAATTAGTCATCTAATGGAGAACAAGATACTACTCTCAAGCCACATCTAAACCATGAACCTATGTCTAGCAATGGTCCTCATGCAACCTATGAATTTTCCACCATTCCTCCAACCGCTAAATCTTCACACCCTGATACACCATTTTCATCAAACAATGAACCTAAGGATGATACTTTCCATTTTGACTATGTATACCCTCAAGGGCTGCCTTTAAAAGAGATCCAAGCTAACCTGCATCACTCTACAAGTTTCTTCCATGATTCAAAGATCTTAGACCCTGAGTCATCATGTACTTCAATGCCTATCATGCCTATTCAAAATGATGATTCATCATACCTTAAAGAATCCCCCATGCCTATTCAAACTCATACCTTGTCCTTAGTAGTGGATCCATGTCAAGAAGGTAAGTCAAAGTGCGAAGAAACAAGTCTTATTAAAGATCAAGATCAACATACTATCCAATCTAGTCCAATATTTGATCAAGATCCCATATCCCTAGAGTGTCATGATGATTCTATCATACCCTTAGACTACTTTCAAGATTATATCCCTCCATGTCAAGAACAAAGTATCCCTTCAAGTCCTACATCTTATTCACCTCTTAAGAAAGATGAGGATATCCCTTCCACAATTTCCAATGAGCCTATTGAAAACCAAGAGAAAAGTACCTTCTCTACCTTCTTCTTCATATCTCCTTTTATGAGATCATTTTCATTCCCACCCCATCCAATAAAACTCTTCTATGTCAAGATCAAAGTATCCCATCAAATCCTTGTCATGATCCTCCATATCTACCTCAAAAATCTATCATTCCTCCCAATCCATTTTATGATAATAAATCCTCTCAAGCTTCAATTTCTCCTATCAAAGCTACCAATGATCCCATTGAGATAAAGATAAATCTAAAAGATAATGACCATGGAAATATAGCTCACTCTAAAGATATTGATAACCCTTTCACACCTTATCTCCCTCTATTCATTTGTAACTATACACTTTCCTCATCCTCCCAATCCATTTTGGGTCCCTATTTCCCAAATCTGCAATCTTCATCCCTTCCATCCATATTGGGGCCTTATATTTGTCCATCTATGATGCCTAAAATTCCTAGCTCATCATCCATTTACCCTATCATGTATCAAGATTAACTTAGGCACACATACTTGAGAAACTTCCAAGAAACTATCCATATGAGTCTCCTATATCATTCATATCCATCCATGAACCCCAAAACCTTTGGAAGCAACTTGGATATCAAACATAAAAATAAAAAATCCAAGAATCTACAAGCATTGAAAAATTCTTGTGTCCAATCTAATTGACATGTGAATACCAAGAAAAATGAAATATTCAAAAGGCCGCAAAGGTCCACCAAAAAATGTGGGTTCCTAAATCCCTCATTTAAGAAATGCATTCTGAAGCATCACAAAGGAAAGAAAAATCAAAGACTGTGTGGATTCCCAAGTCACTTTTGCAAGACTTACACACAAAAGAAAAATCAAAGTTGATATTAAAGCTTCCAAAGGCTTCCACTCCACCTCCTTTCAAACATTTTCCATCTTCCAAATCTATTTTGGTTTCTCATGTCCCAAAATCCATTGCCTCGGATACTTCATCACCTTGTCCATCCATTTTGGGTCCTTGTGTTCCAAAATACACAATCTTTCCTCCATCACAATTTCAAGCTTCCCCATCCATTTTTCCTCCATCATTCCACCACCCTTCAAAATGTGTGTCAAAGTTGTTCTTGCCAACATTTATATCCACAATATACATGCTGCTTATCCTCATATCCATTATCCAACACCTATTTTCCATCATTACATCCCTCTTATCCAATATGTGGCATAAAATCTTAACCACCATCTACCTTTATCCTCCATAACTATCATTTATCCTTACCTTATCAATATCTTTGAACATCATTTCCATAGCCACAGTTCATTATAGAAAACCTTTCAAAGGGGAATTATCCAAAGAGCAAGAGGTATAAATTCCTCCATTCACTATCTTCCAAAAATTTAGAAAAAGAAAAAGAAAAAGAAAAAGAAAAAAGTAAAGAGAAATCATTCGCCCTATGGTGAAAACAACTTCTTGTGACGCCTTGGGAAAGCACCATGATGAAAACCTAGAAAGAAGATATCATGCGTAGTCCACTTTCTTTTACTCTACACTTGGGGGCAAGTTCAATCCATGATATATCAACCATGTTATCCATCATATTCTACATCTTCCATATCCTATCATTTATCCTATTTGCATGTCTTCCCTCTTTCACTTTTGATCTTGACAAAGGTTGAACATATCCATGTGCATCAAGTATCTTGACATCAGTTATCCTTTCCATTGGCCTATTCACTTGTTGCATCCATGCTACCCTATCATTATCTTACTTATCCTAGAAATCAACCCTCGTCATCCCTAAGCATCCTGACAATAATTCCAAACCATTCACTCATGACTTCCATCTAACCTTATCCTGATCATTCAATCCTATCCATATCTTATCCAAATTGAACCCTTGGTCTTGATTGAAATGAAGGACAAATGTGCAAAATTTGTTCTCAATAAATTCTTGACATGTCCACTCTTTTGGATTACCCACTTTCATGAAATCAGGTCACTATCCTATAGGCTATCTAACGCTGCATCATTGGCTTCCGTTGCTTATCCAAAAGCATTTCACATTGTTGTATCCTTTTTCCTTAGCTTGGGTAATCTTGAGGAGATGGTTTTATGGGTCACATTCACCCACTTCATCTATCATGGCCTATTCATACTTGCTCATCCATCTGTCATGCCCTACACCTTGCTAGACATTAGGGAAAACAAATTTGATTATGCTTGAGAACAAGGAATTTCTAAAATTTAAATCATCAATCAAAAATCATGTCAAAAATTAAGAAATCAAGTTTCAAAATCAACAAAATAAAGAAAAAGTTGAAAAAACTACATAAATCGAGCGACACAATCAAAAATTGAAAAATAAAAATAAAAAAATCATCAAATTCAAAAATTTAAAAAGTGAAAAAATTCAAAATTCAAAATTCAAAAAAAATTCAAAAATCAAAATTCAAAAAAAATCAAAAAACAAAAAAATAAAAATAAAAATCATAAAAAAAAATAAAAATTAAAAAATTAAAAAAATTAACAAAAATAAAAATAAAAATTGAAAAATCTTACCTTCTCCCCCCGCGCCATCTCTCTTCCTCCCCACCCCCGTGTCACCCACCCTTCCCATCCCACCACTCCATCTCTCCACCCTTCCTCCCCTTTCCCTTTCCCGCTCTGACTGCAAGCTAGGCTCGTGGGGCCGCGATCTCGGTCTGCCGAGCTGCGAGCTTGTGCAGTCGAGCTGCAAGCTCGAGTAGCCCAGCTGCAAGCTCCAACAGCTCAGTTGCGAGCCAATGCAGCTCGGGTGCAAGCTTGAGCAGCTCAGGGGCGGGCTGCTTCGCCTAAACAATTTTTTTTTATTGTTTTTTTGTTTTTTACATTTTCTTTTCAAAAAACGCCAACAACCCATTTCACCGAACAACATGTAATTATATCAAAACCCGTGTTTGCAATTATTTTCATCCCAAATACACAAATCATTTTTTTTCAAAGATCATCATCAGTTTTTTTCACACTTGATTTGGGAGCGCGCTTGGGGCACTGCCCCAGGACCTTACAAGGGGTGTTGCCCCTTGACCCCATCTTAGGGGCGCTGCCCCTGAACCCCCGTAGAATGAAATAAAAACTGGGGGGAAACTGCGCCAATAAAAGTGACCCAAAATAACCACCTCAATATCAAATATTAACGAATCATCATCCAAATCAGGGGCACACATCTAATCTTTAGGAGGTCATCTTTGAAACATGCACAAGCCAAACACACATTTTTATAGAAAATTTTCACACATCTACGATGAATTTCACCATTTCTAAACATTTTTTCCATCAAACCCTAGTTTTGCAAAAATGAAAAATCATGCAATGAAAGGGGGGTTTTTTCGACACATACTAGGGGGTCATACTCCTGCGGTCTTTGATACCGGTGGACTCTCTCGAATTGGTGCTCTGCCATAGGAACCACCATGTTTTCCAAAACATCCCAAATCAACAAATTGCACAATGAGCTCTCAAAACCAATGATCCACCTTTTCAAAGCCATTTTGTTTTAATTAAGAGGTATTTTGGTGGGATTTTTTTTTCTCTCACAAATTTTTTTTTACCAACATCACACATTGGGGCATTTATCCAGTTCAAAGATCATCATTTTCGGGATTCAAATCGACATGCCTGATTTTCATCAAATTTTTACAATCATCATAAATCATTTTATCTTGCACCAATGCTTTCAATATCATCTCAATTTTCATCCTGAGGGAGCATACTGGTACCAAGGTGTTTAGTTTTGCGAATCGGGGACATCAAGCGTTGAAATTCTTTTTTTACATCAGACATTAAAATGGAACAATTTTCACAACAAAGGTATCACATTATCAACAAAACAACATCAGAATCATATCAGCAACATATCAACATCATTTTTGACACCATATCGACATCATCATATCAGAGAATCACATCAGGGATTCACATCATAGTATCAAACATCAGTATCAATATCACATCAGAGTATCAAACATCAGTATCAACATCACATCAGGAGTATCAAACATCAGTTTTAACATCAGATCAGAACATCATCATTAGTTTCAACATCAGAACGGACATCAGTATCAACATCAAACATCAAACATCAGGTATTCTTTGAACCAGTGCACTTCACACATTGATTCAAAGAGAGGCATTTGTAGACACCCTAAATTGGTCAACCAAAATCAACATGGTCAACAAAAGTCAAAAGGGGTCAAATCAATTCAAAATCATGGATTAAATAATAAAGCCATTTAATTAATTAAATCTAATCTAAAAGGGGATTAATTAAACTATGTAATTAATTAAATCAATTAGTTATATAGTTTGAATTAAATAAATGCAACCCATTAAAACCCCTTACATGGATAATTTAATTAATTGTTTGATTTAATTAAATCCTAATTACTTTCAACAAAAGGGGACAAAGAATCAAAGAGCCAATGAGAATAAGGGATGAAGAGCACATGGATCACTCTAAGGCTTTTCTATCCTAGCCACTCATTTAGGCTTTGCTATCCTCACCACTCTGTTTGTCATCTTGTCCCCCTATTTGAAACCAATCACTCAACCTTGACCTCAACTATACCTTGACTTTGGTTAATTAAAATCACCCCCTACCCTTGATAATTCCTATAAATAGGAAGATTTTCTTAGTGTAAGAGGACCAATTCACTTTTAGAGTCATAATTCACATTCAAATTGCATTTTGAATTGGGCATTTAGCATTTAGCATTGAAGCATTCTTGAAGAAGTCTTGTTATAATGGAAAAATTATTCATGATCACATAGAATTTGAGCTTATAATAGGGCATTTCATCTTACTTTGCATCTTAGATCCATATCTTCATCAGCATTAGTACAATTCTCATTTTAGGGGTTGTCACTTTAGGATGCTTTTGCAGCTGAGAGCATTTTTTTAGTCCTCCTAAATAGAGATCCATGAGATGCTTTTAATTTTCTTTTATTCTCAAATTGACTAACCTAGTTAGATCTTTCAAATTTTAATTGAAAATTATGTTAAAGTAATGTTTCATGCAGGTTTGTGAGTTGCAAATTTACAAACAACATGCACAACTGAATACCTTTTAACAACATATCTTCCTAAATGAAATAGTCTTCATACTTACTCGATTGATCTGAATTAGGTGCTCTGCACACTCTCCACTACTCAAAAAAATTAGGATCACTTTCATATAAATGCTTCATGTCATCAAAACCAAGAAATTCAATTCTCATTATAGTCAACAAAGATCTTCTTCTACTCAATGCATCAACAACTCTGTTAGAAACTCCATTCTTATGCTTTATCACAAATGTGAAACTCTGCAATAGAGACCCATTTCATATGTCTTTGATTCAACTTATTTTGACTACCCAAATACTGTAAAGCCTTATGATTAGTATAAAACACAAATTCATTTGACATCAAGTAATATCTCCATTTCTTCATAGCTTAAACAATAGCATAGAATTCTTGATCATAGACAGAATATTTCCTTTTTGCATCATTCAAATTTTCACTAAAGAAAGCAACAGGTTTACCTTCTTGAGTCGACACAGCTCCAATTTCACTTCCACTTGCATCACATTCCACTTGAAATACCTTATTGAAATTAGGTAAGGCTAACACATGTAATTTAGCAACCTTCAGCTTCAATGTCTCAAAACTCTTATCAGCTCCATGTGTCCATTTGAATTCTCTTTTATCTCCCCTCATTGTTTCAGTCATAGCATTACAAATAGAACTAAAATTTATGATAAACTTTCTGTAAAAACTTTCCAATCCATGAAATGATCTTACCTCACTGACATTCTCATGTGTAGCCCAACTAATTATAGCTTCAACTTTCTCAGGATCCATTTTCAAACCATCACCTGAAATCACAAAACCTAAATACACAAGTTCTTCTTTCATGAACACTTTTTCAGATTTATCACTAACTTTTCCTCTTTATATCTCTACAACACTTTCCTTATATGTATCAAATGCTCTTCTCTAGTCTTACCAAATATCAGAATATCATCCAAATATACAATACACATTTATTCAAGAATTTCTTCACAACTTCACTCATTAACCTCATAAAAGTACTCGGTGCATTAGTTAAACCAAAAGGCATAACAAACCACTTATACAAACCTTGTTTCATCTTGAAAGAAATCTTCCACTCATCACCTTCTCTAATTTTGATCTGATGATATCCACTTTTCAAATCAATTTTAGTAAAATATGCTGCTCCACTCAAACAATCCATTATATCATCCATTCTTGGTATAGGAAACCTATACTTCATTGTTATCTTATTAATTTCTCTTGAATCAGTGCACATTCACCATTCTTCATTCTTCTTAGGTGCCAATATAGCTGGTACTGCACATGGACTCAAACTTTCTCAGATCAAACCCTTGTTCAACAATTCATGAACTTGTCGGTTAAGCTCTTCATTTTTGGTAGGTGTTAACCAAAGTGGTGCCTTGTTCGGTAAACTAGCTCCAGGAATTAGATCCATACAATTATTGATATCTCTCATTAGTGGTAAACCATCAGGTACATTATCTAAATTGATCTCCTTGTACTCAGTGAGTAACTTCTCAACTTCTGCATGAATTTCATCTTCTGCACTCTTACTTGGTCGTTAGGAATCAAAGCATAAAAAATATCATCTCTTTCCAAATCCTTAACAAACTATCTACCTTCCATCAAACAAACTTTTACAAATGTACATAACTCACCAACAGATTCTTCAACCAAAGGTAACAAAAAAATTTTCTTACCATCAACCCAAATAGAATATCTATTCACTCTTCAATCATGTATAGCATGTCTATCATATTGCCACGGTCTACCAAACAAAATATGACAACAATCCATAGGCATAATATCACACAACACCTTATCATAATACTTTCCAATTTTCAGATTCACAAAACATTGTTCACTCACCATTAGTGTGTGCTCATCCTTGATCCATGAGATCTGATAGGGCTTTAGATGCTTCATATTTTGCAATTGCAACTTGGTTACCATCTCCTCTGATGCTAGATTCTCTGAGCTTCCGCTATCAACAATGACCTTCAAAAATTTATCTGCAACTCTACATTTTGTCTTGAACAAACTTTTTCTGATAGGATCTTGATGACATTAATTTTCTATTAGTACACAAACAACACTTTCGGTAAGCCTACAATGAAATACAAGACAAAGAGCAAACCGAAGATTAGATGATAGAGATCACCAAAGATGATTAAGTGCAAAGAAGACCAACGACACAACTTAGTGTGTAAACCAAAATTGTAAAATCAGAAAGAAAAGAGGAACCTGACATGTAGGATACAATGCAAACTGATGAGATAGTTAAAGAGCAATGAACAGAACAAAAATGAAGGAAAGTCAGTGCATAACCGATAGACAAAACCAAAAGTTAGTTGCAGCCCACAAAAAGTGGATCTGAATTCCACGTCAGATAAAGAAAGCTTACTTTATTTATAGGATATTTATTTGTTTTAAATCCATTTCTTTAGGGACAAGATACATGAATGTAATTTCTTTAATCAGTCTAACCGATTTAAAACACATACACTAGGAGATCTAGGTACAAGTTGTAAACCTGATCTTAGAGTTAACATTGTTTTTCTCGGAACTGAATGAATTCAATCCATCTATAAATAGATGGTGCAATCATTCATTATAAATGATGAATAGATGATGTGAATATAGAGGAGAAGATGAACAAAGCCAATGAGCACATCTATGGATCAGATTGAGAGTTTCAAGAACAAGAACAACAAAAGGTGAATTTGGTTAGCAAGAACCAAGAATAGAGCATACTGAGAATCAGAGGTATTATTCAATCAAAATAAGGTGATAATATTTTTCATGTAAACTAAATTGAATCTATATCAGCAATAGGAGATTGCATTTACCAAGTCAATTTTTAATTTTCTATCTTTCTAACAAGTGGATCAAAGTGTAAAAATCCTTTCAAGGAAGGTGGATTTTAAGGTCTAACTACAAATCTCTTAACTGAGTGCATGCTTAGCAGTGTGACTAAAGCTCTTAATAGAGTACACTTTAATAGGTCTCCACCGATACTCTTAACAAGGTAGATCATCAGAAGTGATCAAATTTCAAGCCTTAACCGGCCCCTTCCAATCTACAGATAGTGAACATTTTGTGGGTGCCATCCCCACCATAGTTTTTACTTCCTAACAGGATTTTTCTATGATATCATATCTTATGTTATGTGTCAATTACTTTCATGAATGTTTCTATGAATGATTCACATGTATGTTAATATTATGAATTGATATAACTCACATCAAGATAGTTTAGATCAGATTGAATGGATATACAATTGATTACAAAGGTTAATTGATTAAAGGATACAAAAGTCTTGGAGGTACTGATTCACCCCTCCCCTCTCAGTACATACTTCCCATTAATCCCAACAATTGGTATCAGAGCTAAGTCTCTTCTTGGAAAGCTTACAGGATTAAGAGAAAAGATCATACAATAGAGAAGTACAGACTTGATAAAAATATTGAGAATAAGAAGCTTAAAATTTAGATGTTCTATGAACAGTATAAAGAAGCTAGAATCAACATAAGACAGTCACTGAAATGAGATATATTATCACGAGGAAGAGATTCCAGATTTCTTTGAGTCTTCAGGATCAACTACAAGTAAAGCATCAGATACATCAAAAGAAAGCATCACAAGCCTAACTGAAATCAATCTACATCTGGCTAGACAAGTTAAATCTCTGTAAATTGGTCAAGAGACATAGATGGTAAGGATGATTGATGTCATGAATAATGCTAGACAAGTTGAGAAAGAAAGAACACTAGCTATTGATGATAGAAGAAAGATCACAAAAAAGCAACAAGAAAAAGAGTCTAAAATACAAAGACTTACAGAGCATCACCATGAGATTACAAATCAGATTATTCTTATGAGTCAAGAGGAAAACATAATAAATGTTGAACTCATTGAAAGAATAGAAGCTATTAGTGAACTAAGGGATGAGAATGAAAATTTGAAACATGAAATAAGAATTCAGCAACATCATACTGAAATTATCAAAAAAGCTGAAGAAAGCAATAAAAGAATGAATGATTTTCTTGAAGGACGACGAAGATTCAAAAAGAACAACGGTCTAGGTTTTACCAAGAATGGAGAATCATCAAATTAAACTAATCCAAAGAATGTCTATGAAAATCCAAGTCCAAGAAATCTGACATGCAATCACTATGGAAAGCAAGGCCATACATCAAATGTATGCAGAGGCAAAATGAAAGGTATTCCTAAATCTACATATTCATTCATAGGATTTTGTTATAAATGTAAAAAAGGACATAAAGCATATGAATGTAAGTTTGAGATGAAACAACCAAAGAAGGAAACCTACATGGAAAAATATTGTCCTACTTGCAAAATGAATGGGCACACAACTCTTGAATGCTGGAAAAAGAAAAGATAAGCATGGAAGCCAAAAGGTCAAGAAACTCCCTATTAACCGAAAAGAGTCGATAACTAGTATGTATGGGATTACAATACTTAGACAAATTGTACAACATGTGGAAGATATGGTCACATTGCTGCAAACTGTAGAGACAATGGAATAGAAAGTCTAGAGGCTAGACTAACCCCAGAATGGCATGCTTACACTATCATAAAGTTGGTCATCTCAAGAAATACTGCAAAGACCAAATGACAAAGAAAAGCACATATCCCAATGGAAACACCATCGAAGATATCCAGAGAGCTAGAGACAAAATGTGGAGAAAAGATTCAAACAATGATGAAGCTGGACCAAGCAACGTAAATGGTGACACTCCATCCAATGGATCTGGTGACATCACCACCCCCACCTAAAGAAGAACAAGTAAGTATGGAACTACATTACCCCAAGCTATTATTTTACATAAGTTCCATAATATGTTGATATAATGCCAAATTAGCATATGTAAAGATGCATCATGGTATTACTTGTTAAAATATGTGATAACTATGCTATCAGGCATACATACCAAAACTCATCGGTATACACTCAAAGCTATGACTACCTACACTTACCGAGAGGCATCAGTTAACATAAGAAAGAAAAATTTCTAAGTGTAAACCGAGCCTTGTCGGTAATAAAGCAAAGTGAACAAGTTGTCTACGATACCAAAACCTGTTGGTAAAAATAAATGGAATAATGATTGCTCTAAAACATTATGATTGTCACCGATAGAAAGTAAAGTCTTCACCAATGAAATCTATCTTTATACATTGAGGAGTTGGTAAGCATTAATGACATGCATTTTAGGGTAACTGCTATAAATAAGGCATCAGAACAACTCATTGTTCACGACACCTAGAGCAAAGTGACCTAGGCAATTTTTGAGAATAGAGCGAAGGAATCACAGAGTGACCACAACCCAACACACAAACTCATAAGTAGTTCAAAAATTGTTGCTACAATAAATAGTAAGTACCAAAGAATTGATAACTCTATTCTTACGCATTTCACATGAAGCCCTAAATTTCTGAAAATGGCCTTGACATCAAGAATCGTGAAATCCAAGAATGCAAAGAAGGATGAGTTCAAACTCATAAAGAATTTGGCATGTGAGGAACATAACTACAAGATCCATCCTGAGGTTTCTTCACAACGTGATGATGCTGGATAATTTCTACACATCCCAGGTAAGGTTTTACTCATGGAAGACGTTTGACCTTTCATACACTGCAAGATTGCAGAGATAGGAACTTTAGAGGTTGAAGAAGCTTACAAGAATCTGTGCAACAAAGATGGAACACTAAAATATTAACATAAGAATATTGAAGTGAAAGGGCTCACTAATGCCCTAATGTTCCTGAAGGTTTTCAAAACCCAGTGGATTCAGTTAGTGCTAAGCCGAATGCATAAAAAAAAGGTATGGTTGGATGAACTGAAGGTGATAACCCAAGATGTCATCCATGTAGTCACTGGTTATCTAGTAATAGAGAAAGTAAAGGCACTAAAGCATCCACCTAAGGTTGAGATCGAGAATATTGTTAGAAACACTAAGAGGGGGGGTGAATCACTGTTTGTCATTTATTTTTATTTTAGCAACTTGAAACTTAAATCAAATAGATAAAAAATGAAGCATAACACAAGATATGTTTACGGGGAAACCTTGATCAGAGGAAAACCCTGGTGGGAATTAGTACCCACAAATGATTGTACTACTATTATGAACCTATTAGAGTTCCTTTGCCCTGTTAGGAGAAGTCTTTACAATGCAAGTACAATGAACCTATTAGGAGTCTTTACAAAACCCTATTAAAGGTGGTTGGCTCACTTCTAGAGCTCACTTCTCAATAGGATGAAGGCTACAAACTTCAGATAATAGATATATACTATATCATGTTAGGAATAAGGTGTCTCAACCTTGGATAATTCCTATTCTTATTATTTGTTTTGTAAAATGTATTTCTTGCAAATAATGTTGATGTGTCGGCATCTTGAATAGTGTGTAAGGAGATCATG
>MU223287.1:2410157-2436764 GCA_018584345.1 Thuja plicata
AGAAGCTTGGAAGCACGGGCTCCTCCTTACATATGCACTCACTTCTCAGGCATACCAAGCTTCGAACCCCAAAGGAATTGCTTCCCAAAAGGCTGTTATCTCTACTAAAAGCCGTAAAAATGTGGGGTGTCTTAATCGGTCTCTGACCTTCCACACCAATAGATAGAGGGTTTTTGGAAAACTAGAACAATAGTTTGTAGTAAGGTCATCCGTTCAGGTGGTTGTGATCAAGTCATTTTCCCAATAAAGGGGGCTCTCCCAATCCGTTCAAAGCAAGGCTTTCACCTTAATGATGTCGGGACTTTAATGCACCACTAGGGTACTGGAGGAGATTTTTTTTGCCACAACAAATTCACACCTGTCTATTGTGACACTAATCATAATAGAATTTTTTATATACCGGTTTGGAAGGGCTTGGCTTTAGCCTGTTACCGGTTGGGCATCCACTCTCACCGGCTCTGCTAAAGCTCTCAGGAGGTAGCCACTCTAGAAGAATCACATAAATTTCTCTTACACCCAATATCCATAAAGGCAAGGGGAGAGGATACGTTCATGTAGTTCTTAGGATTACAATCAAAAAAACACTTCAATCATGTAAGACAGTGATTCATTTTAAGCACCAACACAAGTGTGTTTTAACTACTAAAAATAGACATAAGAAGTTGTGAAAACAAGCAAGGTCTTCGACAAATGTCTTGCAATAAAACCCATTAGTAGTTTGTAATTCCTTTCTTCATATCAGCATCCTGCAACAAACATGTCAGAAGTTTATAATGGCTTTCTCTTTATCTCAGCGTCCTGCAAACCACTGTCAAGCATTTTCAAAAAGATAAAATCAGAGAAACATAGTTGTCAAAAAATAGCAGGTGGTTAGAAAACTGAGATAATAAAATATCAAAAATGAAAGCTCTAGTCTGTAATTTCATGTGATAAAGTATCCTAGGTTGCACGAAGAAGTTCTGTGTACCATGCGATGAACTAGAAAGTTCGCGCAAATCGTATAGAAAGTTCGCATGAAATTAAAACAGAACCTGTACAGAAGTACGGACAGAATGCAAAAAAATGAAAAATATGAAATGAAATGAGGCCAGATAGAAATATACCTCTCCCACGGTGGGTGCTAGAATTGTATGCGGTAAATTTGGCCTTGTTAATTCACCATACACTTCAACATAGTCCTTCACCAGGTACACACAAGACTGAATATGAGATTATTCATCCTGTCTGCCTGCATGATTCAACTTGTTGTCTTCTATCCAGATGGGGTTTTTGAAATTGCTCTCAGAATGAGAGTCTCACAACCATGGACCAGTCTAGGAACGAAGGATTTATCATGATAGATGCAATACAATGCAAGATTATACTAAGAAATGAAACATGAGAGATTAAGCTAAGACATGATTTTAATGCAATTAATCTAGAAATTGAAGTTATTCTATTGCAAAAGTGATATTATTCTATATGAATCTAGCAAGAAAATGAGACAATAATTAAGTATTCTAACAATGCAAAAGTGAGTAGATTTTTTCAGGGGTTTTGAATGAGAAATGAGAGTTCTTTTATAGACTCAGAGATTATCAGAATAGAAACTTTCCTCTTTGAAATAAAACAAATAGAAAAGCCTGTTTAGAATAGAAAGCTTTATTCAAAAGAATAAAATAAATTGTTTTCTTCCTGCTTTAACTATTTTGTTTCTTTGATTTAATTCTGTTTTATTTGAATTAAATTGTTTTCTTTCTCTTTAAAGCCCAATTAATTCAAAGTTTCCATTTCTGAATAAAAGAAAGATTTTTGATAGAATATTCAATTAATTAAATAAATATGACCTCATAATTGTTTTTTCTCAATTATTTGAATAATTAAATTCAATTATTGAAAATGGGGATATTTATTTAATAATTAAATATCATTTAATTCCTTTTTCATGTGTCTCAGCTAAAGAGGGTGAAATTAATTTAATTAAAGTGCTAGGACTTTATAATTAAATTAATTCAATCATAGGGTTTATTTAGCCAATAGATATTTAGGAATTAAACATGATGTATGATTAATGCAGATTCAGGATTTTCTACATTTGACACTCAAGTCGAGTAGAGTCAGTTAAAACTCAGAATTGCCTAGTACAATAGGACTTTGATGATTCAGAAGAATGAAAAATGCAACAAAATTGGTTAGAGTTGCAAGATGCCAATTTTGGGGTGTTACAGCATGGACAGAGTAAAGTTCACCTCTGAACATATCAAAAAGTTAGAAGAGGCAGAGATCATGGTGGATAGTATTAGAAAATTAGTTGAGACATCCACACAAGACATGAACATCTCTAACAATGTCTATCAAGGTCAGTTGGACAAAATTGAAAAGGTTAAGTTGGAAATCAGTAAGATAAGAGTCAGACAAACTCAATTGAGAAATGCACTTGCGCGCTCTCTAGCAGTTCTGAATGAGAACATCAAACAGATTGATGCCACCATTGTGACATATGATCAAGGTCCCTGCATGGATTTTATAAAGATGGAGAAGCTAACATATGCCTTATGTGCACATCTTTAGACATTTGATGCAATGAAAGTATTCTGGCAGAAAGAGATCAAATCTCTTCAGGTTGTGTACCCAGATGTTTACATGGAGTAAGTATCTAGAAGACTTACAAGTTTTGGACACCTTTGTCATTAATTTCAAAGGGGGAGTAATAGAGAATGTGTATATATGGGGAGAAGAATATGTATATACTAAAAGATGCTATGATAGACAGTTTTTTGTGATTAAGTCATTTTGAGAAACTTGGCCACATTCCTTTGTTGCCATAAATGACAAAGCGAGAGATTGTTGGCAAGTTGACTTCCTAAGGATGCATGAATTTTTTTGTGGTGTCATCATGGAAACAAAGTCATACTAAGTTTTTGTCTAAGTAAACTTAGAAGACAAAATGACTAAGTATGGAAAAACAGGACAGACAGAGTTATACAATGATCAACACATCAGCACACGTGCGAGTGGCTGAATCAGAGTATGTGTGTTCAGATATATGTTCTATGTTTCATGTACATACTAAGTCTAGATACGTATGGTACAAAATGATAGTATGGAGAAGTTATAGATAGATCAGTGCACTAGTAGTCTAGGAAACAAAGCATGGAGCCAACTTAGGTTTTCAGATCAGCGTGAACTATTTTGTTCTGTAAAGGCCAAGCACCTTTGATTATATGTTTTTAATAATGTAATTAGTAATTTTGTAAACATGCTTAAGCCAATTAGTTTGGAAGCGTTGTATATTATGTTTTAGGGCCGACCATAAGTCTTGCTTTGGGTCGCGTCTATTCAGAAAAGAACATATAAGTATATAATGTAAAGTTATGTTACAAGTGTAGAAGAATTTGCATAAGAGAAAGATATAGAGGAGCAGTATAATGAATTCAGCATGAGATAAATCTCTTTAAGAGAGTAAGAGCATTAGTGCATACACGGAACTGATCAGACAACAGTGTCATCACAACAGTTCACTTTTGATATAGTGTATATCAACTATCAGAAGGTTGTAGCCTTCATCCTATTGATCAGTGAGCTCTGGCAGTGAGCCATATACCTTTAACAGGGTTTTTTAAAGAATCCTAACAAGGTCTAGACTCCTAACAGGGTCATTGTACTTGCATTGTAAAGACTACTTCTAACAGGGCAAAGGAACTCTAACAGGTTCATTATAGTAGTACAATATTTGTGGGTACTAATTCCCACCAGGATTTTCCTCTGATCAAGGTTTCCCTGTAATCATATCATGTGTTATGTGTTCTTCTGTATATTGAGCTTCATTGGATGTATGTTTGATTTATGTTTAAGTTGCTGAAATATAATAAATAGACAAACACTGATTCACCCCCCCCCCCCCTCTCNTGATTCCCCCCCCCCCCCCCTCTCAATGTTTCTAACAGAAGATACTAAGTAGGATGAAGCTATAGAGGCAGAGAGTGTCAAGGTAAAAGAACCTGAATCTATTGATAAAATTCGTGTATATATTGCAAATTTTGGATCTATTACAGATTCAAACATTAGAAGATGGCTGAAACTAAATCCAAAAGATCAGAATAAAATTGAGGATGCCATCATAGAAAAAATGTACAAATTCAAATATGTACCAATGCAATTTGAAGGAAATCATGTACCAAGAGAACTATTAGATAGATTATACTCTAGATGGACATTCGCTTTGAAAAATGAGAAAGAAATAAGAGAAAGAGTACTTGTTACTCTCATGCCACCTGAATCTAAAAAGGTAGAGATAGATGAAATGATGGAGAAGCACAAAAAGCAGTTCTCACCGAAGTTGTGAGCCTATAAATTTCTTGAAGGAAAGATAATAGAACTTGAAAAGGAAAGCCATAAGAAATGGTGTAAGATTCTAAACAGACCTACTAAGGAGGAAAGCCTCGAGAAAGATGTTGAACAGGTCTTAATAAAAGATACTCAAGATGACACATCTGTTGAATTAGAAAAAGAAGAAGATGATACAATAGGAAACAAGAATGTAGATATTGCAAATGAATCATGGGAAGACACCACAAATGACAAAATTGTGGATACTAATGTCATTGACATTATTGATGACCCAACAGAGGAAATAAATAAAGATGAAGATGACACTATTTAAAAGGACAAAACCAATGAGCAGGAAACAATAGTTGACACTGCACAAATACACATTCCAGGAAACATGCCAATATTGATACAAGCTATCAATATCATGTAGGAATCAAGAAAGTCACCTAAAAAGGATACTCCCAAAGATACAGGGGAAGAAGAAAACAAAGACAACACCGATGGTCAGCAAGACATCAGAGCCACTCAAGATGTAACCAACACTGATAAGGTTACTAAAGGATATAAAGAAAAGGATGCAGATACACAAGACAAGAATGCAGAAATAAAGATTGATGAAGCAAAGGACACCGATGAATGAGATAAACCTAAAGATGGTACTCCTGAGGAAACCAAAAAGTGTGCTACTGATGATGTGAAGGTGAATGTGGAGATGTTTACAGACACCTGACAAGCTGAAACTGATGCCAAGAAGCACAATAGGTCACTCCATCAAGCACAATAGAGAAAACATAAAAATTAGCAATGGTGCTACATTCTAGTGAATCACAGAAGAAGAAGAAGAAATCAAAGAAGAATAATATGGAAGTCACATTTGATTAACTTATTAAAATATCGAAGTGTGACCCATCTACCCTTGACTTTGAAGCACTACAAGAATATGGATAAATATGCCAAAGAAAGGCATTGCAAGAGAAGTTGAAGAAACAACACATGGACTCCATGGTACTGGAGACAACTAGGGACATCTTACAGCAAATTGTACCCAATGTTGATATTGATCAAAACAAACCAATACTTGATTAATTATCCACTCTAAATGAAGCCATTACAACTCAGAATATAGATGCAGAGAACACATTTGAGGAAAGAGAAGAGTTGAAGTACCAACAAAAGCTTATTGAGAACATCAGCCAAGAAGTGGTTGTAAATAAGGTAAAGCTGTCAGAATTCATCACTAAATTAGACCCAATCATATCTGAAGCTATAACCTTGATTCAAAAATTGAGCACAATAGAAAAGTTCACTAAAGATAATAGTGACAACATTGCAAAGCTGGATACAGATCTAGAAAATAGTACACAAAGCTTAACCACAGATGGAGACAATGTAGTTAAGCTACATTATGAGAAGATAATAGAGATCAAAAGGCTAAGGTAGGAACTGTGTGAGGCAAAAACACACTTTAGGGAAGAAGTAACCGAGCTACAAGCTCAACTTCTACCAAACCTAACACTGCTCCAATAGCACATTAGTTCAGCAAGGCAACTGATAGGAACTCCCAAGATGTCTGTAGCAGACAACATCTATGACATGCACTCTCCAAGATCACACTCGAGCACATGGCTTTGGAGAACCTCAAAGAATAATGAGATAAAATGATGGAAGACATGAAGTCTTCACACTCCCATATTTTTATAAGGTCTAAGGTAAAGACATTTTCCCTTAAATATCAAAAAAGGGGGAAAATGATGATATGTACATTCATTCATTTAGATGGGAAATGGTAAATATGATATGTATATGGTATCATTATATGAGGAAAATGATAGTATGATTACTATATTGTACAAAGGAGAAAATGATATATATATTCATATGGGAAAATGATATGTAGAAGGAAAAGATATCATATGTACAGATATACCGGCATATACATAGGGGGAGTCATTCAATGACTAAGGATTATATATGTTGTATATACTTAACACTTTGTTAGTATTTTACACATATCAGTTTTTGATACTAATGTCAAAGGGGGAGATTGATGACATTAATTTTCCATTAGTATACAAACAACACTTTCGGTAAGCCTACACTGAAAGATAGATCAAAAGAGCAAACCGAAGATCAAATGATAGAGATCACCAAAGATGATTAAGTGCAAAAAAGACCGATGACACAACTTAGTGTGTAAATTGAAATTGTAAAATCAGAAAGAAAAGAGGAACCTAACATGCAAGATACAGTGTAGACCAATGAGACAGTTAAATAGCAACTGACAGAACAAAACTAAAGGACTTTCAGTGCATAACCGATAGACAGAACCAAAAGTTAGTTGCAGCCCACAAAAAGTGGATCTAACTTCCACATCAGATAAAGCAAGATTATTCTATTTATAGGATATTTATTTGTTTTAAATCCATTTATTTAGAGATGAGATACATGAATGTAAGTTCTTTAATCAGTCTAACTAATTTAAAACACATACACTAGGAGATCTAGGTACAAGTTGTAAACCTGATCTTAGAGTTAACATTGTTTTTCTCGAAACTGAATGAAGTTAATCCATCTATAAATAGATGATGTAATCATTAATTATAAATGATGAATAGATGATGTGAAAATAGAGGAGAAGATGAACAAATCCAATGAGCACATCTATGGATCAAATTGAGAGTTTCAAGAATAAGAACAACAAAATGTGAATTTGGTTAGCAAGAACCAAGAACAGAGCAAACCAAGAATCAAAGATATTATTCAATCACAATAAGGTGATAATATTTTTTATGTAAAATAAATTGGATCTATATCAGCAATACGATATTGCATTTACCAGGTCAATTTGTAATTTGCTATCATTCTAACAAGTGGAGCAAAATGTAAAAATCCTTTCAAGGAAGGTGGATTTAACAGTCCAACTACAAATCTCTTAACCGAGTGCACACTTAACAGTGTAGCTAAATCTCTTAATAGAGTATACTTTAATAGGTCTCCATTGATACTCTTAACATGGTAGATCATTAGAAGTGATCAAATTGTAAGCCTTAACTAGCCCCTTCCAATCTGCAGATAGTTAATATTTTGTGGGTGCCATCCCCACTGCAGTGTTTACTTCCTAATAGGAGTTTTCTGTGATATCATATCTTTTGTTATGTATCAATTAATTTCATGAATGTTTCTATGAATTATTCACATGTATGTTAATGTTATGAATTTATATAACTCACATCAAGATAGTTTAGATCAGATTGAATGGATATACAATTGATTACAAAGGTTAATTGATTAAAGGATACAAAAATTTTAGAGGTACTGATTCACCCCTCCCCTCTCACTACATACTTCCCATTAATCCCAACAGATCTTGCTTGTCTTTCTCACTCTAAAGTATCCTTCTAATCATTAGATTACTTCCCTTCTCAGGTTCATTAGGTGACTCTTCCTGTACCAAAGCATTTTTTCTAGTACCAACTTTCTTTCTTGCATGTGTACACTCAAAGGATTTATGTCCTTCTTCACCACAATTATAGCAAGTTACTTGGAATCCTCTTCTACTATAACCACCTTGGGAGTAGTTTCCTCTTCCTCGGTATGAACTTCCATCTTTCCATTCAGTCTTTCCTTTGTCTTGATTTGTGTCTGTATTTTCCTTGTCTAGTTCAGATCTACTATTTTCACCTTGAGATCTACCTCTTCATCTAGGGAATCTACCACCTCTGCCTCTTTGTCTTTGTTCATATCTCTTGTTCAATTTCTCCTCAACTTTTAGGGAAAACTGATATGCCTCTTCAATGCTTTCCATCTTGACCAAGCTGATCTTATCTTGTATAGAACTTCTCAATCCATTCAGATATCTTGTTGTTCTTTCCACTTCATCTTCTACATGTCCAGATCTAATGTCCAATCTATAGAACTCCTCAGTGTAATCTTTTACCGATCTATCTTTTTGCTTCAAACTTTTCATTCTCTGAACTAGGTTAATCTTATAATCACAAGGTAGAAACTTTCCTTTCAATTTGTTTACCATCTTATCCCATACCTTGATCTTATCTTTTCCTTTCTTCTTTCGATCCAATTGCACATGCTCCCACTACAAGGATGCATGACCTTTCAACTTTGTACTTGTAATATTTACTTTCTTGTCCTCTGATACATTCTCATATTCAAAGTACTTTTCCATCTTAGTTATCCAGTCTATTAACTCATCAGAATCTAATTTTCCACTATACTCAGGAGGATTGAACTGAGGTGTGGATTTCAAACTTGTCAATGATCTCAGGAATCTCTCTTCTTCCTGATCCGTCATTGGTATAGGTGTAGCTTCACCTTGCACTTCCTCCAATTCATCATTAATAACATCTTCAAGATGTCTTCCTCTGCGTTGGGTTGTCTCAACAACTTCCAATCTTGTAGCCATTCGTCTAAGCATATCAGCTAGACCTGGATCTATATTTCCTCTCTCATGAACCATCTCAAAACCCTCTGTAATTGTATGTCATATCATAATATGCTATCCCACAACAATGTCAACCAACTAGGGTTAGGGTGTACAAGAAGGATCTCAGATCTAACCTTCTCTCTGATACCACCTGACGCAAGGTGGGTCAACACTCAGGGCCTAAGGCACTCCCAAGTACCAAACCAGCTTGCACAAACACAATTCAGAAGAAACAACACAAGGAGAGAAGGAACATGCAGACATCTTTCATTAATTGATCAAACTTAATACATGTCAGGATGTAAGGTCTTCGTAGTTTCATCCATATAAAAAAAATTGATTACAGAATAGTCTTCATATATCAGAGATCTTAGACCTTCGATCTCAATATCTAATCATTCACTTTATTGCTCTAAGATTTCCTCCCCAAAATAAGAACATACATCCAAGATATATACAAGAGTCCACCAAAGGGGTCAGTGCTCAAATCACCAAGTGAGACCCAGATTTAGGTCCACACTGATCCCCATGAGAGACCCCACATTAATTAAGCCACAAAAATTAAATGTAGAAGTCGGCCATATTAGGATAAATAATTCGGGAAGAGATCACCAAGAGACTACAACCCGTCAGTAAAAGCATACCCGAGAAATAGGAAACCCACTCGGTACAAGCATACCTGAGCAATAGAAAACCACTCAGTACAAGCATACCCGAGCAACATAAACTAACAAAGACCGAGACCCGTTGGTAAAGCAAGATAGAAAGAGTACCTAAGCAACATGGTAGCTGAGCACTTCACTGAGCAATCTCAAAACAAGCTAAACAACAAAACAAACATATTTTTTGTTGAGCAGGATTGCCAAGGACCCAAGATGCTCCTGCATCAATGCATCAACAACTTGGTTGGATACTCCACTCTTATGCTTTATCATAGATGTGAAATTCTACAAATAATCTACCCATTTCACATGTCTTTGATTCAACTTCTTATGACTACCCAGATACTGTAAAGCCTTATGATCAGTATACAACACAAATTCACTTGACATCAAATAATGTCTCCATTTCTTTTGAGCTTGAACAATAACATAGAATTCTTTATCATACACAAAATATTTCCTTTTAGCATCATTCAACTTCTCACTAAAGAAAGAAACAAGTTTACCTTCCTGAATCAACACAACTCCTATTGCACTACAACTTGCAGCACATTCAACTTGGAATACCTTATTGAAATCAGGTAAGGTTAACATAGGCAATTCAACAACCTTTTGTTTCAAAGTCTGAAAACTCTTATCAGCTCCATGTGTCCACTTGAATTCTCTCTTATCTTCTCTCATTATCTCAGTCATCGCATTTCATATTGAACTAAAATTTTTGATAATTGCTAATTTATGAAATGATCTTACCTCACTAACATTCTTAGGTGTAGGCAAATCAAGTATAGCTTCAACCTTCTTAGTATCCATCTTGAAACCATTAGTTGAAATCACAAACTCCAAATACACAAGTTCTTCTTTCGTGAAGGAACACTCTTTCAAAGTGTAAACTATAAAATAGAGGTCACCAAAATGTAACATAAGAACATGTAAAATTTGAAATATATGGGGGAAAGATAAGATATTCCTCTTCTATCCCAAGATGCACAAAGTAAAGATCCAAATTGATCAATCCAAAAAGGATCAATGCACAAATGAATCAATCATTTGGAAATGAGAGAAAAGAAGAAAGTCTTAAATTCTTCATTTTATGGAAAGGAATGTGTGATAGATTTAGAATGATTAAGGATTTGAAATGAAATGGATAGGAGAAATGCACTAACCTTGAAATATTGCAGATCAAAGAATGTTGTTTTCTGGGGTCTCTGCTCTATTTTTGGAAAAACTGAAGTATGATCGGGAAAGGAAATGCAGAGACGAACAAAACCTAGAAATCATTTTCCGATCCAAAACCATCTTATGAAAAAGGTCGACCTTGACCCACAAATGTCAACCCTGACCCAATAATGTCGACCTTGACCTGGACAGGTCCGACAGAAAATCTGTTCATGGATCCTGAAATTTTGCCGAAAAGGGTATCCAGATATGAGTCCAAATCTGCAGTCCTAAACCTGTACCTCCAAGAAAAGAGGATTTTTTGTTGGGGGGAGTGGTTTTCCTTGGTCAAACCCTGGTTTTGGAATTAACCTCAAATATATGTAATTGAAATTGCAGAAATAGACAAAGTAAATGCATAAATTCACCTTGCTTGAAAAATTTCTTGTGGAGGATTTGAATCCTTGAATCCACAAGTATGCATACACCAAAATGTGGATTGTAGAATTTAGGATGTGTTCAATCTCTTTCTTGTATATCTCCAACACCAAGTCTTGAATGGGTTCTTGATTTGGAAGAGGCTTGGAGGAAGATGGATGGAGAGATCACCAAAAGGGCACTATGTAGCTTGAATCCTTCAATGGCCTCCAATGGATCTCCTTTATGAAAATGGATGCTTGACTGGATGAATGCTTGCTTGAAATATTTCTCCTTAGCTTGCTTTAACTTCACTTGATAATGCTTGATCTCAATTAGGAATGCTTGATGCTTGATTAGAAGACTTCGTTCGCTTGATGATGTGTTAGAGAAAATGAGAGGAGAAAGCTTCCTTTTATATGAAACTAGGGAACAATCTTCTAAGGAGGCTGACATAGGAGAATTAAATTCCCATTAAAGCCTTTACCCCTAGGAGAGGACCTATGTTAAATATAATTTAGGAATTGACGCTTCAGAACCTGAAACAGCTGACCCGGAAGCGGGAAAATACTTTTTGCAAAGACCGACATCCAAAAATTGCAAGACCCTAAAGTTTGAACACTGGGTCAAGGTTGAGGTTGACCTTGACCTAGGTTAGGGTCAAGGTTGACCTTGACCTAGGTCAGGGTCGAGATCGACATAGACCAAAAAGGTCAACCCTGACCTTGAAGTCCAGAATCTCAGGTTTGTAGTCCAGAATGCAGAAATCAGGTTGGAAAGAAGTGGAAGTAGGGGCAGAATAGGGGGAAAGCTAGGTCTAGATCAAGAACCCATTCAAGGTTCTTGATATGACCCCAAACCACTTACTCAGAAGGCTAAAACATTCTACCATGGAAGTGCTTCCATTTTCTGACTATACACAAATTAATCATTAGCTTTTCCTCTTTCAATCTCTACAATACTTGTCTAATGTGCAACAAATGATCTCCTATGGTCTTACTGAATATTATAATGTCATCCAAGTATACAATCACAAATTTACAAAAGAATTTCTTCAGAACCTCATTCATTAACCTCATAAAAGTACTCGGCGCATTAGTTAAACCAAAATGCATAACCAACCATTCATAAAAATCTTCTTTTACATTGAAAGTAGTCTTCCATTCATCACCTTCTCTGATTCTGATATGATGATATCCACTCTTCAAATCAATCTTGGTAAAATATTTTTCTGCACTCAACACAATCCATTATATCATCCATTCTTGGTATAGGGAAATGATATTTAATTGTTATCTTGTTTACAGATCTTGAATCAGTACACATTCACCATTCTCCATTCTTCTTAGGTGCCAAATAGTTGTTACTGCACACATACTCAAACTTTCTCTGATCAAACCCATTTGCAACAAATCGTGAACTTTTCGGTTGAGTTCCTCATTCTCAGTTGGTGCCAATTGGTGTGGTGCCTTGTTTGGAAAACTAGCTCTAGGAATTAGATCCATACAATGACTAATATTTGTCATTGGTGGAAAATCATCAGGTACATTATCTAAAATGATCTCTTTGTACTTGGTGAGAAAATTCTCAACCTCTTTAGGAAATTTATCTTCTATTTTCTCACTTTATTTGTTAGGAATCAAAGCATAATAGACATCACCTATCTTCAAATCCTTAAAAAAATCCACCTTCCATCAAGCAAACTTTCACAGATGTATATACCTCACCAACAGATTCTTCAACCAAAGGTAACAAGATTTGCCTCTTGTCATCAACCCAAATAGTATATTTATTCAATCTTCCATAATGTATATTACGTCTATCATATTGCCAAGGTCTACCCAAAAAAATATGACAACAATCCATAGGCATAATATCACACAACACCTTATCATAATACTTTCCAATTTTCAGATTAAAAAAACATTGTTCACTTACCATAAGTGTATGCTCATCCTTGATCCATGAAATTTGATAAGGCTTTGGGTGCTTCAATCTTTCCAACTGCAACTTTGTAACCATTTCCTCAGATGCTAGATTCTCTAAACTTCCACTATCAATGATCACCTTCGAATATTTGTCTGTAACTCTGCATCTGGTCTTGAACAATCTCTTTCTTACCGGATCTTGCTTATTATTTTCACTCCACAATATTCTTCTGACCATTTTTTTTCTTCCTTCTCAAGTTCATTTGGTGAATCTTCTTGCACCAAAGCATTTCTGCTACTACCAACCTTCTTTCTTGCATGTGTACACTCAAATGATCTATGTCCCTCTTTGCCACAATTGTAACAAGTTCCTTGGAATCCTCTTCTGCCATATCCACCTCAAGAATAATTACCTCTTCTTCTGAATGAACTTTCACCTTTCCAATCAGCCTTTCCTTTGTCTTGATATGTCTTGTCCTGATCAAATATACTATTTTCACTATAAGATCTACCTCTTCCTCTAGGAAATCTATCACCTCTTCCTCTTTGTCTTTTCTCATGTCTTTTGTTCAATTTCTCCTCACCTTTTAGGGCAAACTGATAATCCTCTGCAATACTCTCCATCTTTACCAAATTGGTCTCTTCTTGAATAGAACTCCTTAATCTATTCAAGTATCTTGCAATTCTTTCCACCTCATCTTCAATATGTCTAGAACTAATATACCTGTAAAATTTCTTAGTGTAATCCTTCACATAGCTATCTTTATGCTTCAAAATTTGCATTCTCCTAACTAGGTTAATTTGATAAATACAAGGTAGAAACTTGCCCTTAAACTTACTTATCATCTTATCCCATACCTTGATCTTGTCTTTACCTTTCTTCTTTCGGTCCAATTGTAGATGCTCCCACCACAAGGATGCATGACCTTTCAATTTTGTGCTTGCAATCTTCACCTTTTTCTCCTCTGATGTTCTCATACTCAAATTATTTCTCCATCTCGGTTATCCAATCTATCAATTCATCTGAATCTAGCTTTCCACTATACTCAGGAGGATTAAAGAGTGGTGTGGACTTCAAAATTATCAATTCTTGCATGAATCTTTCTTCTCCTTGATTAATTATAGGTGAAGGTGCAGCTTCCTCCTACACTTTCTCAAATTCATCATCACTAACATCCTCAAGATGTCTTCCTCAACACTGGGCTGTCTCAATAGCTTCTAATCTAGCAATAATCTATCTTAGCATATTAGCTAAGCCTGGATCTGCATTTTGATTGCCTCAAACCATCTTGAAACCTGCTACAATTGCAGGTCATATCACAATCTATTGCCCCACAACAAATAACCAACTAGGATTTACAAGAGGGAACCTCATATTTAACCTCATTCTGATACCACTTGACGCAAGGAGGGATAGTAGTTGGGGCCAAAGGAACTCCCAAACACCAAACCTGCTTGTAGAATCACAAATCAAAAGCTCAAACATAGAGAAGGAGAGAAGGAATACAAAAACTTATATTATTTCATAAAACTTCATACATGTTGGGCTGTAAGGCCTTCCCGGTTACGGCCAATACATTCAAATCTATTACAGAACAATCCTCATACATGTGAGATCCACAATCTCTCTATTTATTCTACTGCTAATCTGCTATCCAACTTTCTACCTAAACCTATGAACAAAACATTACATTTATACAAGAGGCTACCGAAAAGGTCGACCCAAAAGATCCTAAAGATCCGGCATAGGAGTAAGAAATGACCCAGATTTTGGTCCACACATTCCCCAATGAGAGATCCCAAATTAATACCACGGCCAAAATTAAATGCACATGTCAGCCCAAAGATCCAACAAAAGAACATACTTAGTGAGACAGGAAACAAGAAACCATCGAGCCACCGAGACTGTTCGGTGAAACCAAGCGAATAGAACCCGAGTCCGACGGTCAACCGAGCATTCCAAAATAGTTACTGAGCAATTTATCGAAAGTCTCCAACAAGATACCGAGCTCAAAGAAAACATATTTTTGGTTGACACAGGATTTCCATGAACCCAAGATGCTCCTGCATCACATATGGACCCTTCTTTAACTGCAACTCCTCCCAATTTGCACTAACCCTTAGCCATTGAGATATAAAATTGTCAACACTCTATTCCTATTGTAGATTCTCTCTTGAAGAGGCCACATTCCCCTTGTGGTGGGGACCCTACTAAATATATCACTTGAATAGTTGTTCATGGGCAAATAAAATTCACTTTGCAAAATCTCACTCTCCTCCCCAAGCGATGGGTGAGCTATCTACCCACTCTTGATGCACATTAGAAGTTGTGTTGCTAGTCTATTATTAATATTCTTTCTTGTCCTTGTAAATAGTTTTTCTTAGCAATCCTTGGGCTATGGCGGTGTAAGGGTCAACCCCCTTGCTAGGATACTTTAATAATAAAAAATAAATTTGCATGTCACTAACATAAGAAAAAAGTGAAAGAGGACTACGACTAAAACTATACTAAAAATAAGGCATTTCCTGGAAAGGCAAAGAAACTTTGGGCATTATTCAGAGATGTAAAACACTAGAGACAAGTAAAGCTATACTGAAATGAAAAAAAATATTTTAAGATTAAAGACAACTAAACTATACTGAAAGCAACAATAAATTTTTTGTATTTCATAGAGCATGACAAGGATTTTTCGGGCACCACTTAGAGACAACTAAAAATGATATGAGCAACATGGGGAAGATTCTTTGGGCATTACTTAGAAAAGGTTAAAATACCATAAACAATTAAAGTTGTTAACAAAATGAATACAACTTATTTTTAGATAAATATAAAATTATAATGAAAATAACAACAAAAAACATTTCCAACAACATGACAAGGATTCTTTGGGTGTCATTCAGAGACAACTAAAATGTTGAAGAGAAATAAAGCTATACTAAAATGAACAAAAAGGATACAACCACACGATTTTATTTATTATTAAATTTACTTATTGTATCCATATGTTCATCGTTAACCAACAGATTTGCATGTCACCAACATAAGAGAAAAGTGAAAGGTGATTACAAATAAAACCATACTAAAAATAAGGCATTGTATTAAAGTGAACAAAAATATTTTAGGATTAAATATGAATAAACTATATTGAAAGTAACAAGGATTTTTCAGACACTATTTAGAGACAGCTAAAATTTATATGAACAAAAAATTAAGGTACTTTTCATAGCATGGAAATGTTTATTTGGATATGAGTTTTGGAAGGACAATATTCTTATTTTTTATTTATGTGATTCAAATATTCTAGTCATTATTTTAGCAAATATTGAAACATGATTACAACCCAAATACTTAACTACACTAAAAATAATAGGAAAGGTCTTCCCCACAACATGGTGAACATTCTTTGTACATTGCTCAGAAATAGTTAAAATACCATAAACAATTAAAGTTGTAATAAAATGAACAAAACTTGTTTTAAGATAAAGATAACACTATACTAGATATAAAAATAAAGGCATTTCTAATAGCATGACAAGGATTCTTTGGGTCTCATTCAAAGACAGATAAAATGTAAGAGACAAATAAAGTTGTACTAAAATGAACAAAAAGGCTAAAGCCACATACTTTTCTTTATTATTAGGAATTTGCAATTAACGACAACTTTTCTTATTTTGTGTTCATCATCAGCCAATAATTTTTTTGCAAAATTACAAGGAATCTTTGGGCATTATTTAAAGATGTAAAACACTAGAGACAAGTAAAGCTATACTGAAATGAACAAAATTGATAAGTAGGAGATATTTTGCACAGCAAGTCAAATTGTGATATTGCTATCAAGAATCAACTGTGTAGTTTTTTAGTCAAACTCATTGACTCATGTTTCATAAGTAGTGATTCACATGAACCCATCTCTCATGAGAATGAATGGAAAACTTAGCATCATTGCATCTAGGTGATGCTCACAGAGGTGAAGCACTGAGACTTCTTGGGAGGTCACCCATACTAGTACTACTCTAGCTCGAGCATGCTTAACTACGAAGTTTCCTCCATGGTTAAACTCATTCTTCTCAAAACAACACTTGTTGAAGGTTTTGCAAATGGGATTGCAAGAAGAGTGGGTTAAACCATGGAGTAAACTCTGTAATTAAGCACACTCGAGGTGGAGTAGTAATGGGATGGGCAATCTCCCGAGAAGTCTCATTGCTTCACCTCTATGCATCACCTAGATGCAATGAGTGCTAAGTTTTCTATTCATTCTCATGAGAGATGACTTCATGTGAACCACTACTTATGAAACATGGGTCCATGGGTCAACGAGTTTGACTCAAAAACTACACAATTGAATCCTAATAGAAATATCAAATGAATAAAATTATTTTAGGATTAAAGACAACTAAACTATACTGAAAGTGACAACTAAGATCTGGTATTTGGAAGAGCATGACAAGGATTTTTTGAGCACTAAGAAATAAGTAAAAGCTATATGAACATAAAATTAAGGTACTTTTCACAACATGGAAATAATTCTTTCGATGTGAGTTTTGAACTTGCCACTAAGCTTCTAACTTTACCACTTCACTCCATACCCACACATACAATTGTTTTGTAGACCATAATCAATGTCTCCTAGCAACGTTAGCAGATGGGTCAATTTTATTCTTCTCTACAATTTGATCATGGGATGAATTATCCACCCCTGACGATAGTCCTAATTGAAATCCAAAGGGCTAGAGTCTTTAAAATCCTAATAGTTGCAACGCAGGTCACGAGGTCAACTCTAGGACCAAAATAAGCCTTATCTCTTGTCAAGGATTTTCTCAAGATCTACTTCGAAATCAAAGGCCTTTTCTCTGTGATAGCAGATTAGTGATGGATGTGCAACAATGCCCCTTTCTATTTGACTGTTTTTCCAACTCTATTGGTATACACAATGAAGGGTTAATAACCAATGCATTATTGTAAGAAAACTTTGCAAAAAAATAGCACATAAAACATGAAACAGAATTCCCTATTTTCTTACATTACAAGAAGCTCCTCCTATACTTATCTATTAGAAAAGAGGTCAAACAGTTTAAAAATATGATTTTAAAAAATGTGAAATGACCATTAATAATATAGGGAATGAAATCTAAAAATTATACAATTCAAATATTTGTTTTCAACATACAATTGAAAAGATAAACAAAAAAATTACATCCAATTTAATAAAAAAACATTAGAACTCTTATCAATCCCAACCAATAGGAAATTAGATTTTAAAAATGTGAAATGACCATTAATAATATAGAGAATGAAATCTAAAAATTATAGATGATCATTCAAATATTTGTTTTCAACATACAATTGAAAAGAGAAACAAACAAACAAAAAATCACTAAGAATGATTATGGAAATAAAAGCTCAAAGACCTTTTTTAGTAAAAACTAGAAAAAAAACATATAAAATTCAAGATTAGCAAACATGAATGAACAAAAATAGAGATTTGTAAGATTGAAAAAAAAAACAATAGAAATTTGTATACCTATATAAAGGAAAAATGGGAAGGGCTAAATAAAATAAAAAATCTATCAATTCCTATATAATATATTATAAAATGCTAAACTATAGGCTAAATAAAATAAAAAATCTATAAATTTCAATATAATATATTATAAAATACAAAAAATATCAATTATAATATAATCATTATACGTGTTATGTATTATAAATTATTAAATCTAATTTAAAAAATTAATTAAAACTATATATTTAGTTTATATTAAATTTATATTATAAATATATTTATAATTATATATATATTATTATTATTAATGTAATTAGTAAATATATTTTAAACATAAGAAAATTTATTTAATAAATATCATATTATATTTACATTTATTACGTATATTTAATGTATCATTGATAGCTAAAAAAATATTATTTCATATAATTTAAATTAATAAATGAAGATTTATCAATTTTATTTGAGGAAAATATAAATTTTAATTATTTTTTATTTGGTCACCAAACAAAATCTTAGAACTATTTTTTACAGACAACTAAATTTTAAACAATTATAAGAATATACACAAAAGAATACAAATCTACAACATCAACTACAAATTTGCACCATCAATTGCCATTTGCATTCATTTTAAAACATATAGATGAAGAGGGGGACATAGATATATAAAGATCCCTCCCTTTCTCTTTCTCCCCTATCTCTATCTCTCACTCTCCCTCCCTTTATATATTGAACAAGCTCTCTCCCTCTTGCCCTCCTCTCTATCTCTACTCTCATTTTCTCTCCCTCTCTATCTATCTCCTTATATTGATCCCCCTTCCCATCTCTCTCTTCCTCCCCTCCACTCTCTCACATCACTCTCTATGTCTATATTTATCTTTCTATGTCTCTTCATTTTCTGCGTGCGTCTTTTATACTCAATCTTGTGTTTTCACAAACAACATCATTTGCTTGATGGATTCACAATCTGTGATTGACTTTCCAAACCTTGAGAATATCTATTACACATTTTAAATGACAATTGCTAGTTATCTTTCTATGTCTCTTTCTCATTTTCTACCTACATCTTTCCTACTCAATCTTTTATTTTCACAAACAACATCATTTACTTATGAATTGTTCCTTCTTTGAGCTTCCAAGCCTCTTACAATACCCATTGTACATCTTAAACCACAATTGCTAGTTAATCTACACTTAATTATAATTTAATTTATATGTAGTTGTTGAAACCCTAGTTCGTTCTTTGCAGCTGATTCACTCGTTGAAACCTGGGCTGCTCAACCTGTCAATGAAACCCTAGTTGGCGTCACCCGCTGCTGCATCTGCTTCATGGGCATCAAACTATTCTTCTGCTTCACTTGTTGAATCATGGGCATCAAACTATTCTTCTTACCTGTGCGGCGCAACCTGTTTCTCCGAACCCTAACCCCTTTTCCCTCTAATTTCTCAATTCTTGCACAGGGTAGCGTTACCAACAGCAATGCCCCTTCACAAAATCTCTTCCTGCACTTCCTTCCCACCAGATTTAACATATCTTCAGCTGACGCCGCAAAAATGTTAAACTATAAGCCCTTATTGGGGCGACTCAAATCCCTGGATAATGTTGAACAGGCCGTGTCCATACTCAACAGATTCGGCTGCACCGAAGAACAGATTGCAAACATAATCAGATCTCAGTCCTCGCTTTTGTTGACAAGTGCCGAAAGAGTGCTGGAGCCCAAGATTCAACTGCTAAAAGATTTCGGCATGGGGGGTGAAAATCTAACCAAAATTGTAACCTGGTTGCCTTGGATCTTAACCTCTAAGCTGGAGATCCTCCGCTCCAACCTTGAGCTTCTGAAGACTGTATTCCCGACACAGGATTTGCTGATCAGAGCAATTAGAGGTAACCACCATATTCTTGGAAAGAGCTTGCAGAATTCCTTTAAACCCTCGGTTGCCTTTTGGGAGGATGTTGGCCTTCGTGGAACAGAGCTCACCAAGTTTTTGCTGATAAATCCCTGGGTTTTGACGTGCAGTTCTCTGACGCCCGAGCAACGTGGTTTCATTTGCAAGATTGACATTCAAAAGGAAAAGACAATGTACAAATACATTGTGAGCATTGTGGCCAGGATCCGCATCGAAGTGTTAGAGGCTAGGATGCACAATCTTCAGCTTTGCGGCCTCTCGCCCGAGGAAGCCTTGCAAGTAGTTAGGGTTTATCCTTCAGTCCTCGACAAGTCGGAGGAAAACATTAAGAAAAAGATGGAGTTTATGCTCAATCAGATTGGCCTCTCTGTAGACTTTGTGGCAAATCATCCAACCATGTTCTCAATGAGTTTGGACAAGGTAATGAGGCCCAGGTTTCTAGTTTTGCAATTTATGACTGCAATGAATGCAGCGGAGAAGGTTAATCCGACGCGGCTTTTAACAATATTGAAGATGACCAAGGCCAAGTTTGTTGGTCAGATCATAGAAAGGCATTCTGAATCCGCTGCTCTGTGCACTGTTTATAAAAATGCCATTGCTAATGTGTTAAAAGCTCAAAGATAAGGAGGTTTTCAGTTTCTCAGCATTTGATGTTTTTCGGTTTGTTAAGCCCATATACTCAGGAAAGCCCATCACATGTGAAACGGTGATAATCCTGATCCTGTTCTTTCTGAGAGCACAGCATCAATATGTGGAATGCATCTTGCTTCACAATCTTCTGCACATGATTTGGGATTGTAATTGCACTGGTAGTCAGGGTATGCTTCTGCCCATGATTCGTGATTGTAATTGCTTATCAATCAAGGTATGCTTTGTTATTGTGAGCTTTCTATAACGACCATCTAATTACTTTCATTGTGTGAGTAGTTATTTGTGAGTTTTCAACATATTGAAGATACAGATTGAGTTTTTGATCACACACGTTTTGTTTAGCTACTTCATTTTTAGGCAGTTTGTATATGGATGATTTTTTTTAGCACTACTCAGAGACGAGTAAAAGCTATATAAACATAAAATTAAGGTACTTTTCACAACATGTAAATAATTCTTTTGATATGAGTTTTGAACTTGCCACTAAGCATCTAAATTTACCACTTCACTCCATACCCACACATGCGATTGTTTTGTAGACCATAATCGAAGTCTCCTAGCAACGTTAGCAGATTGCTCAGTTTTATTCTTCTCTACAATTTGATCATGGGATGAATTATCCACCCCTCACGATAGTCCCACCACAAATGCAAAGACTATTGTCATGAGTTCTAAGAAATGCCCAAACAAAAGAAAATAATAGAGCCAACCATCGATAAAACACAGAGAAACGAGTTCAGGAGGTCACGAGGTCGACTCTAGGACCAAAAGAAGCCTTATCTCTTGTCAATGGGTTTTCTCAGGATCTGCTTCGAAATCAAAGGCCCTGTCTCTGTGATCGCAGATTAGTGATGGATGTGCAGCAATGGCCCTTTCTCTTTCACTGCTTTTCCAACTCCATTGGTATACACGGCGAAGGGTTACTAGCCAATGCATTACTATAAGAATATTTTGCTAAAAAAAATAGCACATAAAACATGAAACAAAATCCCCTATTTTCTTACATTACAAGAAGTTCCTCTTGTACTTATCTTTTGGAAAAGAAGGCAAGTGGTTGTGATTTTTTCAATCGCCTTGAGTTTTGTATCTATTACGTTGAGTCATTAATGTGATATGAAATTAGATTTTAAAAAATATGATTTTAAAAAATGTGAAATGACCATTAATAATGTGGGGAATGAAATTTAAAAATTATATCATTTAAATATTTATTTTCAACATACAATTGAAAAATAATTATTGGTTTACTTTAAAAAGATATATACAATTGAAAAGATAAACAAACAAAAAAAATTAATTACATCCAAATTAATCAAAAACATTAGAACTCTTATCAATCTCAACTAATAAGAAATTAGATTTTAAAAATGTCAAACGACCATTAATAATATAGAGAATGAAATCTAAAAATTATAAATGATCATTCAAATATTTGATTTCAACATACAATTGAAAAGAGAAACAAACAAAATAAATCACTAAAAATGATTATGAAAATAAAAGCTCAAAGACCTTTTTTTTTTTTTTTTGAGTAAAAACTAGAAAAAACAAACAAAATTAAGATTAGCAATTTGAGTGAAAAAAAAAATCCTAAATTTGTAAGATTGAAAAAAAACAATCCGAAATTTGTAAGATTTGTAAGATTGAAAAACAATCCAAAATTTGTAAAATTTGTAAGATTGAAAAACAATTCGAAATTTGTAAGATTTGTAAGATTGAAAAAAATCAATCAGAAATTTGTATACCTATAAAGAAAAAATAGGAAGGGCTAAATAAAATAAAAAATCTATCAATGAATAAGACATCAGAGCATTTTACTTGTGATTTAATCATTTTTGTATCAAAGCATCCTGTAAAACTTATGTGCCTATGTGATGGAAGGTGAGTGACCCTGTACTGTTTTCCTTGAATCATCGAGCCCACTTAATTGAGTTAAGGAGAATGGCTGAGAAAAACAGCAGAGATAGGAGGAAAGATTGTTTTGTTTCTGCACTGAAACAGCCTACAGCTCCTCTGCGTTTTCAGCAACCATCGAGGTTTTTCACATGCACACTCCTCTCCAGAGAATAAAATATACTCAATGGCCTGCCAATGAACATCTATCCTACATAAATGCATGTGAAAACGCATAAAATCCAGGTTTTTAACAAAATGCACTCCTCTGTAGAGAATGCAAAGAAATTGACTATGGACTTGGTGATCAAATTGTGTGGCCTTTGAGGGTGAAAGATTCTATAGACTCATGCAACATCAAATGGATAGATTACAAGTGTTTTTGATTTTTCTTTCATGCTTTCAATTGTGTTTGCATTTTGTATCGACATTTTGAATCACTTAATAATTTATGAGTTTGATTAGCAAAGGTTTTCCTCAATTTGATGGGATGTTGATCGTTTCTTCAAGTTTCTTCATCTTGATGATGGGATCATTGATCCTTTCTTCATCTTGATGATGGATCACTAAGAATGCTAATAGGCCACTAAATTTGCTATTTTAACTAAATTTTTACCTCCTCTCAAATTATCTACTTGATCTCTAATTTTGGTAAAAATTTTAACAAAATCTTCTAAATGTGATAGACTAAATATAATAGAGTTTTTAAGTTAGTGACATTAACTTGTCTAATAAAGAAAACAGCACCATTGGTAGTTTGATTTTTGCAATCAAACTTTTCAAGCTTTGTTCTTAGTCATTCTACTTCAAATTTTCAACATTTTTTTCTATGGGAATCCATTTGGTTGTACCTTCAAATAGGTGCTTAGAAATACTATATCAATTCATTTATCTCTTATAAAGACAATTTTGAAGCACATGATACCATTGTTATGGTTGATACACATAAGAATATTGATGACCCAAATGATAAAAATGATGTAAGGTACATGATATAAAGTAGCTCAATGAAGGCATGATAGGGTTCAAATAAAGGATATATATTTTTAATTTTTTTAATTTGATAAGAAAGAATTGCATAAAGAACCTTTGATGGAATGTCCTCCATTATAAATGTCTTCATTATCCATTATGTGGCTTTTTCTCCTTCTATTCACCTTTTTTCAACAAAATGGGATAAGATTGTGCATGATTGAAGATCTCAAGGTAATCTTCTAAAAAGTATAATTTATAGCATTTTTGTTAAATTATTATATATTGTTTCTAGTTTATTGAAACACAAAGGCTTTTGTTTAACACATCAAAAAAAGAAAAAAGTTTAAATATACAATATAAATTTTATGCTGCTTTTAATTTGATTGATGTAAAAAACACACACAACATATACATATTAAAAGTATAACAAATAATTTATTAGAAGATAATTTAAAAATAAGACATTATTTTGAAAATATAGTATAACAATTATATATTAAAAAATGAGACAATATTTTGAAAATATATTTAAGATCTTCACACTAAATCTAGAAATCACCATTTTATATCAATGAACTAAGCATCTCTATTTCACATATTGTTCTTTTCTAATTGAATTGAATTAATGCCATGAATTTCAAAGATTAGATTAGTTGAAATCAAAACCTTGGCATTCAAACGGGGTAAGATAACCTTGGCATTCAATATTGAAAAGGTCCTTTCACAGATAGAAACAAACAACAAAAGGCCCCAATATTAAACTTGTTATTCCAAAAATTCAGCTGTCTCTTCTTAGCTTGGTAATGATCTCCAATTAATGCAATAATGAAGTTACTATATGGGGGATTGACTGATATTAATAGAAACCACCACTAAGGCCCATACATGCGAGCAACAACCCACAACTAACCATTCTACATAGCTTTGAACTTGGTTTGAACTCGACCTGTCCGTACAATAATTTAAATACAAAAAAAACCTCAAGTTGCTCATTTACACATTGAGGGGCTACGAGAGTGGGAAAGGCGCTCTTCAAAAGTGTTGCATGATCAAAAGTGTTGCATGTTGAAGAAGTTTTATATGTTTAAATGTTTAAATTTATAGGTAAATGCATGAATTAACATGTTTGAAGTTAAATGTTTTGATTTGAAGTATGTATGTTTGAAGTTAGATAGATAAATTATGTTTATTTGAAATTATTTTCAAATGTTCATGTGCATGTGTATTATATATATGGATAGATTTTAATTTATTTAAACATGTTATTTTTCAACACATGTATGTATATTGATTCTCTACTGAATGTACACATGTATGTGCCCACTTGCAGCGAGCAGTTTTTATCTATTACATTTGTGCATCCATCATCTCTCTCTATCTAGATATTATATTGTATGTGTTCCATGTCTTCTAGTGGTTCAGAGCCTAGCATACATGATGGTCAGGCCTCACGGGCATCCTTGGGCTACCATGGTACCCCACAGAGTAGAGATAGTCGTAAACAAGATACTATCTCTAGGTTGCACGCCGCTCTAGCACAGAGCGGACGTTGCAAAACCGTGCTATCCTCCCTAATAGGGAGAAATTGTCATCCATTCGCATGATGAGTATGATTTAGAAGGCTGAATCATACAATACATATGATGATATATCTATTGATGCTTTTTACCACAACCTCTCTAGCACTATCACAATGAGTGTGAGTTGGAGGATGGTTGATTATGATGTTTCTGTTACTCAGGTTAAGAATGTGTTTGGAACCCATTACATAGATAAGAGGGTGGTTAGAGCATACAGGGTCACGAAATGTACAGATGACTTAGTGACCCCTTTTATATATCAAAAATGGTTGGCAGCCCACATATGTGGCCCCAAAAGGATGAGGTGCCCCTATATTTATGTAAATAATTATTTGCAGAGTTCCATTTGGATTACGATGTTGATTAAACAGATTTACCTCGACATGTTGGTCAGGGTCGGGGGAGATATCAGGATAAGTGTAGACAACCAGATTTACCACATCCCCCTAGTAAGAGGCCATTGGTGGGTCAAAACCTTTTGGTTCTTCCAAAAGGTTTGGAGACCCACACTGGAGCTGGACAAGCTATAGCTGAGGATGCACGCCTAGATATGTTTTCTAGCATTACCACCATCACAAATTAGGTTGATGAGTTGTCATATGATCGTGTGGGTAGGTACATGCTCAGATCCCAGACGAGTGCGAACGTTGATCCTTCTAGTCCATTTTATGATCCTTACATCTGATTTGAGCTTCCCACTCCAAATGAAATAGCACGACTACCAGAGGATCGTCTGCGTGCCATGAACTCCATTTTAGTAAGTGATCTCTTGACATTTTATCAGGCACATTCTATGTTGCATGGGGTTCCTCTGAGTGATATTCCTACATTCATTTGAGGAGTTTTTGCGAGATCCTCCACCGGAAGCAGTCAGGGACAAGGAGATGCAGAGGTAGATACCTCTAGACAAGACGACGTCCAAATACATCCTACAACTTCACGAGAGAGTGTGGATGACCTTACACCGCCTCAACAACAGACACCTCCCCTACAGTAGAAACCTACGACCTCACGATTTCACACTAGATTCTCAGATTTTCTTATGGATGAGGCCATTGATCCTGATGCAGTGCCCTTACACTTTTCTGAGTTATCTGACATTGGACGTGCACTGCAGCAGGTAAGAACCATTTAATTTTGATTCAAGAACATTCAAGTAATTATATATATATATATATA
>MU223287.1:2437390-2459583 GCA_018584345.1 Thuja plicata
TATATATGTATATATACATATATACATATATATACATATATATATACATACACACACACACACACACACACACACACACACACACACACATATATATATGAACCAGGTACAGGACACTACGATGGGTGCTGCATATAGAGATTTAGAGGAGTGTGGCTATCCAATTCATCCGGATACACAGGTAAAATTATTTGAATTAAATAATTTTTTGTTGAATTTAAATATACATTTAAAAAAAATCAACATTATTAATTATTTGTAAATTGCTACATGTACATATAGACCCAGGTCCAGGATCCACACGGGCCCGGACACATTGGTGATGGCGGTCATTGAGAGTTATATTCTTTATTGGTTGCATAGTTTGAACATTGGTCATGTTGAGTTATTGATTTTCTAGATATATTTATATTGATATTTGACCTCTACATTTGCATGTGACATTGATATTTGATCTAGTACATATATGTGTTTATCTCTATAGACCTCTTAAATTTTTACTTGACATTGATATTAGATATGTATGTACATGTTTTTAGATATGTCTAGACATTTACATTGATACATGTTTGATTTTCATTTTAAGTTTCTAGATGTATAAATGTGTATGGACATTGATGTTTGTGATCTATGTGTACATACGTGTGTGTGTGTGTGTGTGTGTGTGTGTGTGTGTGATCATGTAGTCTATTCATTTGTTTCTAGATATATAGATATTTGAACTAAAAATATATTTGTGCACATGTAGACATATGTTTATCTATACATTAAAGTGTAATTTTAATTTAATTGAAATCTAATATAAATTTAAAAATATCTAGATCAATTAATTAAGACCTAATTACATTCAATTGTACATAGATAATTACAAATTACAAAGTAGATCTTGATCAATCTAATTTTGATTGTACCAAAGTATCAATATAATTTATTTAATATAGATCAATTATTCAAAACCTAATTAATCTAATAAATTTCTAATTTCAGTAGATAATTTAGAAAAATTACACTTGTAATTTTCAAACAAAGTATTTTGATCTAGAAACTTTAATAAAGGAAACCAAACTATCAATCTAATATATGTGCATGTGAATTTGTGTAAGACACATGTGAGCTGCAACACACACTTCAATGAATCATTGTATCACTAACCTAATGAACATGAGATCAAACAAACAAGCTAGATTAGTCAAAATCGACTCATTTCCTTCTAGTAGGCAGGAGTATGAATCTTGCTCTCAGATCATGGAAAGAAACAATGACCACACCATTCTAAATGAAGGATTTAAGAACTAAATGATTGATCTAAATGATATGCAAGTTGTTGTAAATCCAAATCTAATCAAGAGTTGATTTTAAGCACCAAATTGAAGTGTAATGATTTATTTTAAGCCCAAAACAAAGTGTGATCTAAGTTATCAAGATTTGCATTCTTTGAAAATAACTTAAAACAACCAACAATGCTAAACAATTAAAAGCTAGGAATGCTAAAATGATTGAATGCAAAACTACAGAATAACAATAATAATCAAAAGTTAGGATCTTTTGTGAGGAAATGAGGTCGTCTTTTATAGAAATCTCTCTCGAATCGACGGCTGAGATTGAAAGCCAAAGAGTGGACATGATTTGATTTGAAGAAGCACAATCCATGTGCAAAGAAGATGATTGTTTGAAAGAGTCAGTTGACTGAACTGACTGATCAATTATTTCAGAAACTTCCAAAATCGGTTCTCAGTTAAGTGGACTATTTCCAAAATGAGAAATAGACAAGCATAAGTTAACTGAACAAAACAAGATAGTTTCCAATTTGAGAATCAGTTAACTAAAATTAATGACATAATATGCATTTTTAATAATTTAAAAGATTCTAAATGCATTTTTTATTGAACTAATTAATTTAATTCCTTTTTGGATTTAATTGACAATTTAGTAATTTATTTAATCAATATATTAGAATATCAATTAAATAAATAACCTAACGTTTATTTGCCAATGTAATATATTTTTAGGAATTAATTAATTAATCAAGTACAATGATTAATTAGGACCTAGGGTTCAGTTCAGATCATCTATGATGACCTTATGGCAAGACATATTATCAATTAGTGCCAAACCACTTAATCATCATAGTGTTGACCGCGCTAGCAGTGCAAACTGAGCAGTTACAATCTAACCCGAGAAGTGGCAGTGTCGACCGAGCAGACAGTGGTAATCAATATTACATGAGTGATCAATGTAGCCTGAGTACACAGAGTAGCCCGAGTGCTAGAGTTTAGTATGTTGCTCGAGTGACAGCATAATGCCCGAGTGCCTGTATATTACCTAAGTGGATCACTGGACCCGAGTAACAGTTTTGGGCCGACTTAGCTTATATTTTTAAATATTAATTTATCTTATGGAAGCCGACTTACAGTTGCATTTGATTTGGATAAGGTATAAATATAAAGTATTTTGTTTATCCAAGTGAGCATTAATGTATGAGTGAATATATGTGTAGAAGTATGTATGCGAATATGAAGTGGAAAATTGTTTAAGAGGCTACAACAGTATAAGGAACAACAAAAACTCATTCATCACAGTCAGGTGATTAGTTTATATCTTTGGATCTTATTCAACAATTTAGAGTTGTAATGAAGATCATCTATTGGTTCATCCTAACAGGTACACCAGCAAAATCCTCTAACAAGGTGGACCTAAGAGTCCTTTACAAATCTCCTAACAGAGTTGCATTACTTGATTGTATTTTTTATGCACTGGATGATGTGATGGACTGCTCTTCAAGGTAAGATGCCAAATTTAGTTCACAGGTGAACTACCCCTTTCAAAAGCACAATGGCTCAAATAGACCCAATACAACCAAGGCTACCCGAGGTACAAACTAATGATGGATTTGATGTATATGAGGTGTATAAGGACATATCAAATTGGTTTCAAGGTTTTAAGACCCACCCAACTCTCCTAGCCTTCAATTCTTCACCAAACTACTACTAGGCCTAATAGTCTTCCTTGTAGCCCTTTAGCGAGAGTAACTTGCCCTTAAGTTTAGATTTTCCCAAAGGAATAATAAAAAAAATTGTATTTTTAGATACCCTTTATCCCCTTCTACAACATACCAAAAGGAAGCTATTGACTCCTTTGGACCATATGTGACTTTCCTCACACTATGGCTCTAAAAAATGCATAAAAAGACCCCAATTTACAAAGCAACTATATCATAATCATGTCTCCAATGTCCCAACTCTTGGGAAATGACCTAAAATGACACAAAACCTCTAATCCTAAGAGGAATTAGACCCAAACCACAAGGAACCCCAAAAGCCCCAATTTGGTGACTTCAAACCCTTAAATCTAGGGCTTCACCAATCTCAACCATCCAAAATCTTCCTGGACCAATTTGTGGTTGTTTCACCATTCATACCACCCTAAAATACCATTCCAATCATAAAAAGGCTATGCCCTTAAGCTTGATCTCCTGTTGCTATGCCTTAGCCATCAATTTCACTTGAAACCCTTCTCCAAATCAATTTGTCATCACTTCTTCCTCAAATCTCTACAAGACTCAGTATTAGAACTTATATTACATGATTAGTATCTTCCTTCCATGGATTCTAGGCCTTTGAGTCCATGGAAAGGATCTATTTTTGCAAACTAATTACAAAATGGATAGAAACTTTCTAAAAATCAGATTTTAACTTGCTGGAAATGACAGTACAGTCATAGAAAACGACTTTCAATGCATTGGATTGGAGAGAAAAATGATCTTAGATTGCTTAATATTCCAAAATAAACCAAAAAATTAAAACAAGAAGTGTTTAAACCATCCAAAATGCCTAGAACATTAAAGTTGCAGATTTAAACTTATATTTTATTGATATTGTTGTTGCAGTCTGTACACTCCAACCACCATATGTGAACAATGGAGTCTCAATTAAAAATAGGCATCCAAATATTAACTTCCCCAACCTCTTTCAATCAGTTTGAGGGATTATTTAAGTGTTTAGACAATAGAAACTTCATTTCCCTCCTAAATGGTTATTAGTCGTTACTTTTCAAATATTTGGATTTTTAAACTTTAAAAATACTTTTAAACCTTTGTAAATTGGAAATTAAGATCTCCAAAGGTTTTCAAACACCTAGAGGACTTATTTAAAGCCAAAATAAATCCCTAGAATCTCCTAAACACATTGGGACACTAATGGTCCAAATTACATTCATTTAATCCTTTCAAGATATAACTTATTCTTAATATGAAAATGCCATTTCATGACATCAAAACATTATAGGAGCCAATATACTATAGTTGATATGTTTTTCACCACCTAGGATCCCTTTGATCTCCTTGGACCTCTGATTTCCATTAGGTGCACTCCATTACTTCATATTCTTCATGGTTTGATTCATGGTATTCATGTTGGTCCTTGGTGCTCCTACACCATACTCCCCACCACCAATCATTTTCTTGCCCCAAGACTTGTGTGGCTTAAAGGACCTCTGAAATGTAGGGGTGAAGTAATACCCCAAAGTGATCTTCCTTCTCACATCTTGCCAACTTGCATTCACACACAATTTGTTAAAAGAAAAACATGGTTTTGCTTACTGCCCTTGGGAAGGATAGTAAGAGGGCTGAAATTCCTCCTCCTTTGATCTACTCCATGGCTTAGATATCTGATCTAACATCTCTACCCCCTTGCTTTTCTCTGACTGCATCATAGGACACTTTATGGTCCCAACTTGCACAAAGGCTAGGTCCCAAAGCTCTCCTCCTTTAGGACTGTCATGGTAGCCTCTTGACTGTACTTTCTCATCCCTCTTCCATCTAGTATCATAGTGAACGTTCTTTGTTATCTCCTACCCAAAACACATAAGAATTAGTTCTTCTTGGTGCCTTACTAATGGTTGCAAATCATATCTCTTTCCTTCATGGTGAACCAAGTACTTATTGTTGAATCCATCATGAATAAATTTCCTTGACCATTGCCAAGACCTACCTCAAATCAAGTGTCCATAACTCATATCCAAAACATCACACAATACCCTATCTCTATACTTGCCAACTGAAAAATTCAATCATGACTTGAGTACTAACCAATAAATTATTATTTACATTTACCCAAGTAGCATAATATGGTTTAGGACATAGAAATTTTTTCAAACTTAACTTTCTAACAACCTCATGAGACACAACATTATGACTTGCACCTTAGTCTATAATGAGTCTACATACTTTACCTTGGATTAAGCAATTTTATCTGAATATACTCACTTGTGGATTCCATGGTCGTCCTCTTCCCATCAATAAGAATTCTCCATCCTCTAGTTGAATTACAATGGGCTCTTGCTGCTCTTCTCTCTTTGTGTCTTCTTCCATCAAGTTCACTCTCCTGTCTCTACCCTTGTCCTCATTCCATTTAGGACATCTAAAGGACTGATGACCCACTTCATTGCAAGAAAAGAATCTCCCTGTGAACATCTCATTTCCTCTTCCTCCACTTCTTCCTCCTCTATACCCTCCTCTTGTCTCTGATGTGTATGGCTTGTCTTTGTCATTGTTGTTATGAAAATTAGTTGTACCTCTACCTCCTCTTCCTCTCATAGAAGATCCTCCTCTTGTGCTATTATGCTTCTCATGCCTTCTTCTTACCTTCTCTTCAGCCTTCATGGCTAATTGATAGAATTTATCAACTATCCTTGGGGTAGTAAGACTAAGTTCATCCTGAATGTTGAACCTTAGCCCCCCATATACCTTGCAATATTCTCTTCCACTTCTTCTTCATGCCCTGTTCTAATATCCAACTTATGGAACTCCTCAGTGTACCTCTGCACATCCATATCCTTTTGTCTAAAATATCTCATCTTCTTGTATAATTGTACTCTATAATCCTTTGGCAAAAAATTTTCCTTCAGCTTGTCCATCATACTATACCAAGATGTGATCTTGGTTTTCCCATTCTTCCACCTTTCTGCCTAAATACAATCCCACCACAATAATGCATGTCCCTTCATCCTGGACTTTGCAATCTTCACTTTGTCCTTTTCCTCTATTCCTTCACACTCAAAACAATTCTCAATTGCACTAAACCAATCTATTAGTTCTTCATCATCCATCTTCCCTCCTTACCCTTGAATCTTCATTCTTATGGCTTTCACCAACTTAGCCATCCTCTAATCCTTAGGGTCTAACTGCTCTTCATCTTGGGGTACTTATTATTCTTCTCCTTCTTCTACTTCCTCATCCAATCTGATGTTCTTGTCTCTCTTCTCTAGTGCTGAGATCCTCTCCATCATGGTCCTCATCATTTTTTCCTTCTCATGGTTTTCTTTCTCCCTTTGTTCCAATGTTGCTTTCAACTTCCTTTTGTCTGCCAACTGCTCCTTGACTATCCTGGCCAACTCTATGCTTTTCATCCTTATAGGAAACTCCTCCTCTCCTTTAGACATATTCCCTGATCTACTTGTGGCTCTAATACCACTTGATTCACTAGATGATGTGATGGACTGCTCTTCAAGGTAATATGCCAAATTTAGTTCACAAGTGAACTACCCCTTTCAAAAGCACAGTGGCTCAAATAGACCCAATACAACCAAGGATACCCTAGGTACAAAATAATGATGGATTTTGTGTATATGGGGTGTATGAGGACATATCAAATTGGTTTCAAGGTTTCAAGACCCACCCAACTCTCCTAGCCTTCAATTCTTCACCAAACTACTACTAGGCCTAATAGACTTCCTTGTAGCCCTTCAGCGAGAGTAATTTGCCATTAAGTTTAGATTTTCCCAAAGGACTAATCAAAAAAATTATATTTTTGGATACCCTTTATCCCCTTCTACATCATACCAAAAGGAAGCTATTGACTCCTTTGGACCATATGTGACTGTCCTCACACTATGGCTCTAAAAATGCATAAAAGGACCCCAATTTACAAAGAAACTATATCAGAATCATGTCTCCAATGTTCCAACTCTTGGGAAGTGATCTAAAATTACACAAAACCTCCAATCCTAAGAGGAATTAGACCCAAATCATAATGAACCCCAAAAACCCCAATTTGGTGACTTCAAACCATTAAATCTAGGGCTTCACCAATCTCGACCATCAACACTCTTCCTGGAACAATTGGTGGTTGATTCACCATTAATACCACCCTAAAATACCATTCCAATAATAAAAAGGATATTTCCTTAAGCTCGATCTCCTATTGCTATGCCTTAGCCATCAATTTCACTTGAAACCCTTCTCCAAATCAATTTGTGCTCACTTCATTCCTCAAATCTCTGCAAGAATCAGTATTAGAACTTATAGTACATGGTTAGTATCTTTGTTCCATGGATTCTATGCCTTTGAGTCCATGGAAAGGATATAGTTTTTCAAACTAATTACAAAATGGATAGAAACTTTCTAAAAAACATATTTTTAACTTGCTGGAAATGACAGTACAGTCATAGAAAATGACTTTCAATGCATTGGAATGGAGAGAAAAATGATCTTAGATTGCTTAATATTCCAACATAAACCAAAAATTAAAACAAGAAGTGTTTAAACAATCCAAAATGCCTAGAACATCAAAGTTGCAAATTTAAACTGATATTTTATTGATATCGTTGTTGCAGTCTGTACACTCCAGCCACCATATGTCAACAATGTAGTCTCAATTACAAATAGGCATACAAATATTAACTTCCCCAACCTATTTCAACTGGTTTGAGGGATTAGTTAATTATTTAGACAATATAAACTTCATTTCCCTCATAAATGGCTATTAGTCGTTACTTTTCAAATATTTGAATTTTTAAACTTAAAAAATGCTTTTAAACCTTTGTAAATTGGAAATTAAGAACTCCAAAGGTTTTCAAAAACCTAGGAGACTTATTTAAAGCCAAACTAAAACCCTAGAATCTCCTAAACACATTGGGACATTAATGGTCCAAATTACATTCATTTAATCTTTTTAGGATATAACTTATTCTTAATATGCAAATGTCATTTCATGACATCAAAACATTATAAGAGCCAATATACTATAGTTGATATGTTTTGCACCACCTAGGATCCCTTTGATCTCCTTGGAACTCTGATTTCCATTAGGTGCACTCCATTCCTTCATATTCTTCATGGTTTGATTTATGGTCTTCATGTTGTTCCTTGGTGCTCCTGTCCTTGGTGCTCCTGCACAAATTGTACTAAATCCTTTCACAAGGTGGACCTAACAGTCGTTATTGCTCCTAATAGGACATGCCATCAAAAGTGGTCAATTGTAAGCTTTAACAAACTAAATTTATACTACAGTAATAAATCTTGTGGGTACCATCCCCACCCTAGTTTTACTTTCTATTTGAAAGGTTTCTCGGCAACCAAATATTGTGTCAATATTGTAGATATTTTGTTGCTTTTCATTTCATACATGCAATCAGATTAGATAATCTAATATTGGATTAAAAGGATTAAGTTTTATTGGTTCCTAATTCACCCCCCTCTCAGTCACCTTGACTCAACATATTTCCAACAATTCGTATCAGAGCAAAAGGTTCTCTTTACAGAAGTTTAACAACTTGAGAATATATCAGAGGTAATGGAAATATACAGACTAGAGAAATCCATTGAAAATGAAAAGATAGATCTACAATTGGCCATGGATCATATTAAGAAACTCAAGGAGAAACTCTCTCTTTCCCTAAAAAGAAGAAAAGATTTAGCAGTACAAATGAATGACAAAAGTTACATAAAAGAAATAATTAAACACTTATCCAAAGAAAGAAGTTCCAAAGAAGCAGATGCAGCAATTGAAGACCTACTTGCAAAGAATCTCAATTTACATGAAGAAGTCAGAAAATTGAAAAAAGAACATGAAATTCATTCAAGCAGAATATGTGAAGTCATAGAACAAAAGAGTCAAGAAGAAAATGATAGAGAAATGGCACAAGAAGATAAAAGATTGTCAAGTACAATATTAGAAGAAAAAGAAAAAAAAATCCATCATTTGTCACTTCAGCAAGCAGATATGATAAATCAATTCAATAATGTAAATCGAGAATTTATCAATCTAAGGACAGAAAATGAAAGACTGCAGAATGATCTCAATACTAAAAAACAAACCAATGAGAGTATGATGAAATTAAAGGGAAGCATGGATCAGTTGACAGAGAAAACTCAACTCAGACATCATGGACAGATTGGATTAGGTTATACTGAACAAGGTGAATTCTCACAACAAGGAAATCAAAAGAATAGAAAACCTACTTGTAATCATTGTGGCAAGTTAGGGCACACAACAAATAAGTGTTGGAGCAATGGAAAATCAAAGTTTAATGGAAAATGCTATAGATGCAACAAACATGGACATAGGGAAAGAGAATGTACTAAGAAATCTAACTTTGAAGGAAAATGTTTCATTGTAACAAACAAGGTCACAAATCCTCTGAGTGCAGAACTAAGAAATGGAACCCTGCTGAACAACTAGCTAAAGCAATTTTTGGTTGGGATTATAACACATGGAGCATATGTTGTCATTGTGGTGAATATGGGCATATTGGTGCAAATTGTGTAAAGACTCACCTCATAAAAAATAATCCTACTAAGAGATGTTATGTATGTAAACAACTCGGTCATCTAAGCAAGAATTGCATGAACAAATAAAAAGTGGATTCTATTTTTGAGAAAGGCAAAGAAAATTATTCAGAAATCATAATTCAGATGAATCAGCAGTGGGTAAGGAAATCTCTTGAGAGTTCATATCAAAACAATGAAGAATCTAATGGCACCCAAATGAGTGAATTGGGTGGATCTACCATCTCCGAACAAACATGCAAGGAGACTACTGGAATTGTGTATACAAGACATTCTACATTAGTTCCAGACATGATATTAAGTCCAAATCAGCATATTGATGCACTAGGACATATTATAGTTTTAACCGAGTCAAGATATCAGTAACACCCGAGTTACACAGGCTTAACCAAGTTAAGTCAGGTTGTATGGTTTTGAGGATGCAAAAGTTATTTTTTGCTGAGCTTCATTCTGAGCTATGCCAGCTACCATGTACAGAGCATTTAATGAAAACTCAATGGTAAAATCTATTATAAAAGATGAATTGCAAGTGTTATTATTTACAAATCTTTTAGTTTGCAGAGTGATTCAGTGCCTTAAGCGATTCAGAGTGAAATTGTATTTGGAAGTTTTAAGTTGTGAAGTTTTAACAAACCTCTGAGCATAATATCTGTGAATCTCCTAAGTTTAAGCTTCATCTAGCGGTTGTAGAGGAGATAGACCCAATGGGAGCTCATTCCCTAATTCCTCTGAGGGTATTTCAGATCAATGACATTCGAGCCTTCTATCATTGCACAATTCAAAAACTAGGGACATTGGAAATGAAGAATACATATGATAAACTCTGTGAAGCTGAAAATATCAATCCAGAACATAAACACCTAGAATTTGAGGGTTTGACTCATATCATGCATATGCCACATAATTTCCAGGTTAAGTGGATTAGGCTTATTCTGAGCCATGTTCACAACATGCAGCTACGGCTGAAGCAACCAGTGAAGATTACCAAGATAGTGGTACACCATGTTATAGGGTATCATATGTTGGACAAGTCTAAAGCCACCAAAACCCTACCTTGGGATTACCTAGATAAGAAGACTCTTGTTGAGTGGGATGATAGAGGCATGAAACTAAATGGAGTAACTGACATAGAATTGAATTTTGGGATTCATGTTATTACTCACAAAATCTACAGTTCTAGATGAACTAACAGCGTACCATGTGAGGCTATGGACTTGGTATACAAGGTGTTCAAGAACAACCTCTCATTCGACCTTTCTGAGTTGCAGTTCATCTAATTGAGAAAGAACATGGAAATCATCTGGGCATCAAAGACCAATCCATGTAAGTTTGGTTCACTTCTGGTCTGCATATTCTTTTACATTTAGAAGTTTTTCCCTTCCAAAGGTACAGTTGTTTGGAAGAAGGATAGACCCATAATATATCAGATAAATGATTTCATAGTTGAATTAGGAGAAAATTTTGAAAGCATCATGGATGAAGACCACAAGGATGATGTTTGTTTCCTAGTTGATTGTGATAAAGTATATATTCAAGCAGTTGGACCTAGGGTTGCATAGGTAAAACCTGTTGCATACAAGGTTAACATAAATGAGACCAAGAAAATCATTGAAGCTCTTGTTAATGAGCCTATTGAACCCAAAGCACCATACTTTGGTATATATGAAGAAGCCAAGAGAAGAACTTCAATAGAGATTGAGATTCCTAAGATTCTGAAAAGAGGAAAGAAGAGGTTAGAGTAGTTTGGAAAGAAGTATGGAAAGACTTCAGACTCTCCTCCTTCTATCTCAGTAAACAAAGAAGATGAAATCAAATTCAAGAATCCCCCACCTACCTTTGAGATTAAATTGAAGATATAAGAGAAGGTAGTGGTATCATTTCTCTAAAATCATTGAATTATGCTTCCAGAACTAAGGATGAACAGAAGTAGATTGAGGAAGCAGTTGTAGAGAAGATGACAAGATAGAAGTATGATCCATCTGAATTGAAGAGTCACATGACTGAAGACCTATTCAAGGAAATATATGTTCCCTGGAGCAATGTAGTCTTAAAAGAAAAATATATTAGAGAACATACCTTGAGGCAAGTCATGCCCACTATGACAAACAAAGAGGTAAAAGAGGCCATGACCAAATATGAAAGCAATCACACTCCAAGGTTCAGGACCTTTCAGGTATTGAACAAGTAGAAAAAGGATGTCGTGCAGGCTGCTACAAAGATATGGAAGACAACCTTGGAAATCAAAGAAGAAGACAAGATAGAAGTACCAAGTATAGACCTCAAAGAAAAGGCTGATGATGCAGATTTACCTGAGGTAGAATCTATTGAATCATCCATTGCAAAACATATAGTAGTAGAGGTAATGGCATCCCTACCCCAATCACCTATACATATCATCCTATCTTTGAGAAAAGACAAGTCTATTGAATCTACATCTAGACTAGTAGGGACTGAGCACCAGGCTCCACCTACTACTGGGCCAAGCCTGACCGAGTCACATAAGGCAACTGTGAATATTCCTTTAGTGAGCATTGATGCTACATATTTAGACCCTGTAGTTGGTGTAGAAAATGTCAATGACCTATTCCAAATGAATACTGAGGAGAAAACTAAGGAAGGAAAGGATATGGATGATAGTGGAAGAGGTAAGGAAATTGTTCCTTCACCCAATCCTAAGGATAGTGGAAAAGGAAAATAAATAAACAATGATGATATTGATCTTGAGAAAGACATTGTGATTCCAAATTGGGATCTATCCAATCTGACAGTAGAGAAGATGGATACACTTGGGGAGCTATGGAAGAAAAGAGCTACACAACAAAAGCTCCTAGTAGAAAAGAAGAGAAATAGAGTGTTGGAGGACATAAAAGGTATATTCCTAGATGCACTAGAAGTAGAAGTAAATGAGAGTGATTCTATTATGGACCAACTTGTAGACATAGTCCACAAGTTCAATAAAGATTTAAGTGGTCAGGAAAAACTACTTCAGAAGGCAGAAATAAAGTTTGAGAACAAAATTCTAGAGAATATTGCAAGCAAGATGGCAATTAATCAAGTAAAACTAAATTCTCTCATTAGATCTCTAGAAACTACAATAAATAATGTTTCTTCATTATTTGTAAAATTAAGTGATACTTCAAAATTCACAATATAAATCAAGACAAAGCTGACAAAGTTAGATACAGATATGAAGGAAAGTGCAAATCAGTTGGCACTTAACCCGAGTTCAAGTTCAACACCTTTTGTGAAAATTAAGTATCTGATAGACATGCAAGCTGAATTAATAAGGGAAGAAGCAAGGACAAGAGAATCTCTCATGGCTATGCAAAGCCAACTACTTCCACACATGGATATAATGTAGAAGCATATAGCTCATGCCAAGACTCTTATTCATGACAACAAATTTTTATTTACTAAGCTTATGATGGAGCTATCAACAAAGATACAGATAGAGTTACACATCCTGAAAGTGTTGCAAGATAATTGGGGCAATACTTTGTCTCAGATTTTAAAGGTACATTGTGATTTCCTATCGTATTTTGGTATTACCATATAGATATATTTTGGCATTTGTGTCAAAAACAAGGGGGAAATGTATATAGGAAAGATATAAATTTTTATATATAAATGTTTTTGATATATAATTTTGAAAAATAAAAAAAAGAGAGTCATTTGTAACCGAGTCATAGAGCTATTGTCAAAACTCGATCAAGTACCCAAGCATATGGTAAGGGGGAGTTTTGGATCAGAATTTTGAGCAGTTTTTGAACATGATAAGTGTTTTTGGTCACTATTGCCAAAGGGGGAGATTGATGACCTTATGGCAAGACATATTGTCAATTTTATTGCCAAAACATTTAATCATCACAGTGTTGATCAAGCCAGCTATGCAACCCAAGCAGTTACAATGTGACCCGAGCAGTGGCAGTGTTGACCGAGTAGATAGTGGTAATCAGTATTACCCAAGTGATCAATGTAGCCCGAGTACACAAAGTAGCCCAAGTGCCAGAGTTTAGTATGTTTCCTGAGTGATAGCATAATTCCTGAGTGCTAGCATATTGCCCAAGTGGATCACTAGACCCGATCAAGTAACCGTTTTAGGCCGACAAAGCTTATATTGTTAGATATTAATTTATCTTATGGAAGCCAACTTATAGTTGCATTTGATTTGGATAAGGTATAAATATAAAGTATTTTTTTTATCCAAGTGAGCATGAATGTATGAGTGAATATATGTGAAGAAGTATGCATGCGAATATGAAGTGGCAGATTGTTTAAGAGGCTACAATAGTATAAGGAACAACCAAGACTCATTCATCACAGTCAGGTGATTAGTTTATATCAATGTATCTTATTCAGTAATTTAGATTTGCATTGAAGATCATCTACTGGTTCATCCTAACAGGTGCATCAGCAAAATCCTCTAATAAGGTGGACCTAACAATCCTTTAAAAATCTCCTAACAGAGTTGCATTACTTTATTGTATTGTACTAAATCCTTTGACAAGGTAGACCTAACAATCCTTATTGCTCCTAACAAGATAGGCCATCATAAGTGGTCAATTGTAAGCTTTAACAACCTAAATTTATACTGCAGTAATAAATCTTGTGGGTACCATCCCCACCCCAGTTTTACTTTCTATTTGGAAGGTTTCTGGGTAACCAAATATTGTGTCAATATTGTGGATGTTTTGTTTCTTTTCATTTCATGCATGCAATTTGATTAGATAATCTAATATTGGATTAAAAGGATTAAGTTTTATTGGTTCCTAATTCACCCCCCCTCTCAGTCACCTTGACTCAACATATTACCAACAAGCTTGACGTTTGATGAATTGCCTATTTGGTTCAGGACAAAATAATCAAGATTAGGGTTTCTTGATAGGAGATTGAGATTTGGGGTCTAGGGTTTTGATGACCATTTTTGGGTCATTACATTTTCCCCTCTTTGAATTGATGTGCAATCAACGCATTGATTCAAAGACCAGTTAGTGATGAGACCATTCTTTTGATTCAAAGACAAGTGGAGTGATGAAACCATTCTTTTGAAGAAGACCAACTTTGAGCTTGATTGGATGAAGATCGATCAAAAGATATAAAACAAAATGATCATCTTGATTTGAAGTGATGAAACTGAACATCTGTCAGAAACTCTTAACCCTTTTGATTGGTTTGAATGAATAACTAGTTTGTTTTGAAGTGATGAAACTGATTACCGTTAAGAGATTTGATTAGCAAGAAAATTGACTTTATTTGAAGCGATGAAGCTAATTTGACAATTGTATCTAGTTTCAATACTGAGCAAATTGTATTAGACCAATCTTGTCTAGTTTCATGTGTATTCACCTTTGTATAAGACCATTGATTAGGTTTCCTTGATTTAAGATGATATCAACCTTATTTGATGAAATGAAGCTAAGATGCCCCCAACGATGGGGTCTTGATTGAGGATGTGATCACTGGACTATTGATGTCCTTATCCTTCCCCCTTGGGAGCAAAATTGAAATATGGCTAGGTGCCCCAATTATCAGAAGTAATTCAATTGATAACATGATGCATGAATAAGATGATCTGATTGGAAAGAGGTTCCAAGTGATTAGGACAAAATTTGTACTTGATGAGAGGTCATGTTGACCAGATTTGACTAAAATTGATAACAATAGGATTGAACAGAAGAATGTATGAGAGATTTCCATTGGTTTAGAGTCCAGAAGGATTGATTATGCAAGCGGTCAGTTGCAGTTGACTAAAAAGTTAAACGTAAAAAATGATAAGTAAAATGATCTCAAATTTTTATTTCAATCACAAAAATAGAATCAGGACGCTCGAATTAGCCAGGGGTGCAATTTTCACGTCCATCGGAGAAAGAGGAAAATTAGGCCAAAAACATATATAAGGGCCAAAAGGGTCATTTCAATTCATTTCAAACTGGCAAGCCTTCAAACCTTTGAGAGAGAAAATGGTGGTCCCTGTGCATAGACATCATTTCAAGCTCTAAAGATTCCACAACCGACTCTCAGACTACCCTTCACCTATGAGTAACTGAATACTCTTCTCTTTTGTTCAAATTTTATGCAATTATGATAGATTTTTCTTTCATTTTCATGTTTTTAATGTTTTTCCCCAGAATCTCATACGAGAGCCTACATAGGCTTGTACGATTTTTTGCAAACCAATCTTGAGTTGTATGGGGGCACTACATTTATCGTATGCCCCTTGCCTTATGCTCGTATGAGCACATTCAAACTTGACCTTCTGCTCATATATGGAATAACAAATTCTCGTATGGGCCTCTTTGCTCGTATGGTATTGCTCTAGTACTCATACGAGACTCTCTACTAGTGAGAAATTTGTATGATAAACAGTGAGCCTTTTTAGAGTAAAAATAGTCAAAATTATGCTTTTTTGACTTCACATTGTTGTTAGTTGTCTATTTAGGACCTCTTCAATGCTAATATGAGTCATTTTGATCAATGTATTGATATATCTTCTATTTGTTTGTCGTAGGAGCATTTTCCTGATGTCCAGTTCTAGATTACCTTCCCACCGACCATCATCCTGGGAAGATAGCACTACAGAGAGTATTCCAGGATGATACTATCTTAGATAGATGGATTACATGGGATGGTATGATGGCCCGGTATGCGGCATAGTACCCCTTAGCATGTTTTTTAGCAGGGATCATAGGGTGTATCGTCATGCCTAACAAAGGGCAGCAAGGTTTTCAAACTAGGTGGGGTTTGGTATTGGAGGAGTTGTTAGAGAGGTCAGAAAAGTTGGCTTGGGGAGCATGTTTACTAGCTCATATGTATCACGAGCTACATGAGGTTTTTATCATGAGGCCAAGAGCCTCACAACATAAGTACTGATCTTACAGATGTGGGCTTGGGAGCACCTCCCAGTATGTAGGCCAATAGTTGATGATGCACGACAAGATGAGAAACCATTTATTTATAGATATGCCAGATACGTCACACAACCACATTTGGGATAGATAGGGTACTGGAACCAACAACTAGATGACATGATAGTTGTGACTTGGCGACCATATAGAGGCATAGAGGCATGGGGGGATTGGGCCCAACATAGCAGAGATATTTTTATGACACACCCACTGATAGGGTGGACCCCTATCATCATGGATATATTTGTGGTCACCTGAGTACACAGACAGTTTGGGCAGCCACAGGTTGTTTCTACAAAGTTTATATCATATGCTTGATTTTCTGATGTAGGTAGATCAGGATGGTGCACGTGACTCATTTATGCCACAATAGTGCATGAGATGACCAAGATAGTCTAGGCTACCTGGGATTACAGGGAGGAGATAGTGGATGCAGGTATGACATCAGAGTATCAAGATTACTTTGGTAGGCATCCATTCCCTCAGTTTATAGATCCGACAGTGAGAGTGCCCTAGATAGAGGAGATAGACCTAATTCCTGTCCCCATTCCAGTGGCAGTTCCTAGGAAGAAAGGTGTAGATGCAGGGCTGAGCTCTAGTAGACCAGCACCCACAGTTGGGTAGAGGCAGAGAGGAGAGGGTCACAGTGCAGGTTATACTAGGGTTTATATAGCTTCAGGACCATAGGTTGCACCAGTGATAGGACATGATACGACAACATTTGATGAGGTAGCCCAAAAGGTCAGACAGTTTTGAGATGTCCAGGCAAAGCAGGTACAAGATGATCTAGGAGAGTAGGGACAAGCTAATCCAGGTGAACAGGGACAGGGACAGGCTCAGGGAGAGTAGGAAAAAGGATAGGCCAAGGGACCCCTCAGGATGTGATTCATTCACTGAGAGATAGATTATGTACTCTCCAGATAGAGGTGGTTGTAGCCCCAACCAGAGTTTCAAATCGTGACCATTTGACTATAGATAGGGATGAAAGGATAGTTGTGGTGATTGCAAAGCATGATGATTGGATTTTTTCCACTGTTGTAGAGTGTAATCTAAGGATTGTTTCTATTACTATTGAGAATGATCATTTTTAGTGCATAGCTACTCATTAGACGAGTAGGGCTTCCTATTATGTTGCAGTGTACAGTGTTGTCACTCCAGCAGCTCAAAGGTCATGCCCTTTTCACAATTTATGGCTAGATCTTTGGGTTCTCATATGCCTCCAGTAGATGATGCTCTATAGCCCTCAAAACCTCCACCACATTTCTTGACATCGAGGAAATGACAAAGAGCTATCCATACTTTTTTGATACATATTTTTTATCCATTATGATATTATACCCATTTTTGGTCTTATCTACGATGGAATTTCTTTGATGATTTATATATTTTGAGATGTACCCCTTACACTTTTGATGATATATATAGATAAATATGATGTGATTTCGTCATACTTATGTTGATTTTATGTTTATGAGATGCTTGATTTAATTTATGATGGTTTATGTATGGATGCATTGCTTCTTATGTTCTATGGATGATTATGCCAATGTTTATGTACTTGTTTAGGCAATTATAGTATGATGTCTAGATGTATGGATGGTACTTATGATGCAATGTTTTTTTATTTCTTTTCTGATTCATATATATGTATAAATGCAATCTTAATCATGTTATGGATATGTAATGATGTGATGATTTATATGATGCAACAAATGATGTGGATGTTATGGTAATGTAATGCAATGGAAATGTGAATACAATGATTCTAACATCTCATGTTTATAAAAAGTGATTGTCAACACAGGTACTCGATCATGTCTCTATCAACACATAGCTTGACCACTTGACGATGAGTAAATTAACCGATGGGAGCCTCAGATCCTTCACATTGGAAATAGATAATGATACCTTGCAGATTTCAACACCATGCAAATGCAATGCAAAATTAACATGAATGCAACCTAAGGTGTAGTCACTGAACTTTAGCCTTTGAAAGTTTTCATCATTGAGAATTTTGGAGCATCGTAGTCGATATAACCCTTATTGGTACCACTGCAACCATAAGAATATGACTATGACTTTCATTGGATAAGATATGGGAAACTAACTTAAGCATAGGGGTACAAAAGCTGAGATGACCTGAACTCTATTTCCAGTTGATGTTGCAAGAGTACACCAGTATCAAGGCATTCAAAGCTAAGATAACTATGAGTGTGATCTTGCGTAAACAAGTAGAGCAATAAAAGTCAAGGAGATAGTTCCAACCTCACCTTGGCATGCAAGTAAACATGATCAAGGGATGTGAGGATTTTCCACCTTAATGCAGGAGCTCTTATCACATACGCCCTTTGTTTATTTGACTTTGTAGGATCATCAAGACCACACCAACAAGCAACAAACAAAGAAAATATTAATGAAAATCAATGAGAACAGACAACATACAAAGATAAGTTCAACATACTTCAACCAATTTCAAATCTTTTGGATGTGTATATTTATGAGGTGTTGAGAAACACCGTTGTGCTTGTGAGTACGATGTGTTTGATTGTTATCAATCTGCTATTTACATTTGTGTTACTCAATGTGTGTTAATAAATATAGATGTATCCAAATAGGTACTGTTAAGAAACACTATTGATTAGGGTGTTGACAAACACTAGTGTGTCAGTAGCAAATTATCCTTCAGAAATGACAAGATAATTGACTTTTATTTTGTGGAAAATGTGATCAATGTGGGGACCTTGCCATCGAGTAACAAATTTGGACAAAAGATAACTGAATAGACTCATACTGCTAGGAAAAAGTTGATTTGATTTCCCCTAGACCATGACTCTGGATCGGTTTCAAGCCAAGAGGGTTCTCGGAAGAACCACAATGTCATGCAAGTGACTGAAAGATTATGCAGAAACTAAAGAGAAAAAAGGATTGGCAAGGTTGAGTATTGATAGATGGAGCTCTTGAGTACAAGAGGCACTTGTTTACTAGGTTTTCATATACTTGGCAAAGATTCTATTTTTTCTACCAAGGTGCCTATTTACCAGGTTTTCACCAAGGCACTTTTTCTCCTTTTTCAAATTTTTTTTTTGTATTTTTCCTTTTTCTCTTTTTATTTTTATTTTTTTGGTTTGATTCATCAAGGTGCCTGTTTTCCAGGTTTTCACCAGGATTGTCATTTTTTTAGGACTTTTTCCAATTTTTAGTTTTTTTTTTCAGGATCATAAATATGTACATGGGGTTGGCCACTGAGAATGCCTGAGGTGTAGAAATTATTTAGATGGAGAGTGTTGATGGGCTCTCAAAGGTGTTCTCCTTTAGATGTGGAGAGTTGATAGGCTCCAAAGCTGAATCTTGCAGGTATGATATAAGGACCCATCCAATTGGGTTGAAATTTCCTCTTTTGTTCTCTATGTGACTCATTATGGGGATTCTCTCTCAACACTAGCTCACCCACCTGAAGTTATCTTGGTTTGACCTTTTTATTATATCCTCTAGACATTCTCTTCTGATAAGCTCTGAGGTGATCAAATGCCACTTGCTGACGCTCATCTAGTAGTTTCAGTTCTTGTAGCCTTGAGACCCTGTGATATTCATCTATAATTAGCCTTTGTAGATAAACTCTCAGAGATGGGAGTTCCATCTCTATGGGTAATACTTCTTCTGCTCCATAGAAAAGAGCAAAGGGATTTTCTCCAATAGGCATTCTGATGCTTCTTCTATAAGCCCATAGTGCAAGATTGATCTACAGGTGCCAATCTTGTCCAAATTTGTTCATAGTATGGTGTTAGATCTTCAACAAATTTTTATGAGAGCCCTTAGCCTATCCATTACCTTGTGGATAGTAAATGGAAGAGCAGTGTTGTTTAATCTTGAACTTCTCATAGAGTTCTTCGATATTGGTATTTTTAAACTGTCCTCCATTGTCAGTTATAATGGCTGAAGGAATGCCATATCTACAAATAATGTGATTTATAATGAATAAGGCCATCTCTTGGCTAGTAGCTTTGATAGGTGGGACCACCTCCACCCACTTTGTGAAATATTTGGTTGCGATGATGATAAACTTTTTCCCATTACAAGAATACAGGTATATCTAACCGATGAGGTCAAATACCCACTGTTAGAAGGGCCAACATGTGATAAAGGGAATTAGTTCCTTCGCTGGACCATGTATAAGATTTCCTTATAGATGGAACTTCTTACACATCTTTTCATATCTAACCACTTCCTTTTCCATGTTTGGCCAATAATAACCCGCTCTCAGCAGTTTTTGGGCTAGAGTTAGACCATTAGAGTGAGAACCACAAATACCATCATGGACCTTAGCCAATGCATGTTTAGACTCCTATTTTTATAGACACCTAAGAAATGTACCATCTAGTCATTGTCTATAAATATTTTCATCTATGAGAACATACTATGAGGCATTACGGATAAGGTGTCATCGTTCATTGCGGGTAAAAGCATCAGGGATGATCTGATAGCGTAGGTAGGCATAGACATGTTTATAGCAGGATGAATCATGTCCTATGATAGTATAGATCATGTGGGAGTTAGGGTAGTTGTAATTAGGGAAATGAAGTTCTTTCACCAGGAGCTCATAGAGAAAGTCTTCCTCTTGTGGTTGTGAGGACGCTAGTGTATCCATTCCATTAGTTGCTATGTTTTGTATCCTTGGAATATGTTGAAATGTGATGTAGGTAAAATATTTTTTGAAGTCATCAACCATTCTCTTATAAGGCATGGTTTTATCATCCTTAGTTTGGTAAACATCATTGGTTTGGTTGATGATGTGCTGGGAATCACCATAGATGTGTAACTCAGAGATGTTTCATTCGATAGCTAGTTTGATTCCATTGACCAAGGCTTTGTATTCAGCAATGTTATTTGTACAAGGGAAAAAGATATTGTATGCCTTTGGTATGGAATAGCTCTAAGGTGTGATGAACATTACACCTTCACTTGAACCTATTTGTGTAAAATATCCGTCAAAGAATAGTTTCCAAGGCATGTGTATTATGTGCAAAATAGAGCCGCCTAGAAATTTAGCATTGATAGAGAGATCATCCTGTAATGGAGCATCAACAAGTTGATCTGCAATAGCCTTTCCTTTGATTTATTTGCATTGAACATATTCGATGTCAAAATCACTAAGGAGCATGACCCATTTTGCTAGCCTACCTATTAAAGTAGCTTTACTCAAAAGACATTTCAATGGATCAATCTTTGTAACCAACTTTGTAGAATGAGATAACATGTAATGTCTCAGCTTCTGACACACAAATATAGTTGTGAGGATAGCTTTCTCTATCATTGAATAATTCATCTCATATGATACCAAGGTTCTACTGATGTATTAGATGGCTTGTTAGGGATTTTTCTTGCAATGAACTATACTGCTTGATATGCTTATTTGAATCCTGTTACCTCTTAATTCTGACTCAGAGTTCAGAGGCAAGAAAAAGCCTAATTGCTAAGGATTAAAACAATATCCTTCTTCGTTTTGAGTTCCACAACTACTCAGGCAGGTTTTACCTTGTAAGATGACTGATAACACAGTATTTGTTATTGTGGACACTGATTTGTCATGTATCTCTACTGAACTAGCTCCATAAAATACCTTGTAGATGATCAAGCATAATCATACACAAGACTTAACCATAAGTAATAATCTTAAATATGACAAAAAACCAGTGAGACAAGGAGTTAAATCCTTCTTCCTTTTC
>MU223287.1:2479734-2510434 GCA_018584345.1 Thuja plicata
AATGCTTATTTCTCCAAGCTTGGAGAAATATTATTTTTCATATAGATTGCTATTCAGTTGCACTAACAATGTTGCTGAATATGAGGCATTGATCCAAGGCCTCCTACTTGCTGAAAAGAAGGGTATCTAGACATCTGTTATTCAACAATAAGTATACCAGGTCGGTATGCCACAGATCTTGAGTGATGGAATCCACTGTGTAAGTTTTGCATTCAATGTCTGTAGTTCCTTCTATCATTTCTCTACATAGTCCCTAGCCTCAAAATATCTTCATGGGTTGCACTTCCAAATCATACTCTTGGAGGATGGCCATCCATTTCCCCTGTTGTTCACCTAGTTTAGTCTGTAGGAGTAGACACTTCACACCCTAGTCCAGGATGATAGTGTGCACTTTGCTCTGGAGAATGTAATGCCGAAATTTCTTCATGGCATGGATGAGAGTAAATGCATGCTTTTCCAAAGGAAAATACCAGACTTTAGCATTCTTAAAAGGGAAGCTCATAAAATCTATTGATTGTTCTTCTCCTTCAACCTTCTGGGTCAAAACTATCACGACAGAATGCGGTGAAGTAAAGGAGTATATGTGGAATGGGAGGGAATAGTCCGGACTAGCCAAGACTAGTGCCTCCACAATCATTTGCTTAATCTGGGTGAATGCTCACTTTGCTTCCAGACTCCACTCAATATTCATGTCTTTCTTCATCATGTCATTGAGTGGCCTTACTATCTCGATGAATCCAGTGATGAATCGTTGGACAAAGTTTATCTTTCCGAAGAAAGATCTCATTTCTTTCTTGCTTCTGGGCATTTGTAGATTTAGCAGTGCTTCAACTCTCTCAGGGTCAATGGATATACCCTTCTCAGAGATGATATGCCTGAGTAGCTTCCCTTTAGTGACTCCAAATATACATTTCTTAGGTTTGAGGGAACTTCCATACCGGTGATATCTCTCACAAATTTGGGCAAGGTAGGCGGAGTGGTCATGCCTGTCCCAGGAAAAGATGATCAAATCATCCATGTAGATGATTATACATTTGTTAACTAGGCCTTCAAACACGATGTCCATATCCTTTTGGAATTTGGCCCCTACTTTGATCAGGCCAAAGGGCATCCTCTAGTATGCAAACATTCCTCACTTGGTGGTGAATGCCATTTTGTCTCTATCTTCATACTTAACCATGACCTGGTTATACCCGGAGTACCCATCCAAGAAGGACATCATTTGGGATCCATTCACGATTTGCAATACCTCATCCAACAAGGGGAGAGGGTGATTATCCTTCTTAGATTCCTTATTCAGATTATGAAAATCCACGCAAAGGTGGATCTTGCCTCTTTTCTTTCTCATAGGGATGAGGTTGGCAACCCAAGTAGTGTGTCAGATAGGAAAGATAATCTGGGTAGATAGCATTTTTTGAACCTCCTAATGAATTATAGGTTCTATCAGTGGGTTTAAAGGTATTTTCTTTTGCCAAAAAGGCTTAGCATCTCATTTTATTGGGATGGTATGGGTCATGATGGATGTGGCATAGGTATTCAAATCCTTATACCCCCACGCAATTACATCAATGTATTCTCGAAGAACCGCGAGAATCTTCTCCTTCTCCTCTTGGGAGTAGGAGGTGCCAATGTGTACAAATTTTTCTTCATCAACCTGGCTGATGTTGATCTTTTTGAATTTTCCTCCCTCTAAGGAGGATGATATCTTTTCTCAGCCTCGGGGGTCCGAGCTAAAGATGCATTCTAGCACTACCATCCCCTTTGGGATGGTGTTGGTTCGTAAGTCTATGATCCCATTGTCTTCTTCACCCTACCCGGTATCGTCATGATCTCTTTCTTCCATTATCTGATCCTTGAAGATGCCAACATTGGCCATGAAGGCCAGAATATGTTGGTAATCTTCAAAGACCTAAAAATGGGTGATATGTTTAGGGATGGACTGGGTGGGGACCATCTATACATAAAACTTCTAGAGTCGTGAGCTATCCATTGGCTCAAGGGTGCTGGTAGATACAGAAAGGGTTTCTGAAATGTAGTTGTATTTTTGGGGAATGAGTTCAATGCCAAAGGCATAAAAATCTTCAATGAGGTTGCATGCCCAGTTGTGATGTGTCCATCCTTTTATCATGACAAGTGTATTGGATCCAGACCTACTTAACGATCAAATCTAAATCACCCATTTCCTAGAGGTGGGTGATTCCCTTTCTTAGTGTGAACAGGAGTCCAAGGACCAAGGCCTTGTACTCCGTGACATTTTTTGTGTAGTTGAACTACAGCCTGTAAGATGCAAGGAAGGATTTCCCCAATGGGTTGATCAATTCTACTCTAGCCCCGCAATCCTGTTTAGACTGGGACCCATCAAACTTCAGGGTCCACAAGTCGTTGTTCATTTTTTTGGGCTAGGAAGGCGAAGTGGAATTTGGATTGATTTTGGAAAGGTTGGGAGGAGTTCCCTCCAGCTCTAAGGGTGCATGGGTGAGATTTACCTCTGGAGAATCCTGTGGTTGGGATTCTTGGATAGGCGACACCTTGGGTGTACCGCTAGAATGATTGTCAAATCTAGGAAAATCCATTTTGTGTTCTTTCTCCTGAAGGGAATCGATATGGTGGGTAGTAATGGTGATACAAGGCTCACACTCTATTTCAGAATGTTTTTTATAATGCACCTGACACCAAATGTTGAACAAGAGTGTAGCAGGAGTAATGTTGTGATACCTTGTGAGTTAACCTCACCCCTTAGTTTTTTGTCCAGGTCCTAAATTCTCTGAGAGACTATGGGATCCTCCCCGGGGGTGAAATAAAATGTGAGGATCTCGAGGGGTCAGTACACCTCAGGGGAAGTATTAGATAAAAAGACTTCATTCACCCTCCCAACTTCGGTGAGGGCCTGCTTCATCTTGGGATCACTTTCTACCTAGATCTGGTTAGGCTTCCCTTCCCAAGGGAGCCACAAGTGGGAGAATTCTATGGAAAAATACCTGTTAAGGGCCTTAGACCAATTCTGACTCAACAACATCCCATAAGTTTTAGGAATGTCTACCACTTGAACGTCTATTATGCTTGATATTCAAGGGTCTTGGATGAGCTGAATATAGACGTTCTTCAGCTCACCTACCATTTTTATAGAAATTTTGTCTAGCTGGACTATAGCCCCTTTGGATGGAGTGGGAAAGAGTTCAAGCTTCTGGCATATAGATGAAGGCATGATGTTTCTTGAAGCTCCAGAATCTACCAAGAAATTGTGTAGGTTCTTCCCTTGTATGTTCAGACCTAGTAAAAATGGAGGATCCTCAGTGTTTCCCTAGAAAATAGTCACGTTGGCATTGTCAAAAGTGACAGTCTTGGGTGGGCAACTGACAGCTTTTGGGTTTCTCAGGAGCTTCAGAAGGGACTTCTTCTACTCGAGACAATTCAGTAAAACCTCCATCAAGGTCATGGAGGTGGTGGTTATTTCCAACGCCTTAGTGATGTCGAACCTGCCCCTTGGGTAAAGTTGTCTTCCCTCGGCCAGATCCTTAGCTTGGTTAGAGCCAGGCCCTTTCGGTGGGAAGGAGTGATCAGTTGTGTTGTCTCAGGGAGGGGTATCTTTGGGAGGTGTTGGCAGATAATTTGGTCCTTTACTAGCCTGACTCTGAGTGTTGTAAGGAGTCTGTGGGTTGGTGAAGGCATTGACCTCAAATGTCAGGATAGATTCATCAAAGAACCCTTGCAATTTAGGCTCTTCTTCATCTTCTATGTCTGTCCCAAAGAAGATGGTCTCGTAGGTGAAGGCTTTATGAGTAGGCTCTTCCACTGATGTTTTCAGGGGAGTAGGATCGACAGGTTGTTGCCTGTCCAACTGGGATATCATGATGACCTTCTTTAGTGTGGCATAGTTCACCTTGGAATGAGAGCTGGTGTCATGCAATCTACACCAGTTAGTCAGGGGGTGGAATTTGGAAAGCTGCACAGAATGATTAGGCCTAGCACCACCCTAAGTGGTGTTTTGGTTTGGAGGAGGACCTCCAACATTTGCATTGTTGTTCCATTGTAGTTGGTTGGGCCGAGGCTTGTTGTTATAGTTTCTTGCTCCAAGATCAGTATTTCATTGTCCAGAGAAGTTATTCCCTCTCTTGGAATTGGGGTTGTGGGGTGGGGAAGGCCCCACCTTTAGGTGTCCCATGTCCATAGTCAGGGAGGACACCAATCACCAAAGGGATTCAACCTTGACGAACAGCTGGGTGTTTGCATCATAATGTGACGGTTGTTGCGGTTGGTTCTTGGGGAATGCAGCAACAACTCCTGGAGTCGAGGATGACAATCCTCCATCTATGGGAAACTAGAAGAAAGGTACTCCAGAGAGTTGTGACAATGGTTGTTGCATTTGCTATGGCTGGTTCCAGGGAACAAATTCTAGACCTGGTATTGTTTAGGTTTGTGATGGATATACTGATCGGGCCTACTGGTCTATCAGCGGTGGTAGGGTCATGGCCATTGCTAGGGAACCACCGAGAGATTTTCTCAAACCGCGTGACAACTCTAGGGCCAGGTTGTAAACCTTTGCCAAAGTATCCTGGTCATTCATGGTGGTGGTTCTCCAAAGGAGAGTGGCAACAAAGGGGTCCATGGCATTAAGATAAGTCTGGATGGTCACGTCCATGGATGGGATGAAGGGGCCCGTACACCACTTCAAGGCTCATTGGAACTAATGGTTAAATTTTGTGAGGGGTTCATTCAATTCCTTCCTAATGGAGATAAACTAGCTATGGGACCATGTCGGGTCCACATGTACGCGAAAGGCTACTAGGAAGGCATCTTCCATGTCCTGCCAACTATTAATGGAGTTGGCAGACAAGTTGAGGTACCAGTTTAGCTCATTCTATCTCAAGGACAGAGGAAACATCTAGGTCACAACATCTTGATATTGGATCTAGTGTCAGTTCATGGCATCTTTGTATGTCTATAGATTTTCTTCTATAGTTTGTGAGCCTAAGTGCTCATATCTAGGGCAGATTTTCTCCAGGGCGGAGGAAGATTGTTGGTACCACCAAGGAACTGCCCTATTGGGGACCTAGTGTTACCAAATTAAGTACCCATTGGGGGTGTTTGATTTTGGCCAGGTTGAGCGCTGGTTCTTAGGATTGTCTGGGAGACTTGGGTATTCTTAGATGTAGTATATCCCTAGACAATGTGGGCTGGCTGCTTGGTTTGCGGGGTCCACCTCTTTCAAGTAGGAGGCTCGAGTTCAACAAACCTTCTGGGATTAGGGGCTGATCTAAGGACTCTTTTAAATCATGCAAGTGAAAATAATCCAATCCCACTAAAGGCCTGATTTCTAAAAATATGGCTTGGGGAACCCTCAGGAGGTGTAAAGTCTAGATCCTCAGAAAGGGACGAGCTCATGCCCTCCTTCTAGCACCAGTTTCTATTGACAGGACTTTGTGACCCGTATCATCAATAGATGTAAGTTGTTACCTGGTACCAAGGTATCAACCAACTTCACCTATAAAGTTTGTCTAGAGAATAAATTATCTGGGCCTTCAAGCACCTGAGTTTTGGGTCTCGATAATGTGGGAGCTAAGTTGGGTGTGTGACTATTTTGTTCAGGAAGATAGCTAGTTTTTCTTGCTCGCCTTCTTTGGAGATTTTAGTAAGTTGGGATTTCCTCAAAGCATTTGGATCATCAAACAAACTCCAAAATATATGCCAGGGTTAGATTATATTCATTCTACTTATAGTTATGCAAATACATTTAAAACATCAACCATGCTCTAATGAACTATACTAAATACTAAACATATATAGAACCAGTGTTTCATACATGTTCAATAGCAAGGGAAAAGAGGTCGTTAATGTACTTAAACATTAGAGCAAAGGACATTAGAAACATACAACACAAAAGAGTGTTAACTGAGAGATCAAGACACCAACAACATCATTGCGAGAATCCTTCCTTCTTCATTAACAATTTTCCAGCATCACTAGTGTGTACATCAGCAGCTCCAAGAGAGTGTGTATCTACTAAGAACTATTAAGAACTATCGAGCATTGAGCTCTGCAACTACAAGAAAATGAAATGCTAAATGCTAATAGTATGGACTGCAAAATCATCAATTTTGTTGACCCTTGTAATGAGGTCAGACTTGTTATTTATACACATACTTTCCCTAAAGCTTAACCTAATCTAACTTTACACTCAACAATAAAATATAATATCCAGTGGTTGGTACTACCTACACCACCTTAGAATCACCTCAAAAAGAGTAGAGGTCTGACAAATCAGCAGAAGAAGACAAGAAGAAAGGATAGAAGAATTGGCCTCGAGAAGAGCACTAGAGAAAGAATAGAGGAAATCCGATCTTCTAGGAGTTCAAGGCTACATGCCTCATTAATGCAAAAAGTGGCTCACTATCTTTGATGCACCAGGTAGTTAATGCTAGAACAATGCCTCGGGAACACCATCTGTCATAACCATCCTTCGAACTAACATACCTTGCTAGGGTCACCTACTTTCTAACACCCTTATTGACTGGTGGATAATGACCGGTCAGCTCTGGGGAACCTGGACACGGGTCATCAAAAGATTTCAAAACTGCTGGATCTGGGACTCCGAGATCTGGGAGCTTACACTCAAAGAATAAATAATGTTCAAATTTCACCCTACTGGTGGATATCTCCAGAATTTGGACAACTTTATTGTCCTTTACTATTCTTGAATGCTTCCAAAACTTGGTTGATGCCATCCTCATCTATGTCCTTAATGTTATTTCACTAGTCGCGGACAACCTCAAACTTCTCTGGGCCCATTCCAAAATTATTCTACTAATTTTATGGATTCATGAGCCTAGAGAATCATCTTAGATATTCTTGATAGATTTCCTCTATCAAAGTCCATGACAGAATGATTCAGGGACTCCATCAGCTCATCACATTTACTAAGGATGTAGTTCTCTAGGGTGCATGTTTCAGTGGTGAAGGGGTTGACTTGTGACACCCTTACAATGAATGCTTTGAATAGGTCCAATGGATACTAGATTTCCATGAATTTCTCCCTTAGGGTTGTGACCAGTTTCTTTCATACCTCAATTTTGAGGCCAAGTCTCAAGTACTAGGCCCAGTGGAATTCAAATGATTCCTCTTCCAAAATTCCCATCTTTGTGATGGCCTCTTCTCTAGAGTTGATGACTTCATCTAACCCGGTCTTCCACCCTTCATATTTCTCAAAGTTTCCCTCCCATATAACAATGGCATTGGTTACTTGGCCCAAGAGATTTTTGGCTAAGTAAAGGTCTGGGAGTGATACATTTAAAATTTTCCTTACAACCCCTATTTGCTTGGCGATCCACACATCCACAATCATTTCCTTCTGCTTCATGGCCCTAAGAGCATCCATGTCATCCTGCAAAAGTGGTGGTCCAGAGGTGAAAGCGTTCGAATGGATCTCGGCCAGGGGCAGTGTAAGCTCTTCTAGAAGTCTAAGGAGATTTTTCTTCTTTTCTCTTTCCTCCTTCAACTTCTGGGCCTGTTTATCATACTATGCCTCTACCGCCTGGGTCACCTCTCATAGAAGGTCTAACTTCCCCTACTTATCCCTCCTCCCCAGAGGTACCTCAATGATTTTATAATCTTTGGCCCTTATCATCGTTGCATCTGTATCTTGGGGAGGTGTTGCAATTGTTTCAACTATGCTTCCTCTTGGACTAGTCCAAAGGGTATGGACTGTCCAGACCTTTTTAGGCTTCTTGACCTCTGCGTTCTGGGTCACCATCTTGGCCAAGGAGAGTGGAACACCTGTTGTTTCCACCAGGACCTTTCTCTTTCTAGAATCCACTAGCCATTGTGGTGGCTAGGGAAGTTTTGTTGCTAAGTCCTAGGTATTGGGACTCCCTTCAAAATCCGGTGGTGCATTCCTAGTATCTGCAATTTCTTCGGGCTCTTTCTCCTTTTCTTGTTCCTATTCCTATTCTTTTTCCTTCTCCTCAGAGGCCTCAGTGTCTTGCTCCATGTTGGCATACTTATTTGTGATGTTTGGGACCTCATCTCTGCCAGCATCAGCATCACCTATATTATCTAGGATTTCCCCATCTTCTGAAACATCTGGTGAATCAACATACATATCTTTGGGGTTTTTTCCCTCATCCGACTACTATTTTTGTTCTTCTTTGGCATCATTCCTCAGGATATCCTTCTCCTTTGAAACATCCTTCAGAGGTGGCAGAGGTGTCTAGCCAATGTTTATCATTTGGGCCACTGAGATCACCTCACCAAATGTACTCTAGGGCACTTGGTCACCCGGAGTAACTAAAGGTGTCTGGAGCATGAAAATTGGGGTAATTATTGATCCCATGGGTCTGGTTTCCCCAGTCGTCAGCTTCTTGTCTATTGTTTTCCTTGATCTTGTCTTGGTCCTCTGGACCGGTGTTTCCTCTTGCTTGGGCTCCTTGTGTGCTTCTACCTAAAATTCATTCTCTGCGGCAACTTCTTTCTCTGGGATCTCTTCCTCAGCGGGGTTCTCTTCCTTTTCCTAGGTGGCAATTTCTTCCACCACCTGGTCTATTTCCCCATGCTAGTTCATAAGCTCATTCATCCCAAAGATGTCATCAAAGTCATTATGCGGGGGAGAGACTTCTGATATATCATCCAGTTTGGGGGAATCCGAACTGACCTCTACTAGGGGAACACTGGGTATGTTGGGCCTTATGTTTGTGCTTGGGGTAGGGTTTACCTTCTACTTCTTTTTTCTTTGTAATGGGGCCTCGGTATCTAAAATATTTGCAAACTCCACCTCAGAAAATGTCTTCCTACTCATTAATGTTGCGAACAATGGGGATCCCACTGGGTGAGTGGATACCACTAGAGTTGTGAGGAGGCCGCGGGAAAGTTGGGCACTTATCTTCTATCTTGTTAGCCTCAATTCCTCCATCTATTTGTGAATTTGTGCCATTATAGGGAGAGGACCTTGGGAAGGCACTTGGACTGGGGCACTTTCTTTCTCCTTCCCTTTGATTTTTCTCAATCATGCGGTTCTGGAGTTTGAAGAAGACCTCCGCACAATTGGGCCCTTATAGGTGCTCCTCGGACACACTCACTCAAAATACTTATGACTATTATCAATAATGGGGTGGCATACATCTTCAATTGTTAAGTTCTCCATGGTGCCCCAATCCACTGGAGGGAGATCCAATTTGTTGATTCCCTACTCTTTATATGTTGGGTCCTCTAGAGGTCCATCATCTGTGAAATATTTTGGAAAGCCCCAAAGGTTGAGGGATTTCATTAAACCTTTTGACATGCGGGAGTGCTGCTAGGCCAGGAGATCAAAACTATCCTAGCAATCTACCCAAAAATCTTCAATATCATCTTTATGTGGCGTGGATGCCTGGGGCAGTGCCTCCCTTATTTTTTTGACTGGGTCAAAATTGCTTCTAGTATGGTGGAATTCTTCCAACCCCAGACTCCTAAGTTCATTGTCAGCCTCCTTGGCCATCATGAGACTACAAGAAGAGCTCCCACAAACCATCAGGAATGGAATAGATACAACCTTTTTCAAAGTGAAGAATGTGTGGAGCTCAAGGATTTGCCTGCAGAACTCCAAAAGAATGATCTTATCCCTATAATATCTAGGGAGTAGGCAAGGTTTCCCAGAGAATTTGATCACCCAAATGTATGTATGCTACTGGAATTGAATGAAATAATTTCCATAAGTGCTTACCAGTTTCATCACCTCTTGTGACAACCGGTACCCTATGTCTCGAGTAAGTGTCAAAATATTGTCGTAAACGAACACATCATTTACCCAAAAAAATTAGGGAAGCTAAGTTCTCACTAAACCTCAGGATAATGTTCCCATGGCACCAACTGGCCAGGCCCATTCTTAAGAATGCCCACTGTCTGTAAACTTGAAAAGAAGGTCTTTGTTGGGCCAGTGCCCATAGTACATAGGATGTCATGTAGAAATTGGAATTCTTGAGGGCACTCTTTAGTTGCGTGTCTATATGGTTGGCGATGATATCCGCCCAGTTGAATGTCTAACTATGGGTGGTGATGTAATAGAGAAAGTAATACATCCATGCTGAAAATCCCCGTGCATGGAGCTCTCCAAAGAGCCTGCACAAAAATATGATTCCCACTTGAATACATTCTTTAAAGTCCCCATGGGGAATCTCCAGATTCATCTTTTTATTGTCCCTCTTTGGTGACTTCAACCAGTGAGTATTGAGATGTTGTCGGGCGAGGTGGGACACTTCCCCGAACTCCTTTAGTGACGCAGACTGGGAGAGGACAATGGCTCCCTTGAATTGGGGGATCCCCAGCCCCAAAGAAAAAGTGGTCACATCTAGATTGAAGATGGGCGTCGAGTAGTGTACTGGTCGGGGATCAACAAGAAAAATAAATTGGGTGGGGGCATTGTAGAGCATCGCCAGTTGAATTATTAGCTCTTGTGCTTGCACCGACTAGGGAAAACTTGTAGCTTTGATAATTTTAGAGGTGGCCATGTACTTTGCCATATCATCTCTGACGGTCCTATGTTGGTATATGGCTTGGACCAAGACGTGCATTTCAGCCCCTGGTTCGGGCTCTTTATCTATTATTTTGTACAACTTGGAGTCCACCTTGGACCCTAAAAGATCACCCTCCCTCAGGTATTTTGAGGTTAGTGGTAGTTTGGCCAGTATCTTCTCAGCCTTAGCTTTCATGGCTGCCTGAGTGGAGGTGCTTGGAAGCTCCAGACTATTAGGAGGAGTTGTCACTTCAGACATGTTAATCAGATTATCTGCAACCTGCAAGACCAGAGCACTGTCAATACATAATATGATAAAAATAAAACATTTTAGGGACTCTGGAGAATTCATCACCATTTCGTACCTTCTCAAAAAGTATTAGTATGCATCAATATCCTGGAATATCAAAGTTAACAAGGATTGGATTTTGACCAATGCCCAGAGGTTTAGGATATTAGTTTAGGTGACAAAAATGGAATGAAGACCCAGGGGCTTCTTAGCAATCGAAGTTCAGAGAAAGTAGCCATTGTCGATGTGACCGGCAATGAGCTGTACTCGGCTGACATGGGTCATCATGTGGCCGCGTGATAGATGACGTAAAGGCTCTTAATGGTGATAAGTGGGCTAACATCGGGGAAATTAATGCCAAAAGGGATGGGTTTTGAATGCTCATTTGTGGGAGATTAATTCAGCCATTAAGATGACATGATAGAGGAGAGAGAAATTTGTCATTGCTTGAATGGGTGAAGTGTCAAGTTCAATCCCAATAGGTGCCTATGAGGGTGAGCTCAACAAATTGGATCAAAACATGAGAAGGGAATGGTGAGCTCACCATAAATGAGGAGGATATATATGGAATATACACATTTACAAAGGGCCAAAGCATGACTCGCAGGCCGACTGAAGGATAAACTATATACAACTATTTACATGTAATTACAAAAAATACAAGGGTATATCCAGACATTTACACTAACTTGAAATTGCACAGAGGGTGGAAAACCCTCTGGTAGAGCCATCCCACCAATGGGAAGTGACAAAGATAAAAACTAGAATCAGAAGAAAATAGAACAAGAACAAAAGCCAACAAAGCAAAATAGAAGAAAACCAGAAAACATGAAGGAAAAGAGCCAGAAAGGGCTACCTAAAAATACATATAATGTGGGAAGACGAGCACGGGAGGTGCTCTGCAACTGGTTCACCTTGAAATGACCATGAATGCACCACTTCTTGCTACTATTTGAATGCTATTAATTACCAAAATCAATTCGCACTTAATCACTTTTGATTGCCTTAATTGCTCTGGTAATCACTCTGAGTATTTTGATTGTGGTAAATGTGAAAGTGACAGGTGAATCCTATTTATACCCTTAGGGTAAAAACACGTTGCTTTCCTTCCACAAAATTTAGAAAAGGAAAATGTCTGGACTCCAAGCCCAGGGATTCCATGTAACCATATCCTTTAATGAAAGAAGACATGATGACAGAGAATCCCAGAGTTCAGGATCTATCCAACTCAAAAAAAAAGACAAACACACTCCAGGACCGGGTCCCAGAGGAAAGAGAACCAAAAGAAAAAGACAACAACCCTCGCAAAAGAAAAGCCTGAAGGGAAAACAAAAGGGAAACAAAAACAAACCAAGGAAAATCAAAAACAAAAAAGAGGGACCCAACATTTGCCCACAAAATGTAGGGATGGGTATGAAATGCATAACACATACCTCACTCTATAGATTTTTTGGGATATTTCATAGTTTTTTACTTCATTTTTCTCAGGCTCTGTATATAACTATTCCAAAATGGCACATTCTTCTTTTTTCATCTTCTAATGGTATAGTTGCTTCAACAAAACCACCATCATAGATTAATCTAGTTGGTGTCTTGGATGGTTCCATATGTTCGGAAGGTCTCCCATAGGACCTACATGATGTTGGAAGAGATGTTATTGATAGGACTAGTTCTACTGTGTATCCACCCATACTAGTGTCCTTTATTTTTAGACTCTTTTCTATTTCTCTCATTTAGTCACTGGATGATTCTGAAGCCTCTCTATTATGGGGAATGAGAGTATCTGTTTCATGTCGTAGTGCATTACATACATAGATGGTGTCTATATGAATGCTGAATTCAACAACATTGAATGTAAATTTGATGCACTGATGGTAGGTGGATGGAACAGCTTGCATTTTATGAATCAAGGGTCTTCCCAAAAAGATGTTGTAAGCCAATGGAAGATCCAATACCTAGAAGATGAAATCTCTTTTGATAGGTCCCACTCTAATAGGGAGAATTATGAGACCTTTGGAAGATCTCTCTTGTTCATCATATGCCTTTATAGTAATTTTCTTCTTTGGATCAATGCCATATTCTGAAAATCCCAATTGTTCAATTAGTTATATGTAAAAATGTTCAACCCTGCGCCTCCATCTATCAAGAATTGTTTGACGTGATGTTAATGGACCATGACTTCAATGTGCAAGGAAATATTATGCAAGTGACTCAAAGAGTTATCATCTTCCTCTAAAAATGATAGGTAGTGTGGTGAAGTTAAATGACCCACTATAGATTGAAATCGATCTAGATCCAAGTCCTTGGGAACATTGGAGGTTGATAAGGATTTGTCTAAGATCTCTCTGTGAGCTAGAGAAATCTTAAGGAATTCAAAGATCAAAATCTGGGAATTTTTTCTTTGCAATTGCTTGATGATGCTATAGTCCGCAGTATGGGATGAAGCCAATTGTTTAGACTGTGACACCTTGGAGGTACTCACAGTTGGTTGTTTGTTGGTTGGCATCCACTATTTGGATGTCATTGGTTGGTTTTGAGATGAGGAAGGATTGGAAGACCCCCCTTTCCTAAGGTGACCTTTTCTTGCACTTGGGTCACAACGTTAGTCTATTGAGACTCTTTCTTATCTTCCTGTATAGAAACTATGTTACAGTACTCAGGAGAAATTGGTTCAACCATGTGGAGGAATTTATCATCTTGGGTGTTTTACATATGATTGACCCTAGCACCTTATTTATAGGTTTCTACTTTCTCATATTCAGGCAATGGGTTCTTGAATGCGTTGTGATCAAAATTCATAGCATGGTTGTCAACTGTGATTGTCTCATTGTCAATGAGATCTTGGATCTTATGCTTTAGCCTTATACAGTTCTTCATTGTATGTCCTTTATTTCTGTGGAATGCACAATAATCATTGTCTCTCTGCCACTTTGGTTTTATCTCTGGTTCATATAGTTTTGAGTTATCTGGAAATGTGATCAGTTTGTTTTCTAGTAGAGTCTTGAGAGTTGACTCATGAGATTATCCCAAAGGATCAAAATCCCTCTTGCATTTAACCCAAGGTTTTCTCTCATGAGGTTTCCAACCCCTTTGGAGGGAGTCTTCATGGTGTTTTTAGCAGCTTGTAGGGCTTTAGAGCCACTTGTTAAGTTGAATACTTCCTATTTAGGTTGAGGAGTAACATTATTAACTACTCCATCATTCACCACATGCTTTTTTTTATTCCAATATTTTATTTTATCTTTGGAATTGGAACTAAATTTAGTTTCTTTGGAAAGAGAAATCTCACCTTTCTTCACAAGTGCAGTTTCAATACTTACTCCACTCTTCACAAGTTGATTGAAAGTGGAGAGATTTTTCATCTAAAGGTGATAATTGTATTCTTTGAGTATCACATTAGCAAATATATCCTTCTTTTTGGACTCAAGAATGAGTTGTGGATATCTAGAAAAGACTCTTCTCCATCGTTGAAGAAAAGTCAAGAATGATTCTCCTATTTGATGTTGAATATTGCATACTTTGATCATAGATACGAGTTGTTGTATATTATATGAATACCATTGTAAAAATAGATTCATCAGTTTATTGAAAGTTTTTAATCCAGTGGGCAACTTTGAAAACCACTCCATAGCTTGACCTCCTAAACTTTGGGGAAAGAGATGCATGAGATATGTCTTCTCGTGCATAAACTTTGTACATAGGGCACAAAATTCCTGAATGTGATCTTGTGGATTAGAATGACCACTTTACTTGTCAAATCTAGGAATCTCTACTCCATATGGAAATGGAGATAAGTGTAAGTCTTTGTCAAAAGGAAATGGAAAAATGGTGTCCATAGAGAATTTTGTAGTGGGTTTCTCTTTTTCCTGTTTCATTGCTTGCATCTCATTTTCCAAAGCTTGGATTTGTTTGGTCAAAAGTGTCATAGGAGTTTCCTCCTCTCTTGCAATGATATCTTTCGCTCGATAGTGAGAGGGAATTTGGGCTCCTTGTTGAGCTAGTTCTAAAAAGTATTTCTCTTTGTCTATGTTCATGATAACCTTCATTAATTTTAGGAATGCTTGATCTTGTAAACATTTGGTAACGTATTCCTCAATATCTTCAGGATCATTAAAATTATCTTGAATATCAACATCATGATTATTTTCCCCAGACATATTTGGTTCTGGTAGTCTATCACAATGTGTGATTGACTTGTGCATGGTGTTTAAATGTTTTTTGAATAGATGGTTTTCCTCAAGTTGTGGATATTGTCCCTCTTTTGTGTAAAGTGTTCTAAGAGAACTCCTAGTATGTATTGGCATTAATCGACTGACTCACCTAATAATTTCTAGAGTAAAATTGATGGGTCACCTAAGTCCAAGATCAAATGAGGATGACAACAAGATATGTCCAACCGAGAGGGAGAAGAAATGAATCATATCTTGAGTCAAGGTTAATGTACCTACTTTTGCAACTCAAATAAGGACAGTGTGGACAAACAAAAACTGAGTAGCTATGGACTGATCTATGGACTAGTATGATAATATCAAGGTCTCATGACAACAAAGTCAGATTAACCAAAATATTGTTACCAAAGACAAGACTAGTATGAACTCACTATATATTATTTGAAACATGGTACAAAACCTAGACAGATACCCAGTGTATGACAAAACCCAAGTTGAAGTGTTTCAAGTTAAAATGTTTATTTTCTGCAATTTTCAGTTTTGAATGTTGATGTTTTAGTTTTGCAAACTCTTCAAACACAATATGATAAATTAATAATCATAGTAACCAAACTCCTAATCCTGTTTGGCTGGCAAAGAAAATACTTGTTTGAATCCTTTTACAATAGAATACCCATTTAAATTAGATTGTTAGAATCTTGGTAGCACTGGCTCCCCTCCATGGCACACACTTCTCAGGCCTACCAAGCTTCAAATTTCTCAAGATCTGAGGATCTTGATAAATTTATTATCTCAAAATAAGGGGTACATGAGAGGTTTCTTAGGAATGTGCATCTCACAACACCTATGTCAACAATTAGAAAGGATTTGGCTACTAATCTAAAAATTAACTAGTAAGGGTCTCTGTTTAAGTGTATCCTGTATGTTTGTGCAAGCGTGGTTGAGACGTATAGCCCCACAGAGCACCTTAGCACCAACAGTCATGATACATGATTGAGACTTGCATACCCTGCTATGTGTTAGGTGAGAGATGAGTATAAGCTCAAATGCCACTTATCTTTCAAGGCTTTGGTCTCAAGGAAGTGTTTGATTATAGTGATTTAGAGTAGCTTGGCATTATCTTGTTCTTCTAATGTTTGGTGAATGACAGGGACTCTTCTCTTAGAAAAGTAGCTTCGATCAAATTGAAGCATAAAAGTACTTTAGATGATTGGGTTATGAATATACATCAATTGTATGAAAATAATATATATATAGTCATAATGATAATCATATAATGATATATATTAAAGTAAACCAAGTTAATATCTGCCTATGATAGAGTAACAATATTTCTCTACACTCACCCAATGATCGGGTATTGATTGTGTGATGAAAATGTGTCACACTTCTATGAATCATTCCATTCAAGGTTGCTCAAGAATGAGGCCTCAAATATCAAATCATATCTCCCTAGTAATGGAGTGCAAAGGTTTGTGATGGAGGCCCTCAGATTGACCTAGTTGTGCCTATGCAAGTGCACCATGAAATGAGAGATTCAATGCATGAAAATGAAATCTATTCTATATGATTGCGATGCATGAAAGGAAATTAATCTAAATGATAACAATGCAAGATTATTCTATGAAAGGAAATATGAATTTAATCTAATATGAATCTAATCTACATGAATAGCCATGGATACAAGAAGAAGAAGACAATAAGAGAGAAGTTGCAATATCCAAGCTTGAGTGCTCAAATTCTCCTCCAAAATTGCTCTCCAAACCTGCAGCATAACAATAGCGTAAAATCTTGATTATCAAATGAGAAGGAGAGGTTTCCTTTTAAAGAGCAATGGACGGTAGAGATTAAGAGGCAAAAAATCAAAGGCTATGATTAAGAGGAGAAAAGCCCACCACTTAGGAAGATGTGAAGAAAAAGGGATTTTAATTTAATTATTTTTCCTTTTTTCATCAAATAAAGTGCTTTAAGTGGGGATTTTTATTTATTTAATTAAAAGAGGGGTTTTCTTTATAATTAAATAAATTAGAATAATTTTATTTAATTATATGGGAGGAATTTAATTTAATTGAATAAGATGAATTTTATTTAATTAAAAGGGATATTAAATCTTTTAATTAAATAAAAATGATCAAATCTTAGGAAATATTGAAATAATTGAATTAATTACGATTTGATCAAGGAAATTGATTTGAATTGAAAATGTTGCAAAGCAATGATTCAGTAATTTGATAAATTGATAAATGGGGGCCCATAGTCTAGGCAACCATTTTAGGGTGCATACATTTGCCCCTCTTTGACTAATGTGTGATAATTATGGAAACACATGTAGTCAAAGAATGCAGTTGAAGTGTGAGATCAATTTGGGATCACAAAACAACACAGATGTGTGATCATTCTAGGAACACATCTGGACAAAGATAAGAAGACTAAAAAAGACAAGGTCAACACCATTGTAAATGAGTAATTGACATGTCTGAGATAAGAATCTCAAGCAAGGTTGCCCCAAGAGGATAAAATGATAGAATTGTTAAAATTGAATCAAGGGTTGAATTTTGATAGGTACTGCCCCCTCGTGATCAAAATCGAAATGAGATAGAGGAGAAACTGTTAGAAACACTAAGAGGGGGGATGAATAAGTTTTTTTATATTAATTACTTTTCAGCAACTTAACCATAAATCAAACATACATTGAATGAAGCTTAACATAAGAACTCATAACACATGATATGATTATGGGAAAACCTTGATCAGAGGAAAACCCTGGTGGGAATTAGTACCCACAAATATTGTACTAGGTATAATGAACCTGTTAAAGTTCCTTTGCCCTATTAGAAGCAGTCTTTACAATATGAGTACAATGACCTAGTTAAAGGTCTGGCCCTATTAGGAGTCTTTTACAAAACCCTGTTAAAGGTATATGGCTCACTGCCCAATAGGATGAAGGCTACAACCTTCTAAAAGTTGATATACACTATATCAAAAGTGAACTGTTGTGATGAAACTATTGTCTGATCAGTTTTGTGTATGTGCGAATGCTCTTAATCTCTTAAAGAGCTATATCATATACTGACTTCATCATTCTACTCTTCTCTATCTTCTTCTTACATAATAATTTGACACTTGTAACATAACTTTACATTACAAACTTATATGTTCATATCCGAATAGGCGCAACCCAAAACAAGACTCTAGTCGGCCCTAAAAACAAAATACACAATGCTTCCGAACAAGTTGGCTCAAGCATGTTTACAAAAATGCTAATTACATTATTAAAAATATATAATCAAAGGCTCTTAGCTATTACATAACAAAATAATTCACGCTGATCAAAACATTAGTCGACTTCCATGCTCTGTCTTCTGGAATATTGGTCTACTGATCTATCTATAACTTATCTATACTATTGTTCCATACTGTGTGTGTTTAGATGTAGCATTTACATGTGTCATAAAACATATATCTGAACACGCACACACTGACTTGATCTCTCGCACGTGTGCTGATGTGTTGATCGCTGAATATCTTTGTCTGCCCTATTTCCATACTTAGTTGATTTTCCTTCTTTGACAGAAACTTAGTATGAATTTTTTTCCATGATGAAAACACAAAATGAGTCATGCATCCTTAGGAAGTCAACTTGCCAAAAATATCCCCCTTTGTCATTTATGGCAACAAAGGAATGTGGCCAAGTTTCTCAAAATGACTTAACACAAAAAATAACTATATATCATAATATCTTATATATATATATTCTTATATATATATATATATATATATATATACTGCTTCTCATATATACACATTCTATATTACTCCCCCTTTGACATTAATGAAAAAGGTGTACAAAAACTTGTAAGTCTTCTACATACTTACTCCATGTAAACTTCAGGGTACACAATTTGAAGAGATTGGATCTCTTTCTGCCAAAATACTTTCATTGCATCAACTGTCTAAAGATGCGCGCATAGGGCATAAGTTAGTTTCTCCATCTTCATCAAATCAATTCATGGACCTTGATCATATGTTAAAATGGTTGCATCAATCTGTTTGATGTTCTCATTTAAGACTGCTAGAGATGGCGCAAGTGCATTTCTCAACAGAGTTTGTCTTACTCTTATCTTGCTGATCTCCCACTTAGCTTTCTCAATCTTGTCTAACTTCCCTTGATAAACATTGTTGCAGATGTTCATGTCTTGCATGGATGTTTCAACTGATTTCCTAATGCTATCCACCATGATCTCTACCTCTTCTACCTTTTTAATGTGCTCAAAGATGAACTTCATTCTTTCCATGCAGTTAGCTATAACTTTCTTACCTTTAGCAGCTAATTCTTTGAGTATGGATTGCCCAATCTTTAAGTATTTTAGGTCTAAGGTAAAATTATTTACCAATTCATTTAATCTCTCCTTCTTATATTCATCTTCTGCAATTTTAGTAGTAGAGTCTACTAAACTTGTAAAGTGTAATTTAAAGTTTGTTAAGATGATGTCCACATCTTCAATAGATTTAACTTTGGCTACTTTCTTGTCAGCAGGCACTAAGTCATTCAATATGTTTACTGATTCCAAAAAGTGAGGGTTCCTCATCACTTGTTTCTCCTTTGCTTTTTCCATAGAAAGAACGCTGATCTTGATTAGGTCTTCTTCTCCCCATGCATCCAGACTTGCTGAATCAGGAGTTAACCTTGACAACAATGAGGTAGATGGTTGAGTGGATGGTGAGAATATAGTATTTTGACTGGTATCTATGCATTTACTCTTTACTGGTATCTCTTTTATTAGTGTCTCATCACCTTGAGTATCTTTTTCTTCATTTATGTCAATTGGATCATTGGTGGGAACTTCATCTTGTTGTGCAGATGTATCATCAGTGCACATTTCTTCAGTGCTTACAAATGCTTTATCAACTTTGTCCATATCTTTTTCAGATGTTGTCATGGATATCTTGATATTAGCAACCACTATAGTATCTTCTGAGTCTTTTTCTATATCAGAAGTTATTGTTACTGTGGGCACTGAAACTTGTGGACCTGTTGTAGGTGTATTATGAATTACTGCTTCTGCAGCCTATTTAGGAGGAGCTGGAGTTACCTTTGTTGTAGGCATCATTGATGGATACATGTGTCTTTCCATAAACACTTGTGCAAATTCCTTTTCAGTCTCTTTACCTATCTTCTCATACTCTTTGTTCATAATCTATAAAGTCCTTGTCTTGGTTGTGAGATGAGGCTTCACCAGATCTAATAAAATAGCCTTCTCATCATGCAAGCATATAGGGAGAAGAGTATCCAATTTTTCTTCTCTAATCCTCATGTCTTCCTCTATTTCATGTCTTTTCATGATCTCCAGTATGTTCCATAACTTATCCGGTATCACTGTTTTGAGTTCAAGAATAGACTTCTTAAATTTGATCATATGAGATATGATCATGGAATGTATCTTAGTCTTATCCATTTCTTGATACTTTTCATAGACTTTAGAAAGTGTATCTAATCTCCCTTCATTTACAATCTTGTTCTTCAAGACATTTAGACTAGGTCTAAATCCTACCTCAGGAGGAGCTTGAGTATTCTTTGCTTTATTTCGTGTGTTTCTTGAGGATGGGTGATTTGTGGGCACCTATTTTCTTCCTCTAGTCTTCTTTCTTAATATAGAAGGTGGAGATGAGTCTAAGTCAATGGTGGTAGAGGGCATAGAGGTGCTCTCTACTTTCTTCTTCTTCTAGATCTCTTCAGCCTTCTCAAGCTCTTTGGCTATCTTGGCATCTCTAGCTTTGTCAAGATCTTCTTGAGTGACTCCATGAACTTTTAAAATGTTAGATGTAATTCTGGATGCCTTCCTTTTGTTATCAGCACTATGTAAGGTGGTATCTACTTCATTATTCTTCTCTTTGTAAGTGCCCCACCTTGGCTCATTAGGATCTTTGGGCATAGACAATAGAACTTGTGCATATCCTTCTAACACATGTTCTTCCACTTCATAACCAAGAGGATGAATCCATTTGGTTCTAGGTTCAACTTTCTCCATGCAAGTGCAATCTATTTCTACCATGAAACATATGGTATCCTTATATTTTTCAACTATCTTCTCATATAATCTGAACCTATTTTGCATCTTGATCCTAAATGTCTTGATATCCATATCCATGGCATCCCTTACACTTCTCTCTAAAGTGGCCTTAAGAGAAATCTGAGACATTGTGGGTTTTCTCCTGTCTAGGTAAAGGTTTGCAACCTTTCCAACAATATGGAAATACAAGTAGATGATCAAAGATCCAAACCTAAATGTCTTGCTCCTTTCATGCTTGATGATTCAAATGTTGTCAATCAGTTGATCGCGCAAGATCTCACATAGGTTGTATTGTGTGTTATCCTTCACCATTCTGATAGCTGCTAGGACTATTGCTACAGAGACACTGTTTAACTTGCTTGCTTGCTAAAACTTATACCCAAGTATCATAGTTAGAAGTTTTATGTCATCTTCCTTGATAGGTTCAACTGTCATCCTGCGCTTGTCACTTCTAGATAGGAAAACTTGTTCAATTTTCTTCTTGACATCCTTGCTAGTAGGAAAAAATGGTCCAGTCATGGGAAGTCTAGTTAATTCATGGATTAGGTCTATAGTAATGCACACAGGGACCTCACCAATCTAGTAAAGATCATCATGTATTATGCTTAGCAAAATCTTCACCCATTCTGGCTCATCAAACTTATGTGCATTCGAGTATTCAAAAATAGGGTTATCAATCAAGTGCGTGAACTCATCCTTGAATGTATAGTTAGGTTTCATCATAGATCCCATATGAGTGGCTATGCTGATATCTCTTACTATTTCTTTCTTACAGTAGATGTATGTGTGGATATCTTCTATGTGAACAACACCTAGTGGGGTTTTGGAGGAAGCTCCTTCCACATCATCCAATGTGGATTTGAATGGATGTTTCTTGAATACAAATCTCTTCCTCTCTGCAATATAAAATACTACTGGAGTTACCATACTTACTTGGAACTTGCTTAAGTAGGGTTTCACAAAATTTTGAAATGGTGCGACTATTAGGGTTCTATTCCAAACTTCTTAACCCTGCTTTAACTGCCAAATATGTTATGCTTCCGTGCTTTGATGCTCAGTGCTCCAGTGCTCTCCAAATTTTGTGATCTCAAATGCAAGTGTGAAGAAGATCAAACATTTACATTCTTTTATAAAAGCTACTGCATTTAATGTTTGCAACCATATGCAAATTTCTCATAGTATTTGCAACTTTGATCTCGATGCATTTGAGATGATGCGTGTATGCATATTGCAATATTATGTGCTTATAACCATGAATCCATAGGCACATACTCAGAGGTGAGTATACCAGCCATGCAGGGGTCCTGAGTTAGAATAGCTCCCCCTAAGACCAAGAAGGTCTATTCAAGCAGAAGTAGAGGGTGTGTCCACTGTAGATGCATCAACTACTTTGTCAACATCATTGTCCTTCTTTACTTCAACCCAAATTTTGCCTGAATCTTCTTTTTCTTGAACAAACTTGACTTCTCCTTCTTCTCCAAATAGGGATTTCTTAGGATCCTCTTGCTTTTGAGTTCTGGATGTACAAAACCTTGAGATGTGTCCAGCCTTTCCACATGTGTGACAAATGATAGGAGGTCTAATGCTCTTGTTCATCATGCTGCACTGCTTTGCTGTGTGTCCATTGTAGTTACATATTTGACATGTAGTGTTCTACAAATTTATTTGAGGTTGATTTCTCTAATTTTTTTGATTCATTCTTCTTTGATTATGTTGTGACTAATTTCTTTGAATTGTTCTGCAATGTATAGCCCTGTGACCAAATTTATTATAGGAGAAACAATAACCATTGAAAGGTCTTACCTCTTTGCAATCTCTTGCCAAATGACCATGTTTATTACATGCATAACAAGTTCTCTTAACTTGTTTTATTTCCCCTTTAGGTGGATCAGTTTTAATCTCCGCAAAATTTTCAATTTTCTTTGCTTCTGAAGATGCTTCATGTGCTTTCTTTCTTTCTTGTAATGAATTGATTTCAATTTATGCTACACTATATCCAAGACTAGTAGTGTCACATTTTTGCTTTTGTGCAATAAGCTGAGATTGAAGTGAATCAGAACTTGTGTGAATTTTATCAACCTTATCCTTTGCTTATGTTAATTCAGATTCCAACTTCTTCTTTATGTTTTCCAATTCTAGGACTTTCATGTTTGCTTTCAAGAGTTCATCATCTAATTGTTTACTTTCATTGATCTTTTCTTCAATAGCAATTTGACTATCTGTGAGTTGTTCATCCAAATTTTCAATTCTCTCTTTTAGAGACATATTCTCTTCATTGAGATTTTTGACCATTTTCCCTAGATCACTTGTAGAATCATCTTTCAAATCTTTTCTTAATTTTTTGATAAGCATTTGTGAGCCATCAAATTTCTGTCTAAGTTCTTCATTTTATTTTCCTGATCTATCAAGATCTTCAAGAGTTGCTTCAAGATTATTTTTCAAATGTTTTTCTTCTACTGAGTCCATGATCTCCTCAAGTGGTTAAACTTATTTTCTGAGGACCAGAGCTTTGATACCAATTGTTAGAAACACTGAGAGGGGGGGTGAATCAGTGTTTGTCTATTAATTACTTTTCAACAACTTAAACATAAATCAAACATAAATTTAATGAAGCTTAACATAAGAACTCATAATACATGATATGATTATGGGGAAACCTTGATCAGAGGAAAACCCTGGTGGGAATTAGTACCCACAAATATTGTACTAGGTATAATGAACCTGTTAAAGTTTCTTTGCCTTGTTAGAAGCAGTCTTTACAATATGAGTACAATGACCTGGTTAAAGGTCTAACCCTGTTAGGAGTCTTTTAAAAAACCCTATTAAAGGTATATGGCTCACTTTCTAGGCTCACTACCCAATAGAATGAAGGCTACAACCTTCTGAAAGTTGATATACAATATATCAAAAGTGAACTGCTGTGATGACACTATTGTCTGATCAGTTTTGTGTATGTGTGAATGCTCTTACTCTCTTAAACAGCTATATCATATACTGAGTTCATCATTCTGCTCTTCTCTATCTTCTTCTTACATAATAATTTGAAAATTGTAACATAACTTTACATTACAAACTTATATGTTCATATCCAAATAGGCACGACCCAAAACAAGACTCTAGTCGGCCCAAAAAACAAAATACACAACGCTTCCAAACAAGTCAGCTCAAGCGTGTTTACAACAATGCTAATTAAATTATTACAAACATATAATAAAAGGCACTTAGCCATTACATAACAAAATAATTCACGTTGATCAAAACACTAGTCGGCTTTCATGCTCTATCTTCTGGACTACTGGTCTACTAATTTGTCTGTAACTTATCTATACTATTGTTCCATACTATGTGTGTCTGGATGTAGCATGTACACGTGTCATAAAACATATATCTAAACACACATATGTTGACTTGATCTCTTGCATGTGCCTTGATGTGCTGATCGCTGAATATCTCTGTCTGCACTATTTCCATAGTTAATTTTCCTTCTTTGACAGGAACTTAGTATGACATTGTTGCCATGATGACAACACAAAATGAGTCATGCATCCTTAGGAAGTCAACTTGCCAATAGAAACAACAACTTGATAAATTTGATCAAATCAAACTAAAGATAAGGTTCTTGATGTAAGATGAAAGATATAAGGATCACAGAACCAAGGTAGATCATTAAGCACAAAATATTATGCCCCAAGGTTGAATTAGAAGAAAAGAAGTGGGGTGATATCAAATTAAAGGTAGAAGTTTGGGAGAGGTGGAAAGAAATGGAGAGAAGAAAGAATTTTCCTTAAGAAAGAGAATGCCCCAAAATCAATCAACTGTTTAAGATAAAAAAAATTTGATTGAGATCACAAAAGAAGATAAGGAAATGAAGATCATAACGTGATCACAGTTGACTAAAAGTCCACAAGAAAGATGAAGGAAAACCCTCTCAAACTCATAATGCAGCCTAAAAATGCAAATTAACATGAAGTCTAACAATGCAAGCTACATGAAATTGCAAAGGTGTACTTGCAATAGAGCAACTGTAACATAGGACTTTGTGTTCATCATTCATTAGAGAATGTTAAGGAACTTATTTTCATCATTGGGCCATTATTAACGGACATCGAAAAATCACACAATCAACACTAGTCACAAGCGCAACTATGAAGATATGAATGTGATTTATATCAGATTGGAATGTGGAAAGATTCTAACATAAGAATCAAAGACAAAGGTCAAGATGACTATGATGTCATCTTACCCAATTTAATATAGCAAAACCACGCTCGCATCAAGGCATAGAGGCCAGGATGACTAGCAGAATGGTTGTGCAAAAATAGTGAAGCATAAAGCATGAAGCAAATAAAAACATGCCCCATGCCCCAAGTCCTCTAGCTATGCATCACGGAGAGACTTGTTAGACAAGGACACTCAACAAAAATCAATAACAGTCAACACACAAAGAAAATATCATGACATAGCTCAAGAATTAAGTGTTGCATTTAAAAATTTAAGTGTGTTAACTGATACTGAGTTCTAAGGATAAGGATTGAATGCTCATAAGAAGGCAAGACCACATGAAAAAATAGGGTAAGACCAAACCAATAAGTGTTGAAAAACACTCGATGTCAGTAGTTGTATTGAAAAATACAGTTGGGGTGGTGTTGAAAAACATTGTTTGTGAGGTGTCCTAAAGACTAACGCATCCAAGAGACCAAAGCTAACACAGGTGTGCCCCCTAAACAAATACAAAGACCAATTCCAAACCAAGGAAACAAGGACAAGGCATGATGGAGAAAGGCTAAGTGTCGAGGACACACACTAAGAAATAGGAGTGCAAAGGCCTCAAGTAGCACCCGTTTCTAGGTTTTCACCACTTGCATTTTATTACAAATTTTTCATTTTTCATTTTTCATTTTTCTCTTCTTTTTTTTCAGGACTTTTTATAATTGTTTTGAATTTTTGCTACCAAGGCACCTGTTTCCAGGTTTTCACCAAGGCACTTTTTTTTTATTTTTTTTTATTTTTGAATTTTTGAATTTTTTTGTATTTTTGAAATATAGAATTTTTTGAGATATGTCAAAGTGCCTATTGCTAGGTTTTCACTAAGATTATCATTTTTAGGACATTTTCTGATTTTTAAAATTTTTGACAATATATCATTTTTTGGGATTTTTTCAGGATCAATAATTATGTACAAAAGGATGCCCCCAGACAGAATGGGCATCAAACTCCCCAGCAATTTCACATTGTGTAGTCCCAATGTTTTAGCAAGGTGGAGGACAGGAGGGATTAGCAAGCTGGTGGAAGAGATGGAAGACAGGAGAATGAAGGAGAATGAAGAAAAGAAATCCTCAAAGGAAAACTCCTCAAGAGTACCCAAGCTAGGGAAAAGAAAAGAAACATCATGTAAAGCACATTTGAACAAGAATGAAAGGCCAGCATAGGATAAGTCACAAAAGCGTAATGCAAGAGCAGGAAAGGATGCAGTCCAAAGGAGTAGACATGTAAAGAGGTTTCATAGCACCGTGTGTGACTTTTCTTTCTTTTTTATTTTATTTGATCAAGACCAAAGGAGAAAAGGATAGCGATAGGAAAAAATGAATGGAGGAAGATAGATATGAAGGCTAAACATGAAAGGAATGAAAGAAAGATCATCGTAAGATAGCTCACAAGATAGCCCAAATGTTCGTGTATAGTTCAACATTGTCAAGATCAAAGAGAGAATATGAAATGGATGAAAGATGTAGAAGAACTACACATGATGCCTGATTGCCAGGTTTTCATCATGGTACCTATCCAAGGCACCACTAGGGAGTGGTTTTCACCATAGGATGAAATTATTTCTCTTTAATTTTTTTCTTATTTTTTTTATAATTTTTTTTTGAATTTTTTTGGAAGAAGGCAAGCTTTTTAGATAATTCTCCGTGAAAGGATAAACCATGATATGCCAAGGATTCAAAATGATATGCTCAAATATGCTGATAGGGAAAGGAAGATGAAAGAGAAAAATGGAGGATAAAATTTTATGCAAAGTAAGTGAGGTTGGAAGATAGGAGGAATAGACAAATGAGGAAAAAGAGTAGAAGGTAGAGGGATAGTAAATGGAAGAATTGTGAAAGGGTAGATGGAAAGGAAGGAAAGATCAATGTCAATACACACCTTGAAGGGTGGTGAGAGGATGGAAAAAATGTGAATGAAGGAATATGTGAAGGAATATGGTGAATGGATAACAGAGGTTGTGGTTTAGGTGCATGGAATGAAAGAACGTTTTTGGAAGAAGATGAAGTGGAAGCCTTTGGAAGCTTGAATGTCAAATTCACTTGTTTCTCAACACGAGACTCTTTCAAGAGAGACTTTGGAATCCATATAGTCATAGGCTTTTCATTTCTTTTTGATGATTTAGAGAGAATATCTTCAATGATGGATTTTGGAACCCATAGTTGTCTTGTAGTTTTCTTCTTAGATATCTCTTTTGACTTTATGCCCCCATGTCAATTAGTTGAGACATGGTGATCTTTTTTTTAGATGAATTCTTGTATTGCTTCTTTTTCTTGTATTGAACATTCAAGTTTCTTCCAAAAGACTTGGGACTTATGGAGGAAGAAGAATATGACTGGTTTAGATGGGTGGATGGATGAAAAGGATTCGAGGGTATGCATCTATGTTGATCTTGAGGAAAGATAGGAGATGGAGGGATGTAAGGACCCAAGATGGATGATGAATTAGAAGGGTCAGGAGGGTAAAGCGAAGGGACATAAGGACCCAAGATGGAAGGAAAATATGAAGCCCTTAGTATTAGTGGAGGAGGTCCAAGGATGGACGTGGAAGACACAAAAGGATAATCAATAAGTTTATCAGAATGTATATGACAACCAAGAACATCGGCATCTTTAGAGTGAGTATTAGGATTTTCAATAGGATTGTGAACATCTTGAATAGTAGCACCTTCTTTGATAGGATTGTTTGAAGATTGGAAAGACTTAAGAATAGTAGAAAGTGGAAGTGAACATGGAGTGGTAGAACAAGAAGAGGAAAGACTTTGATCTTGACAAGGATCTTTGGATAGCATAAGCACATAATTTTTCTCTTGATTTTTTATAGGCTTAATATTGGAAGTAACAACACCATTTTTAATAACCTTAATGGAAGTATCATCTTTGGAAAGCGTAAGTGGGGTAAGGTTATTTTGATTGTCAATAATCCCAACGATGTAAGTAGTAATTTGATCTTGCTTAGGAGAAGACTTAAGACATGGTGGAATGAATGATTAAGGGCGTGTAGGATCAAAAGAACCATGAAATGGATAAGAGACATCATGAAAAGGATTGGATGACATGGAGGTTTATTGAACTTGATCTTTCTTTATGTTCTTTTCTTTATCATTTTTAGAGTCCTCTTGACATGGAGCCACTTCTAAGGACAAGGAAGCATGTTGGAATTGTATGGAAGAATTTGGAAGAGATGGGGAAGGATTAGCTGAAGTATGCATTATAGCATATAAAGGATTAGGCTCTTTAGGTTTAGCATGATTGAAACTATTTGCAGCCAAGTGAAGGTTAGCTTGAGTTTCTTTAAGAGGTAGCCCTTGAGGATAACTATAGGGAACCGCATGAAAATCATTAGGACCTTTATCAGATGAAGGATTTGTGGAAGATTTGGAAACTTTAGGAGATGTAAGAGTATTGGAAGAAGTAGAGGATGGAAGGGAATCATCACAAAAAAAAAAGGTTCATCATTAACATGATCTTGCTTGAGAGTGCAATCTTTATTTTCAGCATGAGAATCCTTAGAGGAGCGATTCATGTAGTAGCTATATTTATAACTAGCGCAAAAATCTTTCTCTTCCTCACTATCATCCAGGTATTGTTCGCAAAATTCATCAAATTCTCTTTCAAAATCAGAGTCATATGGATCACCATCACAATCTATCCAATGTGAACCCCCATCACTAGTAAGAACGAGTACATGACGAGGAGAACTCTTAGGAATAGAGGAGTCATAAGTATGACTATGTAGTTCATCATAATAGCCATCATCGTAGTCATCATAGTCATAAAAGATGGGTGTGTCATTCTTCATTGAAGAGGTATCATAGGGATCATCACGTTTCTCATTATGGTATGTCTTGAAAAGAGAAGTATGACTCTTAGGAGAAGTAGAAGAAGAACGAGATCATGAAGAAGAGGAAAGTGAAGACCTAGTGGAAGAAGAAGATTTGGATGATGAGGAAAGATGAGAAGACTTAGAAGATGAAAGATGTTTGGAAGGAGAAATTTGTGACAAGATCTTTTATATGATCCTAGCAAAGGCATCTGATTCAATCACTTTTTTTTTATATTTTTTTCCTCAATTTATCATCCATGCAATTTTTGGAGAAACACCACTCTTTGAATTGAGCAACGAGTTCAGGATCATCTATTCTTAAGAGAGGTTCCATAACAAGATATTTGAAATTCATGGTTCTAGAAGAGGAGGAATCAATCAGAGAAGTGGCAAAAGAGATGAGAATAGAAGAAGATAGACTAGATAATAAGAGGAAAAGAGTCAAGAAAACGTGAAGATCTTAGGAAGAAGAGGAAGAAGTGTGAAAGAAGAAGAGAAGAATGGGAATGGAAGACTAGGAAGACATGGGAGATGTGGAAGAAAGAAGACCAAGAGTCATTTTGTGCAATTTGATACCATTTACATTCATTGGGATGTTGAGCAATATGTCATAACACTCTTTGGGGAGACCAACTGAAGTTTTCATAACTCGGGAACTTAGATTTGGCAAGTTGGCAAACTACAGCAGATAGCAATAGAAGATAGTTTCATTCGACAGAATGCAGGCTTGCGTGAAGGAATACACAAGATTGTGTGATGAAATGCACAAAGCCACGTGAGAAAACTCAGACTGGTGAAATAGAAAGGACAAAAAATTGGTAGCAAGTTTGTAGAATATCGCGCGAGGATTAGCATAGAGCCGCGCAAAGAAACGCAGTGAGCCGTGTGAAGAAATAGTTTTCTCGCGCGAGGGAAGGCAATAGAACTTAGTTTTTGATTGTTTTAAATAATCAACTAGATGCATTAATAGATTTTATCATGAATCAGGCATGCAAGACAACAATCAGGGAGTTCAAGCAATCAATGCCTTCAAAAAATGAGCAACGGTCAAAGTAACCTTGCACATGAACATGGATAGTGTCATAGTATTTCTACTCCATAAGAATCTTACTTGTGTATATTCTCAAAGTGTTTTCTAACCACGCACATAGTCCTAGAAAAGAAAAAGTTGGTTGCACTATGGTTCTTAGTAATGGTTTGACTCTACAACTTTTGCAATCTCAAGTGGGTGAAATCTAATCCCGGCACACCGAGGTTTTGACATAGTTCAAGAATTTAATCAATCAGGAGCTACTGAGGAGATCTGACAACCCACAAGAAACTACACCCATGGAGATTTCTTCCACAAAGAAATTTATATAGTAGTTGCTTCTACTATGGCAAAAATGGCTATTATAGCTTGAGTTTCCATCCACATGGTTTACCCAATAAAGGGAGTGTCCACTACGGTTAACCCTCTCTAACAAGGAAGACTCGCAATATGGACCACATGGGGACTTGGTTTGGATTCAAGGGTTCCAAGTTTCTGATTCTCCCAAAAGGGAAAAGAGCATAATCCTCTAGCCTCTTCACCTCACCCAAACATAGCAAACAAGATTAATTG
>MU223287.1:2519672-2542924 GCA_018584345.1 Thuja plicata
ATCTTCACAATCAAAGAAACTTGATAGGGCATCTACCCAATCCATTGCAGCATCAGGATCCATCTTCCCATCATAAGTGGGTAAATCAAACTTAGCGTCCATGGTTCTCCTCTCCATGGATTTAAGATTCTTCACTAGCAGCCTCTGATCTACAGGAACTTCTTCTTCTTCCTGCTGAAGGGGTTCTTCCTCACTCCCTTCCTCAACATTCTCAGAGCTACCACTAGTCTGTTTACGAAGCTCTTCCTTAAGTCTTTCAACTTCATCCCTTACTTGCTGCATTTCTATGTCTCTCTGTGCATCTTGCCTTTGTCTTTGCTCCCTCAAATATCGGACAATCTCTGCATTGGTCATCCGTGTGGACAACCCTCCTTCTTCATCTCCAGACATGGTGGTAAATGAATTTTTTACCACAGAGACCTTAACAGGCTCTGATACCACTTAATGTAAGCCGCCATAGGTTATTCTGCTGTCTAAGGATAGACTTTGCCAAACTCTTTTCTTAGAGTCTCCAACCCCTGGCTACACACCTTTGATTAGAACATTAAAAAGAAAATTTTCTTTGCTGGCACGATATGTGTCCCCCATGGTAGAAAGAGACTCACAAATAAGTGAATGGAGAAAATACAAAATGTCAGTCCCAAGTGAACAGACAAATAAGGAACACCAATTTATGTCAAAAATAAAACAACAGAAGGTTTCAAGTAATGCCAGCACAAACTTTTGTGAAAACACAAAAAACTATGATCACACTATTATTAGATTCCCAGTACTAAGTGAATAGGGACTTTGCCGTTTTGACACAGGGTACCAAATCTATGGTGGTCAAACAGACTTCTACAACAACAAACTTCACATGTGGGTCGATTTCTTATTACAAAGAGAACAACATGTTGATGAGTCGGTTAATGGTTCAGTATTCATTTCAAATTTCGAACTAAACCAGAAATTAGGTCAAGCTTTTAGAATCATCCTCACATGGTTTGTGAAAGGCTTGAGGTAATGGTCTGAAAGAGCGAACAGAGTAGGCTACGGATTCTATTGCAGAAGTGATAGGAAAACCACAGGGATGCAATACTTAACATACCCATTGCGGCACACCAGTCTAAACAATATTGCGATGTGCTTTGGTGAGTCGACTTCCTACGGTGACAAGATTGTCCATTCGATGCTCGATGGAAAATAATCGAAGCGGTTTAACTCTGTTCAACAGGAAATAAAGGAACGGCAAGTGGAAATTCTTACCACACTTAGCAACCAGTTCTGAAATATAAATGCCTCTCGTACTCCCGTGTACGTGAACGCCCAAACTCACAGGCTGTGCTAGGCCGCAGTGCATTTATGGATCAGATCTTCGGGTCTTCAAACTTCGTTTCCACGAACGTCAATGAAGATTGAACGTAGATGCTTTTTTAAGAGTCACTCCGGAAATTACACACCCAACTCAGAATTCTCGACTCATCTAGGCACCAAGCGCATACGGGTCTCGTGTAGTGGCGGGGTACTCACAGCTAGTTCAGTTGATCGCAGCCAACCGAGGTAAGGTCTCAGACTCAATGTCCCATGTCTCCTTGCGGCACAGTGTATGCGAAAAAAATAGCGCATCTGATGTTGGGGCCGACTCCTTAGTGTCCAATCATAACATGAACACATCCATGTGTACCTTTGGTTGGCGCAAACATAATGAATCCGCCAAAATTCAGGCAAGTGCCTGTTTTCCTGCAATCATTTTAACAAACACTTGGAGGGCTTCCTTAACTATGCAAATAAGAGGCATCCCACCAGAGATCAAGTGCATCCCATGGTGGATACGCCTCACCCAATCACCAAAATGTAACAGCCTCTTAAAAGAAATCAGAATGTTACTTCAAACGAGTAAACACTGAAACTTATGCTACAGTTATCGATTTTTCTCAAACCCAGAGCATTCGAAAACAGATGTGTAGGGTTTCAGAGTTGAACCCAATGCAATCGCCAATAACATCAAACAAAGCAGGAAAATAGAATTACTGGCACCTCGACTTGCAGGAAAAAGGGTTTTTTTTTTTTTTATTGATTCAGTGAAAATCTTACACATTTTTTTTTTCCCTTCCACCCGCCTGTAAGGGCTATGAAGGCCTACCCCCAACGGCTTAGCAACAGCTTACAACTGCCCAACCGGTTGGAGGGAAACTACCTGAATAGATTAACAAATCTGTTTGTTAAACCGAGCAGAGTTGCATCTAGCAACGTCTGTAATTATGAGACTTAAACAAAACTCAAGTATTAAACTTAGTTTCCTTATTAGAATAGATCCTAAATCTAACTATCCTAAAATATCCTTTATTGATCCCTCTGATCCTAGTGCAGCAAGCGGCTTATAAAATGGCCAAACTTGTGACTAAGACTTACATTTGGGTCTCAAGGATTTGTCTACTTGTAGACGTTAACTTTCCAATGTTTTTGATGTTATAAGAGGCATGAGTTTGTTAAGTTTTGATGCAAGGAGGTGGTGCTCCTGCACCAGAGAAGGTCTGACAAGTCAGAAGAATAAGACAAGAAAGTGAAGTGGAAGAATCAGCCTTGAGAAGAGATCTAGGATGAGAGAGAAGAAATCTGATCCCCCAAGGATCGAGGCTACATGCCTCATAAATGGGAAAGTGGCACCCTGTCTCCGATGTGCCAGGTGTAACATCAAAGCGGTACCTCAGGAAGACAATCTATCAGAAAACCTCTTGTCGAGCTGACGTGCCTTATTGTGGTTACTCACCCTCTAACAACCTTTATTAACTACCTTGATAGTGACCAGTCAGCTTTGGGAACCTGGACACAAGTCACTTAAAGAATACAAAAATATAGGATCTAGAATTCTAGGATCTGGGAACCCGCGTTCCAAAAGAATGAATGATAACAAAGCTTAAATCCTTAAATCCCTTTGGAAAGTTCTGAACCTCCAATGCTTTCATGAGCCCTTTGCTCATCCTTGTATTCTATCAGGCCTAGAGATCAAAACTATCCTAGCAGTTCGCCCAGAAGTCCTCAATGTCCACTTCAGGTGGCTCGGATGCCCAAGGTAGTGTTGTGGCAATCTTTCTGCGGGGATCATAATTTTCCTAGGCATGGTGGAATTCCACTAGCCCCAAGCTCTTTAGTTCATTTTCTACCTCCCAGGCTATGGTGAGGATGCATGTATAATTCCCACAAGAGAAAGGGAATGGAACATTGACGACCTTCTTTAACGTGAAGAAGGCGTGCAGATCCATCATCTTCTTGCAAAACTCTAAAAGAATAATCTTTTCCCCACAATACCGGGGAAGAAGATAGGGCTTCCCATTGAAGCTTGTCACCCTAATGTAGGTGTGATGCTAGAAATGAATAAAATATTGGCCGTAAGAGCTGACCAGAGTCATTGCTACCTGTGGTAATCTGTACCCAAAATCCCGGGTAAGGGTTAAGATATTATGGTAAATGAACGCATCATTTACCTAGAAAAAGTTTAGGAAACTGAGCTCCCACTATAACTTGGGATAATGATCCCATGGTGTGACCTGTCCCAGACCATTTCTGAGTTCTCTAGCCATTCCAAAACCTGGAAAAACTGGTCTTTGTTGTGCTAACGCCCATAGCACATATGAAGTCATATAAAACTGAGAGGTCTGTGCAATGGTCCTCATCTGTGTATCCACATGGTTGGCTATGACAGTCACCTAGTTGAAGGTTATGTTATGTGTGGTGATGTAGTATAGAAAACAATACATCCATGCTGAGAATTCCTAGGTATGGGGCCATTCAAAAACCCTGCATAAAAATATGATGCCCGCTTGAATGGGCTCCTTGAAGTCCCCGTGGGGAATTTCCAACTTCATTCTTTTGTGGTCTTGCTTTGGAGACTTTGGCTACTGACTGTTGAGGTGTTGCCAAGAAATGCCTTCGGCCTTGCTGAATTTCTTTAGTGAGTCAACTCGGGTGATAAAAGAGGACCCTTTGAACTGAGGAATCCCCAACCTGGAAGCAAAGGTTGGAGCATCCAAGGTGACGATTATAGCGGGGTATTGTAGCGGCCAGGGATCCGGAACTAGGATTGTGCGAGTAGGCACATTGTATAGTACTGCCAGCTACTTTATTAATTCTAGTGAATGCATTGAACATGGAAATTTTGCAGCCTTTATGATGTTAGAGGTGGCCAAGAAAGTGGCCATTTTGTTTCCTTCGACCTTTAACCTGTAAATGGTCTTGATTAGACCTTGCAATTTGGCCCAAGTTCTGGGGTCTGTATTTGTTATTTCCTGAACTTTGGAGTGCACCTTGGACCCCGCAATAGCTCCCTCTTTTGGATATTTGGAGGTTAGGGGCAACTTCGCTAGCATTCTTTCCATCTTTGTCTTTGTAGCTTCCCGGGTGGAAGTGGTAGGTAGTTCTAGACTATCAGGAGGGGCAATAATGTCAGACATCTTCGATCAATTTATCTATAACCTGCAAGATCGGAGAACCGTTAGGACATATGTAAATATAAGTTACAACTCTGGGAGATTCTTCCCCAACCTGCACCTATCAAAAAAGTGTTAGTACATACATCAAAAGTTCTAGAGTATCTAGAATGAACAGGACTTAGCATTTCGGAGTGTGTTAACAAGATGGAAGGAAGAAGCGGAAGAATGGGTCCTGCTGAAGGTCTGGAGTCCAGACCACTTAACCGTTGTCGATGTGACTAGAAATAAGCTATACTTTGGTCAACATGTGTTGGCATGTGGTCACATGGTAGGTGCTATAAAGGCATTGAAAGCATTAATTGAGATAAGTGGGCCGACACAGGACAAAATGAATGCCATATTGGACATATTTGAATGCTTATTCATGGGAAATTAATCCTGCCATCAATGCAACAAGATAGAGGAGAGAGAAAGCCACCATGGCTCGAACCAGCAAGGTGTCGAGTTCAAACCATGGTGACTCTATCTCAATGAGCTCAGTCTCATGGGGTGAAAACATGGGACAAAGCACGAGGATCTTGCAAGTTTGGAAGGATATACATAATATATACATGCATAAAATTATAGAGGGTTGAGGGCTAAAATAGATATACATAGAATATATAGAAATATACATCATTTAAAGAGATACACGAACTACCCCAAGGCACTATACATTATTTACACTAATCTATAACTGCACAGAGGGTGGACAACCCTCTAGTAGTGCCAACCCACCAACGGGAGGCAGACCAAATAAACAAAAACCAACAGGACAAAGCGAAATGACGCAAAATGAAAAAAAAAACCAGAGAACAAAAATAGAAACAACAAGAAACATGAAAACAACAAAGAACCAGAGGACCTACTTGAAAATCCATAGAAGAGTGGGAAAAGAGAACACTAAAAGCTCTCCTGCAATGAGCTCTACCTTCAAATGACCACGAACAAGCACCTCAAAGAAACAGATATCAACTCACTAAGCACAGGGTAATTGCAGTTTAATCATCATTTAATTGCTCTGAGCACAAGTGTTTTTAATCATGGTAACTATAAAATTGGTCAGTAATTTCTATTTATACTCATGGTAAAAGAAAGTTACCCTTCTCTCTGCAAACTCTAGAACAAGCAAATCTCCAAACTCTAGGTTCGGGGATTCCGCATGACCATGCCTCCTTACAAGAAGAAGACATCATGGTGGAGAATCCCAAAGTCCAGAATCTGGCTCTGGAAAAGAAAAAGCCACCTCTGGGACCAAGTGCCAGAGACAAAAAAGACAAAAGAAAAAGAAAATGAACCTCACAAGAAGGAAAACCTAGAGGAGAAACAAGAGAAAAATAAAGAAAACAAAGAAAAAGCCAAAGCAAAAAAGGGGACCCAACATTTTGCACACAAAATGTAGGGATGGGTATGCAAGGCATAACAAATGGTGACTATCTGGGATGAATGCCTTAGCGCATTTGAGAATCATAGAATCTCTGGTTAGGAAAACTAAAACTAATCGTTACTCAGAGCATCCTATTCGCAAGGCGTGTAGTGTTTGAGAATCTGACTCATGCATGATTCAATCCATGGTCTTTTGTTAGTTGTGAAGTGTGTTCTTGGAAAGAGAAAATCAAGCCAATGACCTCTAGGAGAAGCAGAGAAGGGGCACTAAATATATCAATCCAAAGTCATCAAGTTTGCTTGTTCCTCTCGGATACCAGAGTTTTCATCCTATATTTTCTTTCCTTATCATTTTATTCTTTTCTGCATGGGAGGGCGGTACTTCTTTCACCATTAAGCTTGAGCTTAGCTAAATTTAATTGCGGTACTTCTTTCACCCTTCCACCCACCTCAATTTTCTGAATGGGGAGGAAAAAATCTAGACCTGGAAAAAATTCTAAAAGTTTAGACTTGGGCCAACAAACCAATGCGACCGATCTACCCTCGGTGTGTCCGATTACTTGTTCCCTTTAATTTTGATTTAACCAAAATTTTGGGGATAAATCTAATGAATATTACTCATATCTAATTACCAAACTCACAAAGTAACTTCAGAGGCCGGACCAATTCCACCATGCTAACAATAGATTTTGAATTCAACCAAATACTAAAGGCACCATCCCAGAGACTAGATGTTATGTGAATCATACCTGCCTACAAAAGGGGAGAAAAACACTAGAAACCTGGGAAAGAAAGAAAAAAATAGAAGTAAAAACAAAGGAAAAAGAGGTGGTCCTGGAGGACCACCAGCAAAACTATTTACAAGGCAAGGCACCCCAAATGGGGCACTAGGAATAAATATTTACAAGCAAGAAAATTTACATATAGTACAATTCTGGACAAATCTGCCTCATTAAAAATAATGTTTGAGAAATTGTCCATTGATGGGAAATGGGACAGGTTCTCTAGTCATTGTACTAAGGTGATAGGTGTTTGCCCTGTAGATCTCTAAGATCAAATATGGTCTGAGCCAGAGCCGTTGGAATTTGGTGTGTTTTCCTTTTTTTTCCCAGGCTTTATCCCACAGGAGGACCAAATCCAAATTTTGAAAGGCCTTATACTTGGCTCTTCGGTCAAACCACCATTTTACCACTACTTGATGACATGAAAAATGTTCAAGGGTCGTGTCTCTTTTTTCTTCCATCCACACCAGATTTAGGAGCCGAACCTCCACGATGTTATTCTGGTTGCCAAATTCTTGCATGAACTATAAAACTGGGATTTGTAAGTTGATTGGGAATACTGGGTTCTGGCCATAAACCAGAGGGAATGGGGATGTCCCCAGGGCAGCCTTAATTCAAATTTGATCCACCTAGAGGGCGAATCTTAGCTTTTGGTGCCAATCCTGGAGATTCTGTTCTAACAAGTGTTTGATCACTTCAAGCAAATTTTTGTTAGTTGATTTAGCAACACCATTCCCCTGGGGGTAATAGTTGCTGGAGAAATTTAGAGTGATCTTCTGGTCATAGGTCCATTCTAGTAATTGTACTAAAGAAAGTGCTAGACTGTTGTCACATACTATAGAAAAAGGCATTCTAAATCTTGTGACGATGTTTTCTTCCAAGAATTTGATAACTACATCTGTCGTGTTATTTTTACAAGGTATGGCTTCAGACCATTGGGTGCAATATTCAATAGAAGTTAGGATGTACCAGTGGTTGGCAGATGATTTGGGGTTAATTTTTCTGATAAATTCAAATTCCCATTAGGCAAAGGGTCTAGCTTTGAACATTGGTTGCAAAGGCATGGCCGGGTTCCATTCATGATGTGCCTTTGTTTGGAAAGTATGGCACTTCTATACATGAGTGTAGACATCCTTAAAGATATAGGGCCAATAGTATCCAACTCAAAGGATCTGATGGGCAGTGGCATCTAGAGAGCCATGTCCGGTTCCAAACTGCCTATGAAAATTTTCAATTATTTTTGTAGCTTGAACCTTATCGATGCATTGAAGGTACACTCCCTCATAATTCCTACAAAAAAGCATGGAGTTATTGATCATGAAGTGTGTGCTTTTCAAGTGTAGGGTGCGGTGTTTGTTTGGAGGCAATCCCTCTAGGCATCTATTATTCAACAATAAGTACACCAGGTTGGTGTATCATGGATCTTGAGTGATGGACTCCACCGTATATGTCTGACATTCGATGTGCGGAGTCTCTTCTTCCATCACTCTACTTAGTCCCTGGCCTTGGACTATTTTCATGGGTTTCATTTCCAAATCGTATTCCTCGAGGATGGCCATTCATTTCCCTCATCTTTCACCCAATTCACTCTGCATCAGCAGAGATTTTACCTCCTACTCTGAGATGATGGCATGCACCTTACTGTGAATAATATAATGTCAGAATTTCTTCACGGTGTGAATAGGAGCAAAGGCCTACTTTTCCAAGGATGAATACCAGACTTTGACATTCTTGAAGGGGGAGCTCATGAAAGCTATTGGTTGTTCTTCCCCTTTGACCTTTTGGGTCAATATTGTCACGACAGAATGCAGTGAAGCAAAGGAATAAATGTAGAAAGGGATGGAGTAGTCTGGAATAGCCAAAACTAGTGCCTCCATTATTGTTTTCTTGATTTGGGTGAATGCCTGCTTTACTTCAGGACTCCACTCAATTTTGGTATCTTTCTTCATCATTTCATTGAGTGGCTTTATGATCTTGGCAAATCCAGTGATGAATTATTGAACAAAATTGATCTTTCCAAAGAAAGATCTTATCTCCTTCTTGCTGTCGGGAATTTGCAGGTTTAGTAGCGCTTTGACTCTCTCAGGGTCGATAGATATACCCCTCTCAGAGACAATATTCCTAAGCAACTTCCCTTTAGTGACCCCGAATATGCCTTTCTTAGGGTTGAGGGATATTCCATACCGGCCACATCTCTCACAAATCTGGGCGAGGTTGGTGGAATGATCACGCCTATCCCAGGAAAAGATGGTCAAATCATCTATGTAGATGATTATACACGAGTTCATAAGACCCTCGAACGCAATGTCCATGGCCTTCTAAAATGTAACCCCTATGTTAATCAAGCCAAAGGGCATTCTCCAATAAGCAAACGTTCCCCACTTGGTGGTGAACGTCATTTTGTCTCTATCCTCATATTTAAACATGACTTGGTTATATTCAGAGTACCCATCCAAGAAAGACATCATTTGAGATCCGTTCACTATCTGCAACACCTCATCCAACAAGGGGAGAGGGTGATTATCTTTCTTGGAGGCCTTGTTCAAATTTTGGAAATCCATGCAAAGGTAGATCTCGCCACTTTTCTTCCTCATAGGAACTAGATTGGCAACCCACGTAGTATGCCAGATTGGAAATATTATCTGGGCTGATAGCAATTTTTGCACCTCTTGGTGAATCAAAGGCTTAATCGGTGGGTTGATCAGATGCTACTTTTTCCAAAAAGGCTTAGCATCAGGTTTGAGTGGGATGGTATGAGTCATGATGGATGTGTCCTATGCCTTCAAATCTTTAGATCCCCACGCGATTACATCTATGTATTCTCAGAGAACCGTGAGAATCTTCTCCTTCTCCTCAGGGGAGCAGGAGGTGCCAATGTGTATCATATTCTCTTCACCAAGCTGGCCGATGTTCATTTTCTCAAATTTTCCTCTTTTAGAGGAGGATGATATCTTTTCCCAATCCCGAGGGTTGGTGTCAAAGATTCATTCAAGTGCAACCATCCCCTTAGGAATGGTGTAGGTTGGTAGATCCATGATCCCATCATCTTCATCACCCTTCCCAGTATCATCGTGATCCTTTTCTTCCACTATTTGGTCTTTGAAGACACCAACATTGGCCATGAAGGACAGGATATGTTAATCATCCTCAAAAACCTAAAAATGGGTGACATTATCTAGAATGGATGGGGTGGGGATCATCTCAATAGAAAATCTTTAGAGTGATGAGCTGGCCATGGGCTCAAGTGTACTGGTAGAAATAGAAAGGGCATCCAAGACATAGTTTCATCTTTGGGGAATAAGATCGATACCAAAGGCATCAAAATCTTCAACAAGGCTCCATGCCTAGTTGCGGTATGCAGCTAGCCTCTTATTGTGACAAGTGTATTGACTCTAGACTTGTTTGATACTCAACTCTGAATCACGCAGGGCCCGAAGGCAAGTGATTCCTTTTCTTAGTGCAAATAGGAGTCTAAGGACCAAGGCCTCGTACTCCATGACATTGTTCATGAAGTTGAACTATAGCCTGTAAGACACAAGGAAATATTTTCCCCATGGGTTGATTAATTCTACTTGAGCCCCACAGCCCTGTTTGGATCAGGACCCATCAAACTTAAGGGTCCATAAGTCATCGTTTGTTATCTGGGGTTGGAAAGATGAAGCGGTCTTTGGATTGTTTTTGGGAGGCTTGGGAGGAGTCTCCTCCTATGCTGATGGTATGTGGGTGAGGTTTACCTCTAGAGGGGCTTCTGGTTGGGATTCCTAGATAAATGATGTCATAGAGGCACCTCCAATAGAAGTACTAAGTCCCAAAGAATTGACTGTGTGTTCTTTCCTCCGGAGGGTATCAATGTGTCGGGTGGCGGTGGTAAGGCAAGGCTCACACCCCAACTTTGAATTTTTCTATTAATTTACTTGACACCAAGTGCTAGACAAGAGTGTGGTGGGGGTCGCTGCAGCACCCTGAAAGTTGACCTTAACCCTCAATTTTTCTTCCAAGTCCTGGGTTCTCTGCAGAACTATGGGATCCTCCCCAGGGGTAAAATTGAATGTTAGGATCTCTAGGGGTTGGTACACCCTGAGGGAAGTCTCAGAGAAAAAGACCTCATTCACCCTCCCAACTTTAGTGAGGGCCTATTTCATTCAAGGCTCACTTTCAACCTGGATCTTGTTAGATTCTCCTTCCCAGGGGAGCCATAAGTGGGAGAAGTCAGTCAAAAAGTACCCATTCAAGGATTTGGACTAATTCTAACTTAGCAACATCCTGTAAGTCTCTGGGATGTCCACCACCTGGATGTCAATTATACTAGCTATTCTGGGGTCTTGGATGAGTTGAATCTAAATATTCTTTAGTTCACCCACCATTTTTACAGTAGTTTTATCCAGTTGGATTATTGTGTCGTTAGACGGGGTGGGAAAAAATCTAAACTTCTAGCATATGGATAAAGGCATGATGTTGCCTGAAGCCCTAGAATCTACTAGACAATTGTGAATGTTTTTCCCTTGTATGTTCAGGCCTAACAAGAATTAGGATCTTCAGTATTTCCCCGGAAGATAGCCACGTTGGCATCCTTGTAAGAGATAGTCTATGGTGGGCGACTGACGGCTTTCAGGTTTCCCAAGAGCTTCAGAAGAGACTTATTATACTTGAGATAGTATAGAAAAACCTCCATCAAGCTCATGGAGGTGGTGATTTGTTCTAACGCCTTCATGATGTCAAACCTTCCTCCTGAGAATTGGTGGCTTCCCTCAGCCGGGTCTTTTGCTTGGTTAGAGCTAGGGCCTTTTAGAGGGACAAACTAATCGGTCGTATTGTCCTGGGGTGGAGTGTATTTGGGAGGTGTGGGCATGTAAATTGGTCCTTTACTAGCCTGAATCTAAGTATTGTAGGGAGCCCTTGGGTTGGTGAATGTATTGGCCTTAAAGGCCAGAATTGACTCATTAAATAATCCCTGTAGTTTGGACTCTTCTTCATCTTCTTTGTCTACTCCAAAGAAGACGGTCTCACAAGTGAATGCACCATGAGTGGGCTCTTGCACAGGAGGTTCTAGGGAGTAAGATCAGACTCTTGTTGTCTGTCTAGTTGGGAAATCATGATGACTTTCTCCAGCGTGGCACAATTTACCTCATTGTGGGAACCTATGTCATGCAATCTACACCAATTGGTCATGGGCTAGAAATCTATGACTAGCATGAAATGGGATGGTTTAGGACCACTCCGATTGGCATTTTGGTTCAGAGGGGGACCTCTAATATTGGCATTGTTATTCCATTATTTTTGGTTGGCCTGGGGCCCGTTGTTAAAATTTCTTCCTCTGGCATTGTTATTTTGTTGGCTGAAGAAAATATTCCCTCTGAGAATTGGAACTTTGGGATTGACCCATCTCCACAATAAGCATGGACAACATTCGCTAGAGGGATTCAACCTCGGCGGTCAGCTGGGTGTTTGTGTCACAGTGTGATGGCTATTGTTGTTGGTTTCCTGGGAAGGCAGCAGTATTCGCCAGAGTTGAAGGTGGCAATCCTCCAGTGGTGGACGACTGGAAGAAAGGCACTCCAGGTGGTTTTGTCTATATTTGTTGCATTTGCTGTGATTGGTTCTAAGGAAAAGATTCCAGACATAGTGTTGTATGGGTTTGTGATGGATAAACATACTGGGTCTATTGGTCTATCGACGGTGGTAGGGGATTGATGGCCATCGTGGGGGAACCCATTGCCAGATTGGGGTTATATCCCCTGGCATAAGAAGTTCTGCCAGGGATCATGTTGAATGGCATGCTCTACCCAATCCCACCTAGGGATTTGTTAAGACCCTGGGACAACTCCAAGGCTAGGTTGTAAAATTTTGCCAAAGTGTCCCGGTCGCCCGGGAGGGTAGTTTTCTAGAGGAGAGTGGCAACGAAGGGGTCCATCACATTGAGATAAGTCTGGATAGTCACTTCTGCAGATGGGATGAAGGGACCCGTGCACTGCTTCAAGGTGCGTTGGAACTGGTGGTTGAATGTTGCAAGGGGTTCATTTGGTTCCTTCCTAATAGAAATGAACTGGCTATGGGACCATGTTGGCTCTACATGTATGCGAAAGACAGCTAGGAAGGCATCTTCTATGTCTGGCCAACTGTTAATGGAGTTGGCGAGAATATTAAGGTACCAGTTCAATTCATTATGTCCTAGGGACAAAGGGAACATCTGGGTCACAACGTCTTGATGTTGGATCCGGTGTCGGTTCATGGCATCTTTGTATGCCTATAGATGTTCTTTTTTAGTTTGTGAGCCTAAGTGCTCATATCGAGGATAAATATTTTTTGGGTGCGAAGGTAAATCATTGGCTACACCCAGAAAAGTTCCCATTGGGGACTCGGTATTTCAAAAATACGTAGCCTTTGGGGGTGGTGGATTTTGACTGGGTTGGGCACTAGTTTTTGAGATCGTCTGGGGAACTAGGGTTTTCTATGGTATGCTAGATCCCTAGCTAATGGTGGTTGATTTAACTTTTGGGGTCCATTTCTTTTGAGCAGGGGGCTCGAGTTCAACAAACCTTTCAGGGTTGGGAGCTGATCTAAGGACTCTTTCAAATCTTACTGGTGAGAATGACCCAATCCCACTGAAGGCTTGACTCCTAAAACTATGGCTTGGGGAACACTCAAGTGGTGTAAAATATGAATCCTCAAAGGGGGATGAGTTCATACCCTCCCTCTAGTACCATTTTCTATTGATGGGACTTTGTGACCGGGTCCGCCAACAGAGGTAAGTTGTCACCGGGTACTGGGATACCGGACAACTTTGCCTGTAAAGATTGTCAAGGGAAATAAGATTCCCTAGGCCTCCAAGCATGTGAGAGTTGAGTTTCAAAGGTGTGGGGCTCAGTTGGGAGATGTGACTATTTTTGTTTGAGGGGGATAGCTGGTTATCTTCAACTCATCCTCTTCGAGGATTCAAGTGAGTGGGGTTTCCTACAAGCGCGCATTCATTTTACAAATAAACTTAAAAAGATACTACATAGTTAGGAGGATTTCATCTATTTATAGTTATACTAACCATTCAAGACATCAATAATGCTCTAACACACTACACTAAATACCGAAGAAATATACAACCATCAGTTCATATTTTATCAGTAGAAAAGGAAAGGAGGTCGTTAATCTACTTTAAGTATCTGAGCAAAGGACATGAAGAACATAGCATAAAATACCGTTAACCCAGAAGACAGAATGCCAACAACATCATTGCGAGAACTCTTCCTTCTTCATTAACATCTCTTCCAGCAAGCACTAGTGTGTGGTACAATGGTGGCTCCAAGGGAGCATCTAACTACTGAAAGCTTAAAAACTATGGAGCATTGAGCTCTGCAACTAAGAACTGAGAAAACCAAATTGCTATTAACTATGGATTGCAAAATCATCAATTTTTCCAACCCTTGAAATGAGGTCAGACTTATTATTTATACACATCACTTGACCTAAACCTAAACCTAACTTACTTTACACTTTACAATATAATACAATATCTGGTGGTCGGTACTACCTGCACCACGTTACAAAAGACCTCGAGATGGAGAAGGTCTAACATGTCAGAAGAATAAGACAAGAAATTTGAGAGGAAGAATCAACCTTGAGAAGAGAGTCAGGATGAGAGAGAGAAGAAATCTGATCCCACGGGGATCGAGGCTACATGCCTCATAAATGGGAAAGCAGCACCCTGTCTCTGATGTACCGAGTGTAACATCGAAGCGGTACCTTAGGAAGACAATCTGTTAGAAAACCTCTTGTCGAGCTGACATGCCTTGTTGCGGTTACCCACCCTCTAACAACCTTTATTAACTGCCTTGACAGTGGTCGGTTGGCTTTGGGAACCGGGACACAGGTCACTTAAAGAATACAAAAATGTAGGATCCAAAATTCTAGGATCGGGAACCCGCGTTCCAAAAGAATGAATGAATACAAAAACATTTCCGCTGAACATCTCCAAAATTCGGAGGACTTTATTGCCCCTTATGATTTTTCCCAAGCCTCTAACACTTCGCCTATGCTTTCTTCATCTATACTTATGGATGCTATCCCACCGACTGCGGATAGCCTCTGATGCCTCCTCAACTTCTCTAGCCCCGTTCTGGAATTCATCCACCATTTTGATGGCATCATGTGATCATATCATTATTTTAGACAATTTGGATAGCCTGCCCTGGTCAAAATCTCTGGCATGTAGATACAGGGACTCCATCCACTCATCAAACTTCCTAAGGACATAGTCCTCTAGGGTACATGTGCCGGTGGTGAAGGGATCAACTTGCGATACCCTGACCATGAATGCCTTAAACAAACACAAGGGATATCAAGCCACCATTATCTTCTCTTTCAAGGTCTTAACCAGTTCCTTACAAACCTCAATTTTGAGGGAAAGTCTGGAGTACTGGACATGGAGGAAATCATATGATTCATCTCCCAAAATTCTGGACTCTATGCTGACTTCTTCGTTGATGTTGCAGATCTCTTCTAGTCCGGTCTTCCATACTTTTCCAAATCTTGTTTCCATACCTGAATGGAGCCTCTTGCATGGCTAAGAATAGAATTGACCTTGTAAAGGTCTGAGAGGGACACCGCCAGAAATTGTCTCATTGTGGTCACTTGCTCAGCTGCCCACCTATCTACAGCTTGTGATTTCTTCTTCATTGTCCATAGAGAATCCACATCACCCTATGCAAGTGGCAAGCTAGAGGAAGGGGTTCTGCGGTGGACCTCTGACAAGGGCTGTGTTAGTTCTACCAAAAGTGTGAGGAGATTGGCATTTGTTTCTCTTTCCTCTTGTAGCTTTTGGCCCTGCTTTATGTACCTAGTCTCTATCGCCTTGCTGGCTTCTTTAAGAAAGTCCAATTTACCTTGCTTATCCCTCTTCTCCATGCTACCTATGTTACGTTGTAGTCTTTGGGCCTTACGGTCACTGCATCTACGTCAAGAGGGGATATTGTGATGGTTGTAACTGTAATACCGGTGGGACTAGTCCAGAGAGTATGGACTGCCTGCACCTTCTTGGGATTCTTAGCCTCTGTATTCCTAGCCATCATTTTGGCCAATGAGAGTGGAGCACTTATGGCCGTTGTCGGGGCTTTCCTCTTCTTAGATTCCACCAGCCATTGGGGTGGCTAGGGCAGCTTCATTATCAAGACCTGTTCATCAGGATTCCTTTTGAAATTCAGCGGTGCATTCCCAGAATCTACATTTTCTTCAGGCTCTTTTTCTCACTCTAATTCCAATTCTTCCTATTCCTATTCCTCTTTGCGGTCTCTAGAATCCTCAATGTTTTCCGCCATGCTGGCATCTTTTGTAGCATTATCCATAATTTTTTCTCCAACCTCAATCTCTTATGTATTCTTAGGGACTTCATCCCTCTTGGTTCTAGTTGTTTCTTCATTTCCTTCATCCGGGACTTCTTGGTCCATTTTCTTCTGCTGCTCCTAGGCCACATTGGCTTCCTTTGTTGGAGTGTTCTCCTCCATTAAAACATCCTTCGGAGGTGGGTGAGGTCTCTGGCCAAAATTTAGCAAGGTAGCTGCTGTTACTACCTCACCGAAAGTGCTCCAGGGCACTTGGTCACCTGGAGTTACCAAAGGCATTTGGAGTGTGATGGTTGGAGGTATAGTTGGAGGTATGGTTGTTCCCTCAGGTCCAGGCTCTTTGACCATTAGCTACACATTTTTGGGCTACCTTGGCGTGTTCTTGGTCTCTTAGACTGGTATCTTCTCTTGCTCAAGTTTCACTCGCATTTCTTCTCAAGCCTCCTGCTCAAATGTGTCCTCTTCCAGGACTTCTTTCTCTATGGGGACCTCTTCTTTGTCATGAGCTGTGATTTCTTCCACCGCATGGCCTATGCCCTATTGAATCTTTAAGAGCTCCTCTGCTGAGAAGGTGTCATCAAAATCATCGTGTGGGGGTGAGGAGTCTGAGATATCTTCGAGTTCAGGAGAGGCTAAACTTACATTTAAAGGGGGCATCTCTGGCATGTCGAGGGCAGCAACTGCGCTAGGTGTGGGGGCCACCATTGTTTTCTTCTTCCTTATGAGTGAAGCCCCAGTATCTATAATTTTAGTAAACTCTACCTCAGTGAAAGTCTGTCTGGTCATCATGGCTACCAACGAGGACCCCGCTGGGTGAGCGGATGCCATTGGAGTTATAGGGAGACCGCTGGCTACCTGCCTACTTAGTTGCTGACTAGTCAACTTTGCAAACTCCATTTGTTGATGTAGGTGGGCCATCATAAGTGTAGAAACTTGGGGAGGCACCTTGGGAACTGGGACACCCTCTTTCCCTTTCCCTTTACTTGTGCTTGCTTCAGCGGGCATGACAGACGAAGAAGGTCTGGTGCCAGCTGAAGAGGGGATGGTCTTCTTGACTATTGATTTCTTTTAGGTGCTTTTAGGACACACCCGAGCAAAGTACTGGTGACTTGCCTCTAAAATGTGGTGGCTTACCCCTTCAATGGATAGATCCTCTGGGATGGCCCAGTCCATCGGAGGAAGATCCTGTTTGTCCAGCCCTTGTCCTTTGTATACTAGATCCTCCAGCAGCCCGTCATCCTTAAATCCCTTCAGGAAGGTTTAAACGTCTAGTTCTTTCATGAGCCCTTTGCTCATCCTTGTATTCTGTTAGGCTTGAAGATCAAAATTGTCCTAGAATTCCACCCAGAAGTCCTCAATGTCCACTTCATGTGGCTCAGATGCCTGAGGTAGTGCTATGGTAATCTTGTCACGGGATCATAATTTTTCTGGGCATGGTGGAATTCCAACCCCAAGCTCTTTAGTTTATTGTCTGCCTCCCAGGCAGTAGCGAGGCTACATGTATAATTCTCACAAGAGAAAGGGAATGGAACATTGACGACCTTCTTTAATGTGAAGAAGGCATGTAGATCCATCATCTTCCTGCACAACTCTAAAAGAATAATCTTGTCCATGCAATACTAGGGAAGAAGATAGGGCTTCCCATTGAAGCTTGTCACCCTAATGTAGGTGTGATGCCAAAACTGAATAAAATACTGGCCGTAAGAACTGACTAGAGTCATTGCCCCCTATGATAATCTGTACCCAAAATCCCAGGTGAGGGTTAAGATATTATGGTAAATGAACACGTCATTTACTCAGCAGAAGTTCAGGAAAGTAAGCTCCCACTGTAACTTAGGATAATGATCCCATTGTGTGACCTATCCTAGACCATTTTTGAGCTCTCTAGCCATTCCCAAACCTAGAAAATCTAGCCTTTGTTGTGCTAACACCCACAACACATATGAAGTCATATAAAACTGAGAGGTCTAGGCGACGGTCCTCATCTGTGTATCCACATGGTTGGCTATGATGGCCACCCAGTTGAAGGTCCTGTTATGTGTGGTGATGCAGTATAGAAAATAATACATCCAATCCAAGAATTCCTGTGCATGGGGCCATCCAAAAACCCTGCATAAAAATATGATGCCCACTTGAATGGGTTACTTGAAATCCCCGCGGGGAATTTCCAACTTCATTCTTTTGTGGTCTCACTTTGGAGAATTTAGCCACTGGCTGTTGCGGTGTTGCCGGGAAATACCTTTGGCCTCACTGAATTCCTTTAGTGATTCAACACAGGTGAGGATAGCAGACCCTTTAAACTGAGGAATCCCCAACCCAGAAGCAAAGGTTGGATCATCCAAGGTGATGATTGTGGTGGGGTATTGTAGCAGTCGGGGATCCAAAAGTAGGATTGTGCGAGTAGGCGCATTGTATAGTACTGCCAGCTGCTTTATTAATTCTAGTGACTACACCAAACATGGAAAGTTTACAGCCTTTATGATGTTGGAGGTGGCCAAGCAAGTGGCCATTTTGTTTCCTTCGGCCTTTAACCTGTAAATGGTCTGGATCAGACCTTGCAATTTAGCCCAAGTTTCAGGGTCCGTATCTATTATTTCCTGGACTTTGGAGTCCACCTTAGACCCCGCAAAATCTCCCTCTTTCAGATATTTGGAGTTTAGGGGAAGCTTTGCTAGCATTCTTTCCATCTTTGTCTTTGTAGCTACCCAAGTGGAAGTGGTAGGTAGTTTTGGACTATCAAGAGGGGCAATAACGTTAGACATCTTCGATCAATTTATCCACAACCTGCAAGACCAGAGAACCGTTAGGACATATGTAAAAATAAGTTACAACTCTGGGAGATTCTTCCCCAACCCACACCTATCAAACAAGTGTTAGTACATATATCAAAAGTTTTCTAGTATCTAGAATAAACATGACTTAGCATTCTGGATCATGTTAACAAAATGGCAGGAAGAAGCAGAAGACAAGGCCCTGCTGAAGTTCCAGAGTCCAGACCACTTAGCTGTTACTGATGTGACTGGCAATAAGTTGTACTTTGGTCAACTTGTGTTGGCACATGGTCACATGGAAGGTGTTGTAAAGGCATTGAAAGCATTAATTGAGACAAGTGGGCCGACACGGAGAAAAATGAATGCCAGATTGGACATATTTGAATGGTCACTCATGGGAAATTAATCTTGCCATCAATGTGATGAGACAGAGGAGAGATAAAGTCACCATAGCTCGAACCAGCAAGGTGCCGATTTCAAACCATTGCGACTCCATCTCAATGAGCTCGGTCTCATGGGGTGAAAATGTGGGACAGAGTGTGAGGAACTCACAAGTTCAAAAGGATATACAAAATATATACATGAATACAATTATAGAGGACCGAGGGCCAAAATAGATATACACAAAATATACAAAAATATACATCATTTACAGAGATACAAGAACTACCCCAAGGCACTATACATTATTTACACTAATCTACAACTACGCAGAGGGAGGACAACCCTTTGGCGGTGCCAACCCACCAATAGGAGGTAGACCAAACAAACAAAAACCAATAGGACAAAGTGAAATGATGCAAAATGAAAATAAAACCAGAGAACAAAAATAGAAACAACAAGAAATGCAAAAACGAAAAGGAACCAGAGGACCTACCTAAAAATCCACACAAGAGTGGGGAAAGAGAACACCAGGAGCTCTCCTGCAATGAGCTTTACCTTCAAATGACCATAAACAAGCACCTCAAAGCAACATATATCAACACACTAAGCATAGGGTAAGCATTGTTTAATCGTTGTTTAATCGCTCTGAGCACAAGTGTTTTTAATTGCAGTAACTATAAAAGTGGTTAGTAATTTCTATTTATACTCATGGTAAAAGCAAGTTACCCTTCTCTCCGCAAACTCCAGAACAAGAAAATCTCTGGACTCCAGGTCTGGGGATTCCGCATGACCATGCCTCCTTACAAGAAGAAGACATCGTGGTAGAGAATCCCAAAGTCTAGAATCCCGCTCTAGAAAAGAAACAGCCATCTCCAGGACCAGGTCCTGGAGACACAAAAGACAAAAGAAAAAGAAAATGAACCTCACGGGAAGGAAAACTCAGAGGAGAAACAAGAGAAAAACAAGGAAAACAAGGCAAGAGCCTAAGCGAAAAAGGGGACCCAACAGTTTGCACACAAAATATAGGGATGGGTATGCAGGGCATAACAGGGGTGAATCAATGGCCTCAATAATTTATCCTTCAAACTTTAACCACTAATCAATAAACCTTAGATTATTATGTCCCTACAAGATGCATGTCATGAAATACTAATAATGATTTAACTGTCTGTCAGTTTTCCTTGTCTATCCTTATTCTCCTTGATTGTCGTTAAGCAGTATAACTATTTACTGAAACTCAATAAATAAGCAAAGTATATCGATCAAACCAGTGTTAACTATGTCAGATACAAAATAATAAAGAAATGAATCATTCACACATAACACATGAATTTTTAATGTGAAAACCCTGTTAAGGGAAAAACCACTAGGACCGGTACCCCAAATTTTTACTCTTCTGAAGTGAGCCCTGTTAGGAGCCAACCCTGTTAAAGGTTACAAACACACTGTTAAGTGTGACCTTGTTAGAGGATTTTATACATAGAGGTTGTCACTTAGTATCAGGCATTTTTTGCTACCATCCTTGAATCAACCTCCTTCTTAGATTGTCAATAGGTATTGGGCAAGTCCAATGCTCCTTTCATGAATCAACCTTTTTGGCACTCCTTGGGATGTACCTCAATATATAGAAGAGTGTTAATTCCTGCTTTGTTAAGAGACTTGATGATTCAATGGTTAAAGTGAAACACTATGAATCGTTCATGATGCAACTTTGAATTGTAGATTTTTAGATCTATTTAAGTACATTACCTCTCTAATCAATGTATCAATTCAATTCTTTGTGCTCCACACTTTCTATTCTGTGATGTTGTGCTTCACTCTTTGTCGGTGTCTACAAAGTTCTTTAGCTCTCCTTCAACTTGATTGATCAGGACTGTATGAAGATATTCTTCATCATTTTCTTCAGAATCCTCTTTCTATTCACTCCCCTTAATCCCTTTTTCATTACATACAGAAATGAATTAATCGTGTCTCTTATATAGACATGATATTCACTATTTCTTGACTCTTGATTCTTGATTCTTGGCGTGAAAAATAATCCAGCCAATTTGATTTAAAGCATAACTCCTGATTTATATTGTAGTTATCTTCTTACCAACTATACAAATCTTCTTTAAATCAATCACTTTACTCTGGTCGAATAAAACAAAGAAAACAACCAGTTAAGTCTATCTTTAGCTCTTGTCAGCTAGATATTTTTTCATTTTCTGAACTTTCTATTATGTTGGTCATCTCTGTAGTTAGTTGTCAGTGACAACTAACGATTCCATCGGCGTGACTCCAGTTAGCTTCAGGATCTCTGTCCGTCGGGCATCATTGGATTTTTACTCGTCGGGTAACTCTATTGTTCAGCTTGTTGGGCATCCTGTAGTTTTTCTTTTTCGGGAAACAATGTCTTCTGCTCATTGGGTATCATTGTGACTTTTCTTTTTTTCCTTTACCGATGGTGTGCACTCCATCGGTGTTTTCTGTCACTTAGTGAATACTTGACTTTTATGCATTGCTGAAAGCATAACCTTTGTTCCATTGATTCTCTGAAGTCTTTGGCATTATGTACATGACCGTACATATGATATCAAGTTGACATCAATGACAATACAAGCTATTAACTAATTTAATGCCTTACATTATCTTCAACTTAACATTATCAAACATTCAATCAGTTACATGTCATCAATCTTTCCCTTTGGCATTGATGGCAACATACTATATTATCACACTATACTATTTCTAATACAATATGAAATATAACAGTTGAGATTCATCAAACTACCAATCTTTTTTTTTGATAACCAATAAATGTCTGATCTCCGGTAAACTCAGTTTTAGCTTAGATTTTATTCTTGCAGCTCTTTGTCTTTTGATGTGTTGAGTCCTCTTCTTGTGTCAATTTCTCTCTTTTGACTGTTCTCTCTTTTGTGATGTCTTTTTTTTGTCAGCAACTCTCCCTTTGTATGAAATTTCCATACAATTTTCTCTCCCTTATGATATAATCTCTCCTTGTTGGAGTAATGTGATAATGGATAACCTTTCTCTCTTTCCAGAAAGATGTGATAATATGGATAATCTCTCTCCCTTTGACAAAAATGCCAAACAAATATTTTATAAATATCTGACATTCATGTCAAACAATCATTTTCTTTCCATCCATAATATATTCCTTGAATTTCCCTTATCCATCAACAATACAACAATATTCTCTGGTGCTCAGTTTTGATATATACCTGTCTGTATATAGATGTATCTTTAAAGTTCATCTCTTTGCTTGCATCAACATGAATGATATTCTGATAATATGTAGGCTGATGCAGCCTTCACTCATTTTACTGACTAGTAGACAAGGGTTTGACCCCTAGTCTCTTTCTTAAGTACTCAAATGTCTCCTTGGGCAGTGGCTTGGTGAAGATATCAGCTAATTGTTCTTTTGATTGCACATACTCAAGTATCACCTCTTTTTCTTGAACTTGTTCTCTCAAATAATGATACTTGACGACAATGTGTTAAGTCTTTGCATGCATGACTGGATTCTTGGAAATGTTTATTGCACTGGTGTTATCACAATAGATAATTATTGGTTCTAAGATCTTCATATGCATACCTTCCAGCAACTATTTGATCCATGCAATATTTGAGCAATTTATAGCAACATCAACATATTCTTCTTTTGCAGTAGACTGAGAGATGCATCCTTACTTCTTGCTAATCCATGTGACAAGTATGTCACCCATAAAGAATGCTCCTCCGGTTGTTCTCTTTCGGTCATCAAGATTTCCAGCCCAATCAACGTCGGTAAACAACTTAAGTTGAAATTTTTCTTGTCTTCTATACCATAAGCCAAATTACTCAGTATTCTTCAGATATCTTAGAATTCTTTTCACAACAGTCATATGTGATTCCCTGGGGTTAGCAGAAAATCTAGCAACAATTCCTACTGCATGTGTAATATTTGGTCTAGTGTGTACAACATACATGAGTTTTCGAATCATTGATCTGTACAAAGTCTGATTTACCTCTGTTTTCTTGTTCTCCTTTGTTAACTTACATCCAGTAGCCATCAGTGTTCCAACTGGTTTGGAATCTTCCATCTTGAATATTTTCAGGACCTCTTTGATGTATTTGGACTGTGTAATGAAAATACCTTCACTTTGTTGA
>MU223287.1:2544170-2555989 GCA_018584345.1 Thuja plicata
TTTTACCATACCATAGCTCATAAGGTGTCTTCTTTGTGTCCTTCTTCAATTTTACTCTATTAAGTGTGTAGACAGCAGTACTGACAGCTTCCCTCTAGAAGATTTGGGTGATGCCTTTCTCTATCATGAGTTTTCTAGCACAATCAACTATTTATTTGTTCCTTCTCTTAGCAATCCCATTTTGTTGTGGTGTTCTTGGTGCAGAAACTTGTCTTTTTATACCATGCTCATTACAAAAATTAGTGAATTCATCTGATATAAATTATCCTCCTCTATTTGACCTTAAGCATTTCAAATCCTTACCACTTTGTTTCTCTACCATAGCTTTATACCATTTAAAAATCTTGAATGCTTCAGATTTATCTTTTAGAAACATAACTGTCATCATTCTAGAGTAATCATCAACAAAGAGAATAAAATATCTATCACCATAATAACTCTTTGTCCTCATTGGTACACATAGGTCAGTATGGACTAATTCTAGAATGTCATTAGATGTATGGGTTTTACTTTTGAAACTAGACTTAGTCATTTTACCTTTTTGACAGTTCTTGCACATGATGTTGTCTAGCTTTGTCATCGTCGGTAAGCCTCTTACATTTCTCCTTCTGCTTATTTTCATCATGTTGTCAAAATTCACATGACACAATCTTTTGTGCCACAAGAATATTTATTAGTTTCTAGTCATTAAGCAAGTGGTGTTAATATCATTCAGATAGAATAAGTTACCTTTAGTCTGTTCACCGATACCAATCAGTTTTCCTGATTCATTGAAGATCTTTGCCTTCTTATTCTCAAATGCTACTCTATGACCTGAATTATTCAGCTGAGAATCACTCAACAGATTATAATTCAATCCTTTTACCCAATAATCATTTTCACATTTAATCAGGTTATTCAGCATTATAGTTCCTTTACCTTCAACTGGACAAGGTGTGTCATTACCCATTCTTACTGTACCACCATTATAATACTCAAAAGTGTTAAACTTTTCTTTATCACCGGTCATGTGGTGAGTGCAGCCACTATCTATAATCCAGATGTCATTCTTGCTAACCTTAGATATGAGTGTAGTTTCTACATACCTTTCATCTTTATTTGAATCATCCTTCATAGCTACAAATACCATCTCGATGTCTTCATCAGGTTCGGTGTTAGTATCTTCATATTTGCAAGTATCTAGGTAGCTATCCTTCTTGCCTTTGTCCTTGTAGTCTTGGGTATCTCTTCTTTTTGATTGTCGGTAACCTCTGTAATCTTTGTTATCACCTCTGTCAGATTTCTTCTCAAAAGATCTATCATTACTTATGTCATCTTTTCTTCTATTAGGACATCTTGCAGCAAAGTGTCCAATCTCTTTAAAATTAAAGCATACAAGTGGTAACTTGCCTTTGTATTTACCTTTGCCTCTCTACATTCTTCTAGCCATAAGTGCTTCTATTTCATCTAGATCTTCTTCTTCACTTTCACTTTCACTATCTCTTCTAGATGTGTGTCTATGACTTGATTTGTTTATTCTCATAGAAGACTTAAATGCAGACTCTAAGTTTGGTAAGACACTATTATCAAAGTTATTCATCTCAAATGAAATCAGTCTACCAATTAAATTATCAAGAGTAACTGTATTGTTTTCTATTGCTCTTATTTCTTGAATGGCAAAAACTCTAATAGCATATATAGGCAGTAAGGTTCTTAAGATTTTATTTACCACTATCTCCTCTTCAAGTGTACCTCCAACTCCTTGTATAACATTGACTACTTTTATTCTTGTGTTGTACTGTGTGATGTTTTCTCCTTCTTTCATTCTGAAATCATCAAATTTTTCTCTAAGGATTTCTACATTGGCTCTTAGAACATTTGTATCACCTCCATGTACAAGCTTCAGTTTGTCCCACATCTTCTTTGCAATTTTGCAATCCTTGACATCTTCAAATTCAGCATCAGAGAGTGAGGAAGTAAGATCTATGACCATGCAGTTGTGCTCATGCTTCTCTCTCAATTGATCTACTGTTAACATATTCAGTATCTAGGAATTGAGTAACATCATTACCAATACTTGAGAAGTGGAGTCTTATCCTACTTTTCCATGAAACAAAGTTGTCTTTGTTCAGCTTGGGCACATCTCGTCTGTTCATCTTGTGATCTTGACTTAGGTCTTGAAACCTTCCTTTCTAAGCACACAAGCTCTGATACCAATTGTTAGTAATAACCAAGAGGGGGGGTGAATCAGTGGCCTCCAAAATTTATCCTTCAAACTTTAACCACTAATCAATAAAACTTAGATTATTATGTCTCTACAAGATGCATACCATGAAATACTAATAATGATTTAATTTTCTGTCAGTTTTCCTTGTCTGTCCTTATTCTCCTTGATTACCGATAAGTAGTATAACTATTTACCAAAACTCAGTAAATAAGCAGAGTATACCGATCAATCCAGTGTTAACTATGTCAGATACAAAATAATAAAGAAATGAATCATACACACATAACACATAAATTTTTAACATGGAAACCCTGTTAAGGGAAAAACCATTGGGACCGGTACCCCAAATTTTCACTCTTCTGAAGTGAGCCCTGTTAGGAGCCAACCCTGTTAAAGGTTACAAACACATTGTTAAGTGCGACCTTGTTAGAGGATTTTATACATAGAGTTTGTCACTTAGTATCAGGCATCTATTTCTACCATACTTGAATCAACCTCCTTCTTAAACTATCAAGAGGTATCGGGCAAGTCCAATGCTACTTTCATGAATCAACCTTTTTGGCACAACTTGGGATGTACCTCAATATATAAAAGACTATTAATTCTTGCTCTATTAAGAGACTTGATGCTTCAATGGTTAAACTAAAACACTATGACCTATTCATGATGCAACTTTGAATTACATATTTTTAGATCTATTTAAGTACATTACCTCTCTAATCAATGTATCAATTCAATTCTTTGTGATCCACACTTTCTTCTCTGTGATGTTGTGCTTCACTGTTCGTCGGTGCCTACAGAATTCTTTAGCTCTCCTTTAGCTTGATTGATCAGAACTGTATGAAGATATTCTTCATTAGTTTCTCTTCAGCATCCTCTTTCTATTCACTCCCCTTAATCCCTTTTTTGTTACATACGAAAAATGAATTAAGCTTGTCTCTTATATAGACATGATATTCATTATTTCTTGATTCTTGATTCTTGGTTCTTGGCGTGAAAAACAATCTAGCCAATTTGATTTAAAGCATAACTCCTAATTTATCTCGTAGTTATCTTCTTGCTAACTATACAATTCTTCTTTAAATCAATCACTTAACTCTGGTCGAATAAAACAAAGAAAAGAACCAGTTAAGTCTATCTTTAGCTCTTTCCAGCTAGATATTTTGTCATTTTCTGAACTCTATGTTCCATCAGTCATCTTTGTAGTTAGTTGTCGGTGACAACTGACAGTTCCATCGGTGTGACTCCAATTAGCTTCAGGATCTCCATCCGTTGGGCATCATTGGATATTTACTCATCGGGCAACTCTATTTTCAGCTCGTCAGGCATCCTGTGGTTTTGCTTCGTTAGGCAACACTGTCTTCTGATCATCGGGTGTCACTGTGACTTTTCTTCTTTGCCTTTACCGATGGTGTGCACTCCATCGGTGTTGTCTGTCACTAAGTGAATACTTGACTTTTATGCATTGTTGAAAGCATAACTTTTGTTCTATTGATTCTTTGAAGTCTTTGGCATTATGTACATGACTGTACAGATGATATCAAGTTTACATCAATGACAATACAAACCATTAACTAATTTAGTGCCTTGCATTATCTTCAACTTAACATTATCAAACATTCAATCAGTTACATGTCATCACCCTCCCTAGTGATTAAATTAAAAATAATTTCTAGAAAAAAACGTCTCCATAACCTAATTAATGTCCAATCCTATAGTTGTTTTAAAAACCATCCTTAATGAAAGAAAACAAACAGTCAGTGTATTTTTTAAGTATTATTTAAAAGTTTCAAACCATAACCCAATACATGCTTGAACAAAATAATTAAGGTCAAAGACATTTGTGAAAAATTATAATCAATGCATGAACATCCAAAATAAAATGTACTAGTTTAGAATCGTTTCCAAAGTATACAAACCTTAGCCAATTTCCAAGCATAACAACTTCTAATACAAAAAACTAATAAACTAGCTAATTAATAAAAAATTAACAATCCTGATAAAAAATATATAATTTTTAAAAAAATTATACTCTAGTGTTCAGACTGTAATCAAAGTCTTCAAACATTAATTAATGCCAGATTTATAATAGTTGTATGTTAGTCACTAAAAAAACAATGATATTTTGCTCACCACATTTGGGATAATATCTTTCTGCTCTGTATAAGATGACACAACTACACTAAAAAGAAGGCGCTTGTGTTTTCATTGCATGTTTGGTGGGGCTTCAAGTTGTGCTTGCATTGTTACTAAAAAGTGATTCACATTCCCACTTAATAATTATGAAAAAAAAGAAGAAGAAAAAAATAATACCATAAATCATCATATTCAAGAAACTCAATAAAATAATTACATGTAATACCAACAGAAGATAGGGGTAAGAGAATGCTTGAGTTGGGCCATAAAAGATACTTCTTCGATGACGTAGTCTTCACTTTTCATACCAAGCTCCATCATTCATAAGATCCAAAAAAGGAAAAATTATGTTTAAGGAATGCATGATTTCACTGTTCAAATTTATATGTATCTATACAAGAAATGTGCCTACAAATCTAGTCATTTATAAAATTCAAGAGAAAGACATGAACATAAATATTGATTATGTATTGCATATAAATACTTTGAAAGCCACATGATATTTTTGGTGTTGTTTACTAGTTTCAATTGACAAGAGATTTTCTTACTCTGCTCAATTGTTCATCACCATCCAATAAGTTTTGTGTGTTGCCAATATGAGAAAATATTGAAACAGGATTACAACCCAAATATTTTTTTATAAAAATTTATAAATATACTAAAAATGACAGGAAAGATCTTCCCCACAACTTGGGAAGGATTCTTCGAGCATTACTCAGAAAAGGTTAAAATAATAGAAATAATTAAAGTTGACATAATTTTCTTTATTATTAAGTAGTTGCAGTTAACAACTTTACTTATTTTATCCATTTGTTCATCATTATCCAACAAATTTACATGTCATTAAGATAAATTTACTAGTTAAAAATGCCTGCTCTCTCTCTCTCTCTCTCTCTCTCTCATGGTCAGTTATGGATAGGTGCTTCTGGGTCTGCTTTGACTCAAGAGTTGTTGGGTGTGGGAGTTTAGCTATTGGGAAGTGTTGCTTCTACGAAACCTCATGCCCCTGTGTCTGCCTATGGTGTGTTGGGTGTGGGAGACTATTTTTTACTTGCTGCTCTTATTGGTGGGTTAGGGGGGAGGGTGATTAATGATTTGATCATTTTGCTTCTTATGATGGTCGGGTCTTTGGTGGAGCTGTACATTTTGGGAACATTTCACAAAGACTTGGTAGTATGGTTGTTCTCCTAAAGCCTCTTGTTGATGGATGAAGTTTTGCCTGTGTTGCAAATTTGTTGTTTCTATCCCTTTAAAGGAGAAATATCGACCCATGGCCTATGCCAAGACTGTTGAATCTCTAGAATACTAATAGTGGAGGGGTGAATCAATATTCCCTTGAATAATTTAAAACTTTTAAACAATTGTCCACATAACATAATTCAAACTTACTGAAAAGAAAGAGAAAAAAGAAAATAATACATAACACTTGATTTTTATCATGGAAACTCAAGATGGGAAAAACCATGGAGAGGGTTAGCTCTCAAGTATTAGGTAACCAGTTACTAAATATAGGGGTCACTCATTACCAGTGTGACTCACTACTGGTTGGCTCGCTATCAATGGGGTTCGCTACCCAAAATACAAAAACCAGCTATTATAGCTGAGAGTCGACTTATAGCCAAAGTATGAAATACAAAATGAGAGTGCCAGAATTGCATCTATATATGCATGAAATATAGTTCTTACTAAAGTACACACATTTTTCTACATATTCACAAAATTACATATATCAGTTTGATATAAGAATCAATAGATTGCATTTACATATCACATATTACTTCTTGTATCAACATAGTCATCTATTTTCATGTATTGATGCCATAATAAACATATACAAGAATCGGTGTTGAATCCTTCATGTTGTCTTAGATTGAATATCAAAACTTGTGAGCACACAACCAAAAAAGTGTCAAAGATGTCAAACATAATAAAAGATATCTCACGCTAAGCAAAATAGGTCTGGACCAAAACACCAATGCGTTATGACATAGAACCAAACAAATATCAGTGATTTCATTATAGATAATGACGCTACTGGTAATAATACTACTAGGCATGGAGATAAATCAAAGATAAGTTTTCTGGTCCAACCAGAATAATGACATAAATGGTGGTGTGTGGCTCAGAAGTGGTGGACAATGTGGATTTTTACCAATGTTGCAGGTTGATTTGTAGGTTTGCTAGCTTATGGCTCTCTCTTCCCGATCTGCATTGTTAGGTATTCGATTCATGAAGACCTTTACTCTCAAGTAACATTGATTCTTCCCCTGTATTAAGGGGTTTTTTATTACTGCTTTTAATTCTTTTGATGAACATGATTTGGTGTTGAGCAAGCTTTGGGTGTGGGGGATTCACTCTCTCTTGGCCAAACCCTAGACAACCTCCTTTAATCATCTTAATGAACTACTTAGTGTGCATATAGTGTGGGTTTATCTCCCCAATCCCCCTACATTATTGGGAAAATTTTTACTTTATGGCCATTTCCAATTCTATTGGCCAATTTTTAAAGGTGGGTTAGGATACGACTATGATGGGCCTCTCTACCTTTCCTCGCATTATGGTTGATATTGAAATATCCACATCTCTCCTTGGGGAGATGGCTCTCATGGTTGGGGATAGGCCATGGGATCAACTTATGGATTATGAGGGCTTCCCCTTTCGGTGTGTGTGATGCTTTTGCACCAGTCATTTGGCTACAAATTGTACTGTTATGCAATGAAGAGGTGTTGCCACTTATGGAGGAACACAAATGGTGATCATTTGATTGTTTGTGCATTGGACTCTACCTTTGATGACTCTTCACAAGTCGATGATGCTTCTACTAAGTTGGCCTCCTCTATCTTGGTGGATCTATCCCCACCTCTTATTGTTGATGTGGTCCCCTCTAGCCATATGGACCCTTCTTTAACTATAGCTCCTCCCAGTTTGCACTAACCCTTAGCCATTGAGATAAAAAAAATTGCCAGCACTCTATCCCTATTGCAGATTCTCTCTTGAAGAGGGCTCTACCACATTCCCCTTGTGGTGGGGACCCTACTAAATATATCACTTTAATAGTTTTTTGTGGGAAAATAAAATTCACTCTATAGAATCTCACTCTCCTCCCCAGGTGATAGGTGAGATATCTACCCACTCTTGATGCATGTTAGAAGTTGTGTTGGTAGTCTATTGTTAATGTTCTTTCTTGTCCTTGTAAATAGTTTTTCTTGGCAGTACTTGGGTTGTGGCGGTGTAAGGGTCAATCCCCTTGCTAGGATACTTTAATAATAAAAAATAACTTTGGATGTCTCTAACATAAGAAAAAACTGAAAGAGGACTACAACTAAAACTATACAAAAAATAAGGCATTTATTTCAAAGACAAAGAATCATTGGGCATTATTCAGAGATGTAAAACACCAGAGACAAGTAAAGCTATACTGAAATGAACAGAAATGTTTTAATATTAAAGACAACTAAACTATACTAAAAATAACAATTAATTTTTAGTATTTCACAAAGCATGAAAAGGATTTTCTGGGCACCACTTAGAAACAACTAAAAATGGTATGATTAACATGGGGCAGATACTTTGGACATTACTTAGAAAATGTTAAAATACCATAAACATTTAAAGTTGTTAACAAAATGAATAAAACTTATTTTTAGATAAATATAAAATTATAATGAAAATAACAACAAAAGGCATTTCCAATAGCATAACAAGGATTCTTTGGGTGTCATTCAGAGACAACTAAAATGTTGAAGAGAAATAAAGCTATACTAAAATGAAAAAAAAGGCTAAAACCACACAATTTTCTTTATTATTAAATTTACTTATTTTATCCATATGTTCATCGTTAGCCAACAGATTTGCATAAGCGAAAAGAGAAAGATGATTACAAATAAAACCATACTAAAAATAAGGCATTGTATTGAAGTGAACAAAAATATTTTAAGATTAAATATGAATAAACTGTATTGAAAGTAACAATTAATTTTAGTATTTCGCATAGCATTGCAAGGATTTTTCGGACACTATTTAGAGACAACTAAAAGTTACATGAACAGAAAATTAAGGTACATGGAAATGTTTATTTGGATATGAGTTTTGAAAGGAAAATATTCTTATTGTTTATTTATGTGTTTCAAATATTCTTGTCATCATTTCAGCAAATATTGAAACATGATCACAACCCAAATACTTAACTATACTAAAAATGGTAGGAAGGGTCTTCCCCACAACATGGTGAACATTCTTTGGACATTACTTAGAAACAATTAAAATACCATCAATAATTAAAGTTGTAATAAAATGAATAAAACTTGTTTTAAGATAAATATAAAACTATACTAGATATTAAAATAAAGGCATTTTTAATAGCATGATAAGGATTCTTTGGGTATCATTCAGAGATAGATAAAATGTAAGAGATAAATAAAGTTGTACTAAAATGAACAAATAGGCTAAAGCCACATAATTTTCTTTATTATTAGGAAGTTGTAATTAATGACAACTTTTCTTATTTTGTGTTCATCATTAGCCAATAATTTTTTTGCAAAATTAAAAGGAATCTTTGGCCATTATTTAGAGATGTAAAACACCATAGACAAGTAAGGCTATACTGAAATGACCAAAATTGATAAGTATGAGATATTTTCCACAACAAGCCAAATTGTGATATTGCTACCAGGATCCAATTGTGTAATTTTTTAGTCAAATTCATTGACCCATGTTTCATAAGTACTGATTCACATGAACCCATATCTCATGAGAATGCATGAAAAACTTAGCATTCATTGCATCTAGGTGATGCTCACAGAGGTGAAGCACTGGGACTTCCTGGGACGTCACCCATACCAGTACTACTCCAGCTCGAGTGTGCTTGACTACAAATTTTCCTCCATGGTTAAACCCTCTCGTCCCATAATAACGCTTGCTGAAGGTTTTGCAAATGAGGTTGCAAGCAGAGTGTGTTTAACCATGGAGTAGTAATGGGATGAATGCTAAGTTTTCCATTCGTTCTCATGAGAGATGGGTTCATGTGAATTACTTTTAATGAAACATGGGTCAATGAGTTTGAATCAAAAACTACACAGTTGAATCCTGATAGCAATATCAAATGAACAAAATTATTTTAGGATTAAAGACAACTAAACTATACTGAAATTAACAACTAATTTTGGTATTTTGTAGACCATGACAAGGATTTTTTGAGCACTACTAGACAAGGAAAAGCTATATGAACATAAAATTAAGGTACTTTTCACAATATGGAAATAATTCTTTCGATATGAGTTTTGAACTTGCCACTAAGCATCTAACTTTACCACTTCACTCCAAACCCACACATGCAATTGTTTTGTAGACCATAATCGAAGTATCCTAGCAACGTTAGCAGATGGGTCATTTTTATTCTTCTCTACAATTTTATCATGGGATGAATTATCCACCCTTAATGATAGTCCCTCCATAAATGTGCAAAGACTATTATAATGAATTCTACCAAATGCCCTAAGAAAGGAAAATAATAGAGCCAACCATTGATAAAACACAGAGAAATGAGTTCACGAGGTCGACTCTAGGACTGAAAGAAGCCTTATCTCTTGTCAAGGGTTTTCTCAGGATATGCTTCAAAATTAAAGGCCCTGCCTTTGTGATCGCAGATTGGTGATGGATGTGCAGCGATGACCCTTTCTCTTTGAGTGATTTTTCAACTCCATTGGTATACATGACGAAGGGTTGATATCCAATGCATTATTATAAGAAAACTAAAAAATAGCACATAAAACATGAAATAAGAAGCTCCTCCTATACTTATCTATTGGAAAAGAAGGCAAACAGTTAAAAAATGTGATTTAAAAAATGTGAAATGACCATTTAATAAAGTAGGGAATCAAATCTAAAAATTATACCATTCAAATATTTGTTTTCAACATACAATTGAAAAATAATTATCGGTTGTGGCCTTTTACCTATAAAAAAACATACAATTGAAAAGATAAACAAACAAAAAAATTACAAGGAATCTTTGGGCATTATTTAGAGATGTAAAACAATAGAGAAAAGTAAAACTATAGTGAAATGAACAAAATTGATAAGTAGGAGATATTTTCCATATCAAGTCAAATTGTGATATTGCTATCAGGATTCAACTGTGTAGTTTTTTTAGTCAAACTCATTGACCCATGTTTCATGCGTAGTGATTCACATGAACCCATCTCTCATGGGAATGAATAGAAAACTTAGCATTCATTTCATCTAGGTGATTCTCATAGAGGTGAAGCACTGAGAATTCCCAGGAGGTCACCCATACCAGTACTAATCCAGCTCGAGTGCTCTTAACTACAAGTTTCCTCCATGGTTAAAATCACTTTTCTTAAAACAACACTTGCTAAAGGTTTTGCAAATGGGGTTGCAAGTAGAGTGGGTTTAACCATGGATTAAACTCTATAGTTAAGCGCACCCAAGGTGGAGTAGTAATGGGGTGGGTGACCTCCCGGGACCTCCCAATGCTTCACCTCTATGAGCATCACCTAGATGCAATGAGTGCTAAGTTTTCCATTCATTCTCATGACGAGAGATGGCTTCATGTGAACCACTACTTATGAAACATGGGTCAATGAGTTTGACTCAAAAACTACACAGTTGAATCTTGATAGAAATATCAAGTGAACAAAATTATTTTAGGATTAAAGACAACTAAACTATACTGAAAGTGACAAATAATTTTGATATTTTGTAGAGAACGACAAGGATTTTTTGAGCACTACAAGACAAGTAAAAGCTATATGAACATAAAATTAAGGTACTTTTCACAACATGGAAATAATTCTTTCGATATGAGTTTTGTGTATGTGATAAAATATAACCTGTTGGGAGCACGCTCAAACATGAAAACATTAGAGATATATATCAAATAACTACACTAAACATGTCTAAGAAGCATACTACCAAAAACAACAAGAGATCCATCACAACCTCCAATGAGCCAAACAAGTGCACCCAAGCCTTGTTGATTTGCTCTTAGAGAGGTTTGTGGGTGTGCTCTCCCAACACAATATCTAAATCCCACTATTTGATTGAAGATGCAAACTAAGTGATTGAAATGAGTGAAGAACTCAAGAAACAAGTATTGAAAACTTGTCTCAAGCATTCACCATGAATGCAAATGCAAGACTACACTATGATGAAGATTCAAAAAAGATAAACTAAGATGATATGCATAAGATAATATAACTAAATTCATTTGCCATTATCCTAACATGTGATTTCTAAATTAAAAATATGAACTAATAAGCATACGACATGAAATACAATAAGAAATTCTAGAGCTATACTAGCATGATAACAATGCATAAATGAGAGATTATTTGCTCTTGAGAAAGGCCTCTATTTATAGAGTTTTTGGAGGAGAGAGAGGGCTTGGATGAGGTGGAGCTCATGTGACATCCACATAGGTGCCACATGAGGGACACATAAGCCATGCAAGAGGCCC
>MU223287.1:2577561-2598581 GCA_018584345.1 Thuja plicata
CTGGTTTTGATATAATAAGGTTTTGAGTCAAATTCCAATTCCCCAAGATGCAAAACCGGGATTTCAAAACCTGATTTTGTGATAATAAGGTTTTGAGTCAAATTCCAATTCCCCAAACAAACGGGGAGAGTATGTAATTGTTGAAACCCTACTTTGTTCTTTGCAACTAATTCACTTGTTGAAACTTGGGCTGCTCAACCTGTTAATGAAACCCTAGTTGGCGTCTCTGTCTGCTACATTTTCTTCGTGGGCGTCAAACTATTCTTCTGCTTCACTTGTTTAATCATGGGCATCAAAGTATTCTTCTTGCCTGTGCGACGCAACCTGTTTCTTTGAACCCTAACCCTTTTTCCCTCTAATTTCTCAATTCTTGCACAGGGTAGCGTTACCAACAGTAATGCCCCTTCATAAGATCTCTTCCTGCACTTCCTTACCACCAGATATAACATATCTTCAGCTGACGCTGCAAAAATGTTAAACTATAAGCCCTTATTGGGGCGACTCAAATCCCTGGATGATGTTGAACATGCTGTGTCCATACTCAACAGATTCGGCTGCACCGAAGAACAAATTGCAAACACAATCAAATCTCAACCCTCGCTTTTGTTGACAAGTACAGAAAGAGTGTTGGAGCCCAAGATTCAACTGCTAAAAGATTTCGGCATGGGGGGTGAAAATCTAACCAAAATTGTAACTTGGTTGTCGTGGATCTTAACCTCTAAGCCGGAGATCCTCCGCTCCAACCTTAAGCTTCTCAAGACTCTATTCCCGACATAGGATTTGTTGATCAGAGCAATTGGGAGTAACCCCCATATTCTTGGAAAAGTTAATGTTATGAACTGGGATAGCCGAGAAACACAAGATTTTGAACATAAAACATGTGAGAATAGATGACACAAAAAAATATAATATTTATCCTGGGAAAACCCTCCAACTTGAGGGTAAACAACCCAACCACACAAGAAATGATGCTTTATTGATTAAATAATAGAGATTTGTGTACAATGCTTCAAATTGAACTAGCAATCCATCTACTACACACAAAACCAACAATATAATGCATGTCTAACACCCAACCGATGCACAAGACAATATATATATATATATATATATATAGAGAGAGAGAGAGAGAGAGAGAGAGAGAGAGAGAGAGAGAGAGTTGACTCTTCATCTTTAAAACTGAAGACTCTTGACATTCCAAGCACAAGTCTCTCCATTTCAAATGGATGTCTCTTCACATCTCCATGCAAGTCTTTTTAATTTCCAAATGTAAGACCCTTTGCATTTCTTGGACAAGTGATTCACCTTCAGGAAAAAGATAACTCCCGATGCTATAAAACATCAATACTCCCTCTTAGCTAGGGAGGCATCTTTCCAGATTCTCATGTCATAGATTCTCTTAACATGACCCTCACAATGGCTACATCCATTGTGAGAAAACCAAAAACGTTATCACAGATTCTCTCAATGTGATATCGTCATCTCAACATGATGTTCACCATGGCTACTCCTAGAGGGTGAATAAAACAAGAGCTAAGTCATGGAGTTTCTCACATGACATCCACCATGGCTACTCCTAGAGGGTGGATCCACCATAGCTACTCCCAAAGGGTGGAATAAGGGCTTTCACCTCAAACTTCTTTCACAAACAAGAATGCATTAACAAGGGATTACACCTCGAACTTCTCCCTTACAGAGAAGAACTCATTAACAAGGGATTGCACCTCGAACTTCTCCCTCTCAGAAAAGAACTCATTAAGAAGGGATTGCACCTCGAACTTCTCTCTCTCAGAGAAGAACTCATTAAAACATATAAAATATCATATGAATGCTGAGATTCACTCTCAACAGGGGCAACATTCTCATGGATTTGATTATCACAATACCAAGAAATTGGCTCCAATGTTTGTCCAACAATCAACTTTTGTAGTCACACTGTTACACAAGCTTGTTCATCGCAAAGGACTTGGCATTCTACATCTGCCACTCAAGCTCCCTCTGAATTTGATTTATGCAGCTGAATAGTTGAGTTTAGTTTTCCTCTTGCTCCACAAATGGGTGATGGGCATACATTCAATGAGTTCTATATATTTAGGATCTAAGACATCCTCATCTCCCTCATCTTCAATCCCTTTAACATCAATTGGTACTTTCAAGGTGACAATTTGTCTCAGTGTAAACCTAGACCAAAGCCTCTTTCTTACTGCATACTCATCTACACAATCAACCCAATAATCTTCTAGGTGAGGTTGATGGAGGAAAGTGGCGTCTACACGGAAATGGTTCGCAAGAAATTTTTCACTGTCAAAATAGCTCCTGGCTTGATACATCTTCAAATTCATCTTCTTCATCTCGACTTCTAATGCTGGTGTGTCTTGTATGAGTTTATAGTGGTAATGACCAAGTTCAATAGGGTATAAGCATTCGACTCCTCTTTTGAGTTTGTACTTCTTCTCAACCCGAACTAGTTGCCTACAAATTTATATTAGGATATACTTGTCCAAGCAATATTTTGGTAATTTCAAAGGCTCTCCACTGAAATCCCCAACCCTCAAATAGGTAAACCTTGGAAACTGTATGTAAAAACTAGCATAAATCTTGATCAGCTCAATGAATTCTTCAGAGATTCTCTGATTTTCTTTCCCTCTCAATTCAAAAAAAAGTCTGGCTAAGAACACATCTTGGACTCTCCTGAAATTTTTAGGATTCCTTTTTTTTTTTGTAGTAGAGAAAAGTATTCAAATATCTTCATGTCTTCCGTCCACGGTTCATGGGGAAGACCTTCCCAATTTCTGCAACAAGCCAAGATATAGAAGAGGTACGGGGACATGTTAAAGCTAGCTACTTCCGCTGCTTGAGATAGTTGCTCATGAAGCTGGTCTGCTATGTTCTCACCCCAATCAAATGGTGTTCCATCGCCAAGAATAGCTTGAATAAAACTGTACATCCAATCTTCCCACAATATATCACGTGGGTTCCTTTTTACCTTGTTCACCAAAATGACCATGTCTTGTACATCCTTAATTAGGTGATCTTTCTTCAATGGCCTGGGTAGGCGAGATCCTCTTCTCCGGTTTCAACAACCAGCTTCTGGCTATGGTGTTGTTGAAATCCTTTCTATTCTGGTCAAAATTTGCTTGAGCTTTGCAAATAATTCAGTCTACGTAAACTTCAGCAGGAGGGATTCTTAAGGCCGCCATGACCACTTGCCTATTAACTTACACCAATACATCGCCAAAAAAGGTGCGAATGCACCTACTAAATTTATCATATATGTTATGACATTCCATCACCAGCTCTGGGTAGGGCATTACCTCAGGAATCCCTGTGGCTTCTAACAGTCCACTCCCTGCAATCTTAGCAGTCATTGATTATGCCTTCACTTTTTTGAACCTACCCAATAACTTACCTAAATCCACATCCACTAAGAGTGTGTCCCCCATCTCTGGGAGACAGCTGGTTAAAGAAGTAGTCTTGTTCTCTATAAGGATTTTCAATTTGGAGGAAGGCATGACTGAACTAGAGGAGAGATCTAAATAGGAGTAGAAGATAAAGTGGAAACACTTAGGAATACATAACTTTTAGAACAAGTAAGCTTCAAAATTAAGAAGATACTAGAGGGTTTTCTTGAAACTCTCCGTTTTCCTGCACCCAACTTCTAAGAAGAAGAATTTACCTCGCTTTATTTCGCTCTTTCTCGCAACAGCCAAGAACTTTTGTATACATAGTGGACGGAAATTATATAAGAGAAGTAATTTAATAAAATCCTGCCTCGATCGATCTACCTCTAATAATGGAAACTTGCCTTGATTGAATAACACCCGTCGCCTTTTAATGCGAATGATACTTATCACATACCCTATTTCTAGTTATCCATCACCTCCATCATTAAGCATTTAATATCTGTCTTTTCAATCATTTCTCATAATAGTGATGTAAAATTTAGCATGTGCTATTCAAATTTGCAATATCGCACCTTCGAACTTTGAACTTTGAATCGTGAGAAAAAGATTCAAGGTTCGGAGTTCATCGTGTCATAAGTCTTTGGGACTGACTGATGTGACTGGGACCCACAAAACAGTGTGACTTACAAGGCGCTTGAGCTTTGAACCAATAAAAGTTGGGGTTCAATTTCAAGGTTCAACAATTGCAACTTTCACTACACGGGAAAAGGTAGCATATTTTGTAACGGCATGAGTGGGGCAAGAAGAACTTGTAAACTTGAACTAGAAGTTCAAGTTCAAAGTTAAAAGTGCAGAATGCACACTGCACTGATGAGAACAAAGGCAAAGACAACTTGTTACTTAGAACTAGAGGCTCTTTGAACTTGGAACTTTGAACTTTGAAGGTTCAGGTTCAAGGTTCAAGGCGGGCAAAGAAAATGACTAGATTTTTACAAATTCAGATTTTGACAAGGGGTGACTTAGAATCATGCAAAAGGTGGCCCCGATTGGGGACTAGAACTGTGAGGGACTAAGTAGGGACTCATCATCTCTGGTTTTATACACAAAACAAACTGAGCAACACACCAACAAAAAAAACCTAAACTAAAACACAACAAAAAAAAATATGTACAAGGGAAAAGATTTGCTTACAATTGATAAAGTTTGAGATCATGCCCATTGTAGGGCAGGGGTAGTTCAATGCCATCAGCATACCTTAGGTTAAAAGAATTAGGTTCAAGATCCTTGCTGATTTCAAAGGGGCCTTTCCACAGGGACTCAAACATTCCATGAGCTTCGCGTGGTTCTCTTCTTTTAGCCCAAAGTAAAACCTTGTCTCCTTCCATAAAATTCCTCTGCCTGGTTCTTCAATCAAAAACTTTCTTCACCCTAGCTTGGTGACTAGTGATATGACCCACTACACTTTCTCTTTCTTCCTCAATTTTAGTTAGAAAAAGGATTCTTTTTTCTAAAGCATTCTGAAAGACTTCATTCTCTACAACTTTATGCAACTTAGTCGATGCCAACTCAAGAGGCAGGGATAATTTAGCTTTTGTTTTGCATACCAATTCAAAAGGTGTCATTCCAATAGCTCACTTGGGTGATGTTCTATGAGCCCATAGTGCTTCATAAAGTCTCTTGTGCCAGTCCTTCATATTTTTGCTAACTAGTTTCTTCATTATTGAAATGAGGTTCTTGTTAGTGGACTTAGCTTGTCCATTTCCCTGTGGAAAATAATCCGATGAGTGCGAGAGCAGAATTCCATTATCATAACAGAAGATTTGTAGTTCAATTGAAAAAGAAATTATGTGCATTATCAGCTACTATCTTCGTTCACACCCAAAATATGACCAATATATTTTCTTTTAAAAAGGCACAAACCACTTCAGAAGTTTTTTTCTTAACCGAGATTGCCTCCACCCATTTTGTGAAGTAGTCTGTGGCTGTTAAGATATGGGTATGACCTGCACTAGATGATGGATTCAAAGGCCCTATGAAATCCAAGCCCCATTTTTCGAAAGGTTCTTCTATGATGACAGGTCTGAGAGGAAGCACCACCAATTGAGGTCTCCCAGCAAACAACTTGTACTTTTCACACTGGCCCACCCGTTTGTAAGCATATTTGAACATCCTTGGCCAATAGTAGCAATTCTTGAGAATCTTAAAAGCCGTGACAGTGGATGAGTAATGTTCTCCACAAGCTTCATTATGGAAGGCGTGCAATAACCATTTTTGTTGGTCTTCATCAACACACCAGAGGAACATTCCATCTAATCTTTTCTTGTATAGTATATCATCCACTACTACATACTTTGCAGACTTAAGCCTCAAGTTTCTTTTCTCCTTGTTGGTTAAATGCTCAGGGCATTCTCCACATCAGTTAGTATGCAATATGTAAGAACCAGACATCCTTCAACCCTACTAGCAACATTAATGGGCTTTTCTCCTCTTCTAATTCTCTGTTTTCAGCCATTAATTTACAAAGGCCTTGACCTCTCACTAATTTGGTGGGCTTAATTTCTAAGTCGAACTCTTGTACTCTTGCCACCCACGTTGCTCTATTATTTACAACCACTTCTTGTTGGGTGATAACACTTTTAACTACAGTGTTGGGTACATAAACCATGGAGTGGGAATGGAGTCTAATGTAATAGAAGAATTGTTTTACAACTTTCACAATTGTGAATGCTTGTTTCTCTATGAGAGAATATTTTAGCTCATGCCTTTTCAAAGGAAAACTCATAAAAGAGATTGGGATTTCTTCGGATTTATCATTTTTCTGTAACAACACTCCTAACATAGTGTGCTCGCTAGCATATCAATGGATCACAAAGTCTTTTTGAAATTAGTGTGAGCTAAGATTGGTGTCCGAGCAATGGCATTCCTTAGCTCAATGAGTGACTTCATGGCTTCTTCATTCCACTTGAAAGTTTGTTTTTAACTTAAAAAACACTCACCATAGGTCTAGTAGTCTATGATAAATCAGGGACAAATTTTCTCAAAAAATTAATCTAACCGAAGAAGGAATGTATCCCATTCTGGTTTGATGGCAAGCATAGCTGCCGAATTTCTCTAACCCTTTATGGGTCAATCCTTATTCCTTCTTTTGACACGAGATGCTCGAGCAGTTTTCCCTCTGTAACACAAAACACAATTTTTTATTGGATTCAGTGATATGGCATGGTCTCTGCATCTTTGAAGAGTTGTTCTCAAATCACACAAATGCTCCTTTCTCCTTTTGGAAAATACTGTCATGTTATCCAGGTATATCACAATCAATTTTTTAGTTAGATGTCCAAAAGATGAATTCATAGCACGCTGGAATGTGGCACCTGCATTTATTAGCCCAAAAGGCATCCTACTATAAGCCAAACTGCCCCAGGGAGTAGTGAAAGTTGTCTTGTGCTGGTCCTCAGGGGCCACACTGATCTGATTATATCCTAAAAATCTGTCCAGCGTGGACATCATTTCAGAACCAGCAACTCTTTGTAATATATGATCCATGTTTGGTAGGGCAAAGTTGTCTTTCAGGCTTACCTGGTTCAAATTTCTGAATTCAACACATATTCTGATTTCCCCGCTTTTCTTACGAACCGACACACTGTTGGAAACCCATGTAGAATGGTGTATGGGGTAAATTATCCAGGCTTTCAGCATCTTTTCTACTTCTCGAAAAATAGCATTTGCCACCTTTGGGTTGTAATTCCTCAATTTTGCCTAAATGGTTTTGCTTCGGATTTCAATGGGATGTGGTGTTTGAAATGGCCCAGTCTAAAATCTTTCAGGTCTTCATAAGACCAGGAAAACACATCTTTGAATTCCCTTAGCAACGTAGAGAACTTCTCTTTCTCATCTGCATTACAACAAGCACCCAAATTTACAGACTTCAGGACTTTTCCACTGCCAATATTAATTTTTTTTATAATCACTGGATAAGTTCTCATTTTCTCATATGGATTGATTAATAAAGAAATCCCTCCTATCAAAGAGTGTTTCCAAGGCTACTAAACCTTTCGAGATGTGATTCCCCTTTAATTGAACAATCCATATTCCACCCTTATATCTGGGATCTATACAAAATTCATGATAGTCAACATTTGACCCTTCAAAGAATACAGAGGAGAACTTATCGATTCTTTCCAGGAAAGTGACTATATGAGCATCATCACTAAAAACTTGTCATGAATTAGCATTGTCTGGCATGCTGGGTCTGTGAATAAGTTCTGTGGTATACATATCCTTTCTGAATTCTAGATAAGGAATTAACCTTTCTAAATTCTGGATAGGGAATTAATAATATTGTTGACCCTGATAGGCATCAACCCGGGTGTTAGATTGTCTAGGCATTGCTTCAACCAAGAATGCATCGAACCATTCTAGTTCATCCCATACCTTGTTCCTGTAGTTTTTCAACCTATCATTTCTTACTCCAAAGAGGTTTCTTACTTGCTTTATGATCAACTTAGCATCCCCTCTTGTTTTCAGTAGCTTGATTCCTTTTCTCTTTGCTTCTTCTATTCCAAGGAGTAAAGCTTTGTACTTAGCTGTGTTGTTGGTGTTTTCAAACTTAATCTTATAGGCAAAGGGAAACATCTCTCCAGAAGGAGATATCAATACTATTCCTACAACTGACCTAGTTGAAGAACAACTTCTGTCAAACTCTAGAGTCCATAATTCATCTTCCTCCAATGGACCTGATCTAGCTTCATCATTTTCAGGAATTGTCACATGGTTAGAAAACTCTGTTTCATGGTATAGAATATGTGATTTGGGATCTTCAGAGGGAAATATTATATATTTAGATTTTGTCTCAGGTTGCAGAATGACTTTCTAACTACCCATAGGAATTGTGACTTGGGCCCAATCTAACTTAATTTCACCACCTAGGTCCTTATAGAAAGTTATACTCAAGAGCATTCCATAGCTCGCGAGTATATCAATGACCAGGATTGTGAGCTTCAATCTTTTGTTAGGATAGGTTGTCAATGCAACTTGTGCATCCTTTATTTGTCCTATTAGTTGGACCTTCTTGGAGTCCATTGCATAACACTTGCAAAAAGTTTTAGTCAATGGTAAGTCTAAGGCTTTTGCAACGGTTGAAGGCATTATGTTATCCAAAGCCCCTAATCTATGATACAATTGTTCAACCTATGGGCATGTATGAATAGGGATATGCAAAAAGGGTCCAGTTTTTTGGGAACATGGGGAGCTTCAGAGGTTCTTAGGTGGGCAGTAGGTATTTCATCCACCAGTTGGTTACCTTCTTTATTGATATGGGTCTCAGGAGTTGACACAGTATTTACTTTCTAGGTTTCATTTACAGGGGCAGAGCCCTTCACATAGCTTACTAATTTTTCCAACACACTAGAGTTAATTTTCAAATAACACCAGGAGAGATTTGAATCTTAGAGGATTTGCAAAATTCAACAATGTCAAAAATAGGTTTATGGCCTAACCTTTTTAGTATCTTTACCTCCGACATCATAGATCCTTGAGTTCTTTGGACACCATTAGCTTGATTCACAGGTTCCTTTTATTTCCTAAAAGGTGTTGAAGGAGTTTTACTAGAAGCTCTGTCTCCTCGTTGATTCCTTGTAAGTACGGAGTAGGAAGGATCCTCTAGAGTGGAAAAATGTTACCACCTCGTTTAGAATCTAATTCATATTCCAGGTAGTAACCTACGGAATCGCCAGGTCATCCTGAGGTTCCTTTGTCAACAAGCACTTCTTCTATAGTTTCTTTGTTTTCCTCCATCTGTCTATAATGTACCATTTCAGGGAAAGATGTACCATCATGACTCATCAATTAAGTGAAATATACACATATTCACTCTATTCACATCAGGGGCTTTAATTAAGAGTCTTTGTTGGCTAGGATGCATATTGGATTGTTTCCCAAAGGTTCCTCCTCCTTGATTGGGATATCTACGAGGGATGTCATGATATGGGGCAATAGGCTTAGGTAATTGTCTCTTCAACTGAATCATATCATTCATCAACTTTTGAACTACAATATCAATGTAACTAGAGGTAGATGCCTAATTGTTTAGGGTATGTACCTCTCGCCTCCATTTCCCCATAGTTATCAAGTCATCTTCAAGCTCAACTGCCGGGGTTTGAGCTACATCTAAATCTGTCGCCCTTGTACGCCTCAAATGAAAGCTTATATCTGGAGGCATAGCATTTATAAAGAAACCCTTCCTGTTCTCATTAGTATGTCTTTGTGCATTAGGGATTTGATGAAAAATCTTGTTGAACTTCGCAACTAACTCCCTCATAGGTTCGTTCATTTCTTTCTTCAATTGAGATAATTGAAGTAAAAGGGAGTGTTCATCATATTCTACTTTGAAGCAAGCTTTTAAGGCCATTCTCATAGTATTCCAATTGGTGATAGAGTCATTAGGAAGGTGAAGGAACCAATCTGCAACAACATCGGTTAAGATTTGTACAAACAAGCAGACAATTACATCTTCAGTAGCGACAACAATGACCCCACATACAGTGTTGAAAGCATTCAAATGATCACTAGGGGAGATCTTACCATCTCCTCTAAATTTAGGAAGGACATCCCGGGCTCCCTTAGGAAAAGCATTTAAGTTTTGACCCAGGTTTAATGGTCCTACTTAGGCTCCCCATGGTTGGTTTTGGGCCATGTTGGGTAATCTGTATGTTAGGGGTAAAATTTAATTATCTTAATGCCTCAAAATCATTGTCTACTAATCCCTTTTCCCTATCTCCTCTTGTGTATCTCTTTCCGGCCAGATTACTAATTGCGATTAGCAAGACGAGGTAGTTGAGGGAGGTTAGGCATGTTAACTCAGATCAACCAGGCCAACCTTTCAACAATTGTTGCTTCTTGAGCGATCAACAAGTCTCTTATTATTTCACTGATTTCTTCTTTGATTTCAAGGACTTGACTCACTTCTTGGTATTGCCGAACACTTGTCTTATACCTCCAGGCTTGAGCATTCGGATTTAAAATTATGTCTTCTTGGGTATCCTAAAATCCCAAGTTAGGCTGTAATACAGGGAATAAATATTGATGAGGTAATACCATTTCTAGTCACCATACAGTCTTTAATACTAGCTATCCCCAACGGAGTCGCAAAAATATGTTAGTAGAAATTTTTTCCTCTTTTGAAAATTTGATAAATAATTGACTCTTAACCCAATCCAGAAATAAATCCACCACTATTAGTTGATTTAGTTACTCGCGACTACACTCTCTGCATCCAAGGTGCAACTACCTTCTAAAATGACCAATCTTTAACTCTTTTATTTCAAAAGAATAATTTTAAATGATACTTTTAACCAGAAAGTACTAAAGGATTATAAAATAAATGTTACAGTCTTATCACAAATTCAATTGATCACAAGCCAACCAACTTGAGATTGACAGGAATAAGGTTTCAGAATCGATCTCAAAGACTAAATTTGAAATGCAAATTATTGAAGGAACTTAATAGAATACACACATATCATAGTAACGTGTAATCTAATTCCAACTGAAACCATATATACACATTCCACTTAACCGGAAGATCAGAGAAACACCATAATCTGATATATAAACCAACTAAAATTATATTCATATGCTATCCAGTTTAATCAATAAAAGAAAAGCCAAGTATCATTCTTCAAATTAACAATATAAATATGTCTTTTTAAAACCAAAGAATCGACCCTCACTGAGTCGTGAAAATTAAAAAATATAGCTACGCAGGGCATATTCAGTTTTTAAAACTAACTTCTCAAAAGTTAGGCCAAAAAACTTATTTCTTAAAAATCGATTAAGCTTAAAATAGAGAAAAAATTGAAAGAACTATCTCTGAGCACAATCTACTTAGAATTTGGTGTGGCAATATCTTTGGGTTGATCAGAGACATGTGTAGCCTTTCGAGCAACACTTTATTCCTCATATGCGGCCGAGAAATAAGCTATAATTTGTTGAATAGGAATCCTGATAAATCCTATCCATTATTTCCATATCTTCTAGGCATTCTGAACCCGTACCAGCTTAGCCTTTTGTACCTCCAGGTGCTCACAGCCAATTATCAGCGTGGAATATACTCAGGCTACGGTTGATCAGTCCTTCATTTCCAAATTCTTTGTCTCTTTCAAGGCTTTCATCTTGTCTCTAAATGACGCGATCACTTGATCTACCTTTCAGATTGGATCTTCTTCATTTCCCATTAACTTAACATCAAGGAATGTAAGATCATTGTTGATGATTTCATTAAGGAAATTAATTTCCTTTAGGAGCTATGATAACTCTTGTATTCCTTGTTCAACAATTTCATTCCTCCACTCCATGTTTACCTTGGCCACAAAAAGTGAATTTTCATCAAGTCCTGGTATTGTGTTTTCTGCAAGGAACTTGACTACACCATAGGTTTGAATCTTCTCCATGTTTGTAATCTCATTGTCCCATTTGTTTGTTTCTTCAACCCAGGTGACAATATTTGTTTCTAATTCCTTGGAAATCATGAGAGCCTGATGACGGGTGTTATCAAGGTTAGAAACATAATCCTCTACTTCTTTAGTGAATTTTTCTATCCAATCAGAGATTATTTTTTATACTGATCTATCTCTCTACACTTGGTCTAAGAATTTATGGCTTGATGAAGGCTTGACATCAATTATAGGAGATACATGTGCCAAAGCTAAAGGTTCAAGATTTTGAAGCACATGAATGTATTCAGCCATCAGGTTCAAAGCATACTTAAGAGCTTTCTTGTCTCTCCAATCTTTCTAGGTTCTTTGTCTGATTTTCTTGTTACTTGATTCAAGGACGTTCATGTCAAAAGACCCGGTTGCTTGACCTAGGTTCACATTTTCAACATTGAAGTCTTGTTGAGAGACTTCCTCACTATTTTTCAATAGAAGGCCTGAAAATGTCAGCGATCCAGTGTCGTGTATCTTCGTCCACCTCTATTAAAGCTTCCATTTTAGGCTTCTTATTCTTGCTCACAGAAAGATCAAGATATTTTGGAGCCTTTGCACTGTTCTTGTTCAAGAGAGTTGCACTGTTCTTGTTCAAGAGAGTCTAAAAATCTGAAGGATTCCCTAATGCAATTAAATCTTGGCTAAAAAATTCCACCTCTTCTTTCTTACCTTCACTCATTGGACTTCCTTTAGGATTATCCATGACCATCTCCTTTTCTTGATCCTTTTCACCTTCACTCATTTCTAAATCCACCACAATGTGGGGCGCTTGCGTGAGTTTTGTTTTCCTCTTGCTCCTTGAATGGGTGATCCTTACAATTGGCTACGTGATGGAAAGTTCTTTCTCTTTAGAGAAAATTTTTGCTTCTAACCCCAGTTCCCCTACAAGAGACAATTGTTCAATCTTATTAGTACATATGAGCGTGTACCCAAATTTTGCGGCTATTGAATCATCTCTGGACTTGTGTTCAACTCCTTTTGATTTCCCCTTTCTTATGTCTTTCAACCATTGTTTTGTTCTTCTTATCACATTATGAGTTTTCACTCTGACATCCTCCTCTTCTCTTTTCCTCTAATCAATCTCCGAGATGGGCATATATTCAACGAGCATGTATATTTAGGATCTAAGACATCCTCATCTCCCTCATCCTCATTCCCTTTAACATCAATTGGTACTTTCAGGGTGACAACTTGTCTTAGTGTGAACCTAGACCAAAGCCTTTTTCTTACTTCATACTTGTCTACACAATCAGCCCAATAATCTTCTAGCTGAGGTTGATGGAGGAAAGTGGCATCTACAAAGAAATGGTTTGCAACAAAGTTTTTACTGTCAAAATAGCTCCTGGCTTGATATGTCTTCAAATGCGTCTTATTCAGCTCAGCTTCTAGGGTTGGTTTGTCTTGTATGAGTTTATAACAGTAATGACCAAGTTCAATAGGGAATACACAACCAACTCCTCTTTTGAGTTTGTACTTCTTCTAAACCTGAAATAGTTGCCTACAAACTTCTATTAGGATGTGCTTGTCAAGGCAATATTTTGGTAATTTCAAAGCTTCTCCACTGAAACCCACAACCCTCAAATAGTTAAACCTTGGAAACTGAATGTAAAAACTAGGGTAAATCTTGATCAGCTCAACGAATTCTTCAGACATTCTCTGATTTTATTTCCCTCTCAATTCAAAAACAAGTCTGGCTAAGAAAACATCTTGGACTCTCCTGAAATTTTCAATATTCCTTTTCTTTTGTAGTAAAAAAAAATAATTGAAATATATTCATGTCTTCCGTCTACAGTTCATGGGGAAGACCTTACTAGTTTCTGCAGAAAGCCAGGATATAGAAGAGGTAAAAGGACATGTTAAAGCTAGCTACTTCCGTCGCTAGAGACAGCTGCTCATGAAGCTGGTTTTCTATGATCTCAACCCAATCAACCAACATTCCATCGCCAAGAATAGCTTGAATAAAATTGTACATCCAATCTTCCGACAAGATATCATATGGGTTCCCTTTTACCCTGTTTAGCAAAATGACCATGTCTCACACATCCTTAATTAGGTGATCTTTCTTCAATGGTTGGGTAGGTGAGATCCTCCCTTCTCCAGTTTCAATAACCAGCTTCTGGCTATAGTGATGTTGAAATCCTTTCTATTGTGGTCAAAATCCGCTTGTGCTTTGCAAATAGTCTAGTCTTCATAAACTTTGGCAGGATGGACTCTTAAGGCTGCCATGACCACTTGCCTATTAACATACACCAATACATCACCAAAAAATGTGGGAATGCACCTACTAAATTTATCATATCTATTACGACATTCCATTACCAACTTTAGGCAAGGTATTACTTTAGGAAACCCTGTAGCTTCTAACAATCCACTTTCTACAATCTTAGCAGTCATTGATTCTGCCTTCACTTCTCTGAACCTACCCAATAACTTACCTAAATCCACATCCACTAGGATTGGGTCCCCCATCTCTAGGAGGTAACTGGTTAATGATGTAGTCTTTTTGTCTCTAACGATTTTCAATTTGGAGGAAGACATGGCTGAACTAGAGGAAAGTTCTAAATAGGAGAAGAAGATAAAGCGGAAACACTTAGGAAAACTTAACTTTTAGAATAGGTAAGCTTCAAAATTAAGAAAATATTAGAGGGTTTTCTTGCAACTCACCATTTTCCTGCACCCAGCTTTTGAGAAGAACAATTTACCTTGCTTCATTTCTCTCTTTCTTGCAACGGCCAAGAACTTTTGTATACAAAGTGGACGGAAATTACAAAAGATAAGTGATTTAATAAAATACTTCCTCAGCCATTGTACCTCTAATAATGGAAACTTGCCTTGATTTAATAACAACCGCTGCCTTTTAATGTGAATGATACTTAGCACGTACCCCATTTCCAGTTATCCCTCACCTCCATGATTAAGCATTTAATATCCATCTTTTCAATCATTTATCACAATAGTAATGTAAAATTTAGTACGTGGTGTTTAGATCTGCAATATTGCACCTTCGAGCTTTGAAATTTGAATCATGAGAAAAAGATTCAAGGTTCGAAGTTCATCGTGCCATAAGTCTTTGGGACTGATTGATACGACTGGGACCCACAAAACAATGTGAATTACAAGGTGCTTGAACTTTGAACCAAAAATGTTAGGGTTCAAGTTCAAGGTTCAATAATTGCAACTTTCACTACACGGGAAAAGGTAGCATGTTTTGTAATGGCATGAGTGGGGCCAGAAGAAATTTGAAACTTGAATTAGAAGTTCAAGTTCAAAGTTCAAATCGTGGAATGCACACTGCACTGACGAGAAAAAAGGCAAAGACAACTTGTTACTTAGAACCAGAGGTTCTTTGAACTTTGAACTTCGAACTTTGAAGGTTCAGGTTCAGGTTCAAGGTTCAAGGTTCAAAGCGGACAAAGAAAATGACTAGATTTTTACAAATTCAAAATTTGAAAAGGGGTGAATTAGAATCATGCAACAAATATATAACTTAATTTGATCTTCCCTTGAGGCGTGTCCTTCATTAATATTTGGTACAATTATTGATGTTGTGGCTCCATCTGATGGATCGTCAACATTGAAAAAGAGTCTTTCTTCTCGACATCTCCCATGAAATAGAACTTGCAAAAAATGTCTAATTGTTTAATGGGAATTATAGAATATATATCCCCAATTCCTTGGGCCCTGGATATCTCCTTACGAAATAATTTGTAACAATGAACTTAAAATGGAGAAAAGAAAAATAATCTTATACGATTATAAATTAAATTGTCACTTACCATTAGGTTTTTACAGAGCCCCTTATACAAGAATGATTATATTTACAATTTTCCTATTATTTTAATCAAGATCTTAGAATAGAACCTAACGTGTAAAAAACATTAAGCTTTCAATTTATTTATATTCAATCCATATTTTTTGAATTTCATGGGATTTTAAAATGAGATATCAAAAAGTTGACATTTTTTCACGGGATTTCTACATGGTAAAGTATTTCTTGGTAATTCCCCTGTGCTAATTAAATGATGTGTAAATAGTGGTTGAACTAAACCTCCACAAAATGCATATGTTATAATTTTCAAAGTGATTATGGACCTATGATTACATTGAACTTATAACTAGATTAGAAAAATGGGTCCTTCTACTTGATTATATTGTAATTTTATGCTTAGAAAATTTTTACTCATTCATCTAGATCAAGAAAACAATTTTATATCCACCCTAAAATTAAAGACACCCAAAAATTAATCATTAGTTGCATAATTAATTAAATAAATATTTAATCAATTATATTCCATGGTTCCTCTTCTTTCGTATACTTGTGGTTTTTTAAATTAATTATTAGTCATTATTGTAGTTAATTAAATTATATATTATTTAATTGATTACATCTCCTTTCTTCTAATGTTAGTTAATTTAATTAATTAAACCATAGCCACCTTGCCCTTTCTATTTTCTCACATTTATCACTTTAAAGGATTTCCTTATCTCTTCCCATTTTCCAAAAATTCTCCACTTATCACATTCACAAGACACCCTATGTCTGTACTCACACATGTATAAACACACCTAGTATGCTCCATATCACAACACTCTCCTAATCTCCCCTTGTCACAAGGTTAAGCACTCAATCCTTACTCTCACTCCATCTTAGTGCTCCATTGATGAATGCATCCCAATCCTCCATTTCCCCCACCTAAAATATATAAACTAAAGTTTTTTTTTGTTTCATTTCATAATGCAATTGCAAGATAAGTTCCTTTTGTCTATTTTATCATTGAATTTTCATCATCAAAATATTATTATATTAGTCTGGAAAGAAATCCACACTTCATCTCAAATCAATAATCACTAACCATTGGTCGAGAAAAATCGAGTGAACAATAGTGCACTTCACTTACACTCTATTGGGGGAGAAAGGTGAACTAAGTTTAAAGGATTTGGTTTATATGATTAATCTTTTTGTTATTTCTTTGTTTGATTTTCTTGTCTTCATTCTAGCACACAATGTGATCCAATCCCCTATAACTAATTTAGTTGTTTGACTATTATTAGTTTACACATTCAAAGTTTAGGATTGACTCTGTGTGTGTGTGTGTGTGTGTGTTGATATTATTGCCTACACAAACATATTAAAATATTTGCCTCTATTTTTTACTTTTTTTGTTTTTTGTTTGTCATTTTATTCCATGTTTTCTAAACCTTTGTGTTTGGTTGTGTAGGTTTGTAATTGATTTGTCATTTTAATGATATTTTACACTTTATTTATAAGAAAACTCACGTTTTCTTGCAAGTGTCATTATCCATGATGTCTCAATTCTTGTGCACTATATATTAGTGTGCTTAGAATTCTTAGTGTATGCATAGTTGTGTTAGTGCCTCTACAAAACAAATTGTTTTGACTTTGTCTGTCATTGATTTATTTTTCCATTTTTCTACTTTTCCTATTATGTGTCACTTCTAATTTTTTCTTAGCTTTATGCTTCTAATCATATATTTATTTTTACGAAAAAAATACTTATTTGTTGTTCTATGTGATTTTTGACTTCTATATTTTAGTTCTTTTACCACCAAGTATACTATTCTATTTACAGTGCTTAATTTTATTTTTATTCTCAATTTAGATTCTACATTATTTTAAAGCTTACATTGTTTAGCACCTCCATCTTGTGTTTCAATGCTTGCATAATATCAACCTTTTTTAATATTTTTTTTCTTCTCTTTTGGATTTTTAGGTTACCATTCTTGTTAGAATGTGAAGTTGATGCTATTCATGTTTTTGTCATTAATGGTTGTCATTGACGTCAACATATATGATGCATAGTTGTGGATCATTTATGATTTGGTTATTTTGTTGTATCGATTGATGTGTGTACCAGTAGAAGTGTTCACCAAAGGATGTGCTTTAAATGTTTATCCTTATCCATGTCAGTGATGGTCCCTTTCAATTTGCAACATATGGTGGAACGTTTGTTTTGGATTGGTCCTATCTTGGACATGTTTGTTTTGCTTATGTCAATGCATTTGAATTGTAACGTATAGATCCTATCCGTTGGTACCAAAGATCTCAGAGATTGTGTAGCATGTTGATATGCATAAGGAATGTTGTATTGAGAGAGGTGGTCCACGTTTCATTTCTTACCACTATGGGAATTCTTCAATATTACTGTAAGGTAGAAAATTATGTTTAATAGAATAAGAGTGTTTTGATACTCAAATCACTTATCACCTTACATTTAATGTTTAGAGTGGAGGGATAAATAAGACATTCCCCTTTATTCTCAAATGCACAAAGGATGGATCCAAATTGATCAACCCAAAAAGGATCAATGCATAAATGAATAAATATATTGGAAATACGAATAAAGGAGATCCTAGGTTTCCCTCTTAAAATGTGTTTGGAAATGAGTGTAAATGTGTGATAGATTTAGAATGGTTAAGGATTTGAATTGAAATGGATAGGAGAAATACACTAACCTTGAAATATTGCAGATCAAATAATGTTGTTTTTTGAGGTCTGTACTCAGTTTCTGGAAAAAATAAAGTATGATCTGGAATCGGAACGCAGAGATGAACAAAACCCAGAAATCAAAAGGTTGCGTGTTTGATTTACGCCGGGTTCACCAAAATGTAAGGTAGAAAATTATGTTTAATAGAATAAGAGTGTTTTGATACTTAAATCACTTATCACCTAACATTTAATGTTTAGAGTGGAGGGATAAATAAGACATTCCCCTTTATTCTCAAATGCACAAAGGACGGATCCAAATTGATCAACCCAAAAAGGATCAATGCATAAATGAATAAATCTATTGGAAATAAGAATAAAGAAGGAGATCCTAGGTTTCCCTCTTAAAATGTGTTTGGAAATGAGTGTAAATGTGTGATAGATTTAGAATGGTTAAGGATTTGAATTGAAATGGATAGGAGAAATACACTAACCTTGAAATATTTCAGATCAAAGAATGTTGTTTGCTGAGGTCTGTACTCTATTTCTGGAAAAAATGAAGTATGATCCGGAACTGAAATGCAGAGACAAAAAAAACCCAGAAATATTTTTTTGATTTGACACCATCTTATTAAAAGATCGACCTTAAACCACAAATGTCACCCCTGACCCACAAATGTTGACATTGACCTGCACAGGTCTGACATAAAATCTATTCGTGGATCCTGATAGTTCGTTGAAAAGGATATCCATATCTGAGTTCAAATCTGCAGTCCTGAACCTATACCTGCAAGAAAAAGAGGTTTGTTAGTTGGGGGGAGGGGTTTACCTTAGTCAAACCCCGATTTAGGAATTAAACTTGAAATCAATAATTGAAATAAGAATGCTAGCAAGTAGTAGAATTGAATCTAACAATAAAGCTATGGTATTGAATAGATATGCAATTGTAATTCAAATGTAAGTATGTAAGTATGAGAGGTTGGACTCAATAAAAACTATAAACCTCCATGATTGTATGCTTGGAATCCACCTTGAAGAATTAATGAATGAGTTTTGAGGATGCACAAAGGATCTTGAAGGAAGATCACACCACCATGATGGCTAGATATAGGGTTTGAATGATGAATCTTGAATTCTTGAACCTAATCCCTTCAAAGGCTTGAAAGCTTGAATCCTTGATCTTCAATGGAGAGCTTGAATGCTTGAGAGGAAGACTTGAATGCCTTGAAAGATTGGAAACATGTAGAACAAAGGATGCTTGAACCTTTTGGTTTCTTGACAAAATCTTGATTAGAGCTTTTTTTGCACTTAAAAGACTTAGAGAAAATGAGAGAGAAAGGCTTCCTTTTATATGAAATTAGGGCGCAATCTTCTAAGGAGGTCGACATAGGAGAATTAAATTACCATTAAAGCCTTTACCCTAAGAGAGGACCTAAGTTAAATATAATTTAGGAATCACCGCTTTAGAACCCGAAATAGCCAACCTGAAAGCGGGAAATGACTTTTTGCAAAGACTGACATCTAAAAACTGCGGGACCCTGAGATTTCAACCCTGGGTCAAGGTCAAGGTCGACCTTGACCTAGGTTAGGGTTGAGGTCAACCTTGACCTAGGTCAAGGTCAAGGTTGACATAGACCCAAAAGGTTGACCCTGACCCTGAGGTTAAAGACCTCAGATCTACAGTCCAGGATGCCAAAAAATGGATGGAAAGAAGTGGAAAGAGAGGCAGAACATGGGGAAAGCCAAGTCAAAGTCAGGAACCCATTCAAGGTGCTTGATATGACCTCAAACCACCTACTTGGAAGGTTAAACCAGTCTACCATGGAAGTGCTTCCATTTTTGTTAGAGTAATCTTTAGTAATTACTCTTTAGTGCTTAAGTTAGACTTAGGAAAGTTTCCTTTTCTGAGTTTGTTTCCCTTTTAGGGTTTTGGTATCCTTTATAAGGATTGACTGGCTTTCATTTCATAAGGAGATTGTATTATTTTCATCATTGTGTTAATAGAAGATAATTTCTTTCACAATGGGTTTGCAGTCTCTAGCCTATCGGCCGCCATAGCTTTCTGGATCCTTCTCTCTTCTGTCTGTTTCATTCTATTTGTAATAGCTATGCATGCAGGTGTTCTTGGGTAGATTGATATTCATCAATCTCAACATGGTATCAAAGCTTTCTTGCTGTCAGCTGTTCGGTCTTCGTTGAAGCACAAAAGCTTTCAGAGGCTTTTCTGGCTTTTCTCTCTGGTTCTGGGGGGGTCCTTGTTTTTGGAGCTGTTTGAGCCGAAAAAGACTCCACCATTGCATCCAGAAGGCCTGGGAGAGTCGAAATCATATAAAATTTCACCCATTTTGGACACCGGGGCATCAGGCGAATTTTTTCGGGCCTCCCAGGGCCGTACGGGCACGGAAATCGAGGAAAAAAATAAAAAACGCTATGTTTTTTTAATAGTTTTCGGTTTTGCAATTACGCGCACAGTGCTATTCAAATGGCATCGCCGCCGGGCCGCCACCGCGCCACCGGCGCTCGGCCCGGCCAGCAGCGCCGCTGTGTTTTTTGTGGCCCGCACCGCCTGTATCTCCGGCCCTCCCGGTGGCTCCTCCCGGCCGGCCCTCCCGGCGGCTCCTCCCGGCGGCCACCACTATTCTCCACGGCTCGACCCCGCCCGCCGCCCTCCTGGCTCTGCTTTCCGCC
>MU223287.1:2598860-2645662 GCA_018584345.1 Thuja plicata
TTTCAACAGTGTTTTTTGCTGTTGAAGTCCGATGTTTTGTTTTGCCTTCCGGGAGTCATATCTGGCTCATCCGGACTCCTTTTTCGGCAAACAAGATATCGTCGGAAAGCTGATTCTGTGTACTATTTGGTGGCTGAGGTATTTCTTCTAGATTCTGCTCCAGTTTTTCACTCCTCTGAGTTATGCAGTTTATGCCCTCTGGTGGTGTGCTTGGTTCTACAGGTCCGAGAATCTCTTCTTCTGGTTTCTTAGTGCACTCTACTTTCTGACTTCTGAGCTTGCATGCTCTTTCTGATGCATTTGTATTCTGTAAACGCACTGAGATAAAGTGCCTTCTTCTACTTTTTTGGGATCTTGTACACCTGGTTCAGTCTTTGTACCCGCACTGTGTTATAAAGTGCCATGGGGGGATTATGATGCATATGCCTTAGGCGCATCCACTCTTGTCAAGTGAACGTACCTTCCATGACATTAGCCCATGTAGAATGTGTCGATGACATCGCCCTTTATCCTGTGTTTGTACCTCTATTGCACTTGGTGTTCCTGGTTCTTCTTCTGCAGTTGTTTCTAGCATCGCATTTCAGTGTTCCTGTCACCTCTCCGAGCTCAGCATTTGGGGGGGGGGTTCACCTGTTGGTTCTATTGCTTCCTGGTTCGATTGATCAGCTCTTCAGACACTTGTCTTCTCTACCTGATCATGCACTTCAGTGGGGGTTCCAGCAGTATCTTCTGACAGAGTTTTCAGACATGCTTCAGAGATGCTTCTTGCTCTATTATTTTCCCTTTATGTTTTGGGTACCTGATCAGGCCTAGTTGTCGGGACCCATCTTTCCTGCTTTCTGCAGTAGTTTAGCAGTTTTGCTTCTTCCTAAGTTACACTTAAGGGGGTGTGTTAGAGTAATCTTTAGTAATTACTCTTTAGTGCTTAAGTTAGACTTAGGAAAGTTTCCTTTTCTGAGTTTGTTTCCCTTTTAGGGTTTCGGTATCCTTTATAAGGATTGACCGACTTTCATTTCATAAGGAGATTGTATTATTTTCATCATTGTGTTAATAGAAGATAATTTCTTTCACAATAGGTTTGCAGTCTCTGGCCTATCGGCCGCCATAGCTTTCTGGATCCTTCTCTCTTCTGTCTGTTTCATTCTGTTTGTAATAGATATGCATGCAGGTGTTCTTGGGTAGATTGATATTCATCAATCTCAACAATTTTTTAACTATACAATTACCTATTTCAAATCGATTTAGGCTAACTTGGTTGTTGGCATCAAGTTGTATAAGAAGAGTGATAATCTCAATGGTTTGTGTGGTTTCTTGGATGCAAGTAATATGTGAAATGAATGAGTCTGACAAGGAAAGATTTGTGTGTTAATATATATGCAAGTTGATGCAATCAGTAGCAGACTATATATCATTTTTTGTATTGTATAGTATCGATAACAATATTCTTAGTGGTTGATTCTTTCTTTTATTTCTTATATTCTAGTAGTGAGCCCATGTGTATTTCTTGTGAGCCTTTCTTATTTTTGGGTAGTGAACCCAATTGGCAGTGAGCCAATCTATAGTGAGAAAATTGGTAGTGAGCCCTTATAAAAATCATCTTAACTAGTGTCACCTTAATTGGTTTCCATTTCATGAGAATTAGCCTCTTTGTGGATTTTCCCAATTTGGGTTTCCACGTAAATTCTAGTGTTCTTTGTGTTGATGGTTTTGTGCTTTCATGTTTACATATGTTATAAGTTTCTGAATTGTTTAAGAGCTTACTAGTTCAGTAAAAGTTTTAATAAGTGTTTATGAATAACTGATTCACTGCCATGCCTCTTAGCTATTTGACCTATTCAAAAATTGGTATCAGAGCTTGGTTCCTCAGTGAAGAGATTAACTGCTTGAGGCAGATCCGATGGCACACAAATTGAACATTCCTATATTTGATGGATATTACTACAGTTCATAGAAAGAGCATATGAGTGGATATATAATTTCTATTGGTTACAAGACCCCGAAGCATGTGGAGAAGTATGTTTTACCTCAGAATGATCTCACTATTCTAGATGAAATCACAACCTATGAGGAGAATGAGAAAGAAAGGTATGCAATCTTTAGTGCTTTATCAAAGACTAAGTTAGCCAAGGTTATTTAATTGAAGACTTCTTATGAAGTTTCGTAAAAGGTAAAATAAAATTATGAAGGAAACGACAAGGTTAAGTTATCTAAGAAGCTAATAGCTAAGCATCACTATGAGAATTTAAGAATGGAAGAAGGTGAATATATTAGAATCTATTTTCAAAGGGTTGACAATGTAGTAGATGAAGTAAAGAATCAAGGAGGAAATATCACTGATGAAGATGTTATGGAGAAGATCTTGATGTCATTACTAGATAGCTACAATGACAAGATTCTGACGATTGAGGAGGTATATGATCTGAAGAAAATTGCCATAGAAAAGTTGTTTGGCACCCTATCTGCATTTGAATTAAGGAAATTTGACAAAGAGAAGAGAAGATCTGAGACAACATTTAAAGCCACAAAATTAGAGAAAGATTTAGATGGTGATGAGGACTCAGATGAGTTGAAAAAAAAACTTCAAGGAAGCTGAAGAAAGGTATTGGTAAATATGAAGGTATGTTACCTCTTAAATGTTTTAGATGCGGAAAGATTGGTCATTTGGCTACTAGGTGTCTAGAGAAAGGTCCTATGCAAAAATTTAAGAAGTTCAACAACAAAGCTTGCTATGTAATGAAGATTCTATTATTTTAGACGATGAGGCAGAAATATAAAGTCATCTATTCTATGTTGAAGAAGAAGATTTAGGGATTGATATTTCTAACATTTGTCCAGAAATTGATGATAGTTTTGAGACTAATTTGTATGTTAGAAGGAACAAGAATGAACGGTTGATATATAGTGGTTGTTCAAATCACATGACTGGTGATAAAAGAAAATTTGTAACACTTGAGAAATATGATGGTGGTTCTGATAGATCTGGTAATGATAAGGAAGCATATATTGTCAGCAGAGGTTTTATTACTTTTGATGGAAAGCATAACACTGACAAAATTTACTATGTAAAGGGTTTGCATCACAATATTTTGAGTGTTGGATAGATGTGTGAGAATGGCTATGTTATGTTAAAAAATAAAGGATGTGAGATTCAAAAAAGATAAGAAGCAGTAATTGTAGTTGGAAAAAGGACAGGAAGGAACATGTACCAAATTGAAGGAGCTACAGAAGGATGCTTACTCTCTTGGATTGATGACGATTGTCTTTGGTAGTGAAGGATGTACCACATTAATTTTGATAACTTGGTAAGATTAAGTTCATCATGTGTAGTAAAAGACTTACCTAGATTGTGTAAATCAGACAATGTTATTTGTAAAGGATGTTAGGAAGGAAAGTAGAGAAGAGAAAAATTGAAAGATGAGGATTATTCATCTAACTTTTTACAGGATCTAGTATACACCGACCTGTGTGGTCCTACTAGAACAAGGAATTTACAAGGTGGGAGATACTTCATACTCTTTATTGATGATTATTAAAAAATGACATGTGTTGCATTTCTAAGAGAAAAAAAAATCAAAATCCTTTGAGAAGTTTAAGATTTTCAAAGCTAGAGTTGAGAATGAACGTGGTAGAAAAATCAAATGTTTGATATATGATAAAGGAGGAGAATTTGCATCTGATGATTTTGAGAGTTTTTTTAGAAACATGGTATCAAGAGACAATTTTTAGCGTGATAACACCATAGAAAAATGGCGTAGAGGAAAGAATGAATCAGGAACTACAAGAATTAGAAACAAAAATGATGGAGGAAGCAAGCTTTCTAGAGATTTATTGGAGAGAAGCAGTACATACAGTTGTGTAAACCCTCAATAGATTAATTTATTAGAAAAAGTAAGATAAGACATCATATGATCTATGGCATTGAAGAGCACCTACAATAAAGTATTTCAAGATTTTTTGAAGAAGATGCTACATTCAGAAAAAAGAGGACAATCTTGGCAAATTTGACAACAGAGAAAATTAAGGTATATTTCTGGGATATTTTACAAAGAGAAAAGCGTATTGGTGTTACAAAAAGAGATTAAATAATATTTTTGAAAGTGTGAATGTGAAGTTTGATGAATATTTTTAGAAGAATCCTGAGAAGCACATTGAATATGAGTCTAATACAGAGGACAAAGGAAAGGAAGAAAAGAAAGATGAGGAAGAAACAAGGTAGAATTTGACATCTACAACCAAGATTCCAAGGTATGTACAAAGAAATAAATTTGTGAATTAGATTATTGGTGATAGGAATATAGGAGTTGTTACTATAAGTAGAGCAACACAAGAGAAAGTTATATTATGTTTACTTTCAAAAATTGAGCCTAAGACTGTGGAAGAGGCATGCAATGATTAGAACTTAATAAATGAAATGAAGGAAGAACTTGATCAAATAGAGAAGAATCAAACTTGAGAACTTATACCCAGACTAGCCAATAAGAATGTGATAGGTACAAAGTGCATTTACAAAAACAAATTGGATGAAAGTGGTAAAGTAATAAGGAATAAGGAAAGGTTAGTATGTATTTATTTTGATGAGACTTGTGGCCTTATTGCCTGAATGGAGGTGATCCCGATATTATTAACATTTGTAGCTTATAAGGATTTCAATGTTTATCAGATGGATGTTAAGTCAACATTCTTAAATAGAGAATTGAAGGAAGAAGTTTACATTGAACAAATAGAAGGATTCAAATCATAAGGGAATCTTAATGTTTTGTGAAGATTGAAGAAGGCGTTGTATGGATTGAATCAGGAACCTGGGGTCTGGTATGATAGATTGGATAGATATCAGATTAGACAAGATTTTTAGAAAGGGTGAACAAATAGTAATCTATATTATAGAATTTACTTAGATCATATTTTGATTGTTGTGGTTTATGTTGATGACATTATTTTTGGAGGACAATATGACCTGTGCAAGAAATTTGCAAAAGAGATGCAAAATGAATTTGAGATGTCCATAATTGGTGAGTTGAATTTCTTTCTTGGGTTGCAGGTAAATTAGAACAGTAAAGGAATTTCCATTTCTCAGTCAAGGTATGTTAAGGAATTGTTGAAAAAGTTTAGTTTGGAAAGTTAAAAACTGATAAATACTCTGCTTATTACCACATGTAAGTTAAGTAATGAAGATGATTCACCGAAGGCTAATGCAAGTAAGTACAAATCAATGATTGGAGGACTACAATATATGACTACTACTATGCTAGATATCATGTATACAATATGTTTGGCATCCAAATTTCAACAAGAAATGAAAGAATAACATGTTATAGCAGTAAAGAGGATTTTCAAATATTTGAAGGGTGTGTGTGGTAAAATGTTTCATCAAATCCGCAACCAAACACTTCAATAAACCATTACATCAAAAGGGTTTATCATCAAAAAAAGAATCAAAACATTGCATCAATACCCTTGAAATTGGTTTATTGCTTCCTAGTTGAAGCGAGTGCGATTCTCATGAGTGCCCATCAGATTGGACAAGGAGAATTGGTGACTTGACTACCCTAAAATGGAAGATTCAAATGCAAGAATGAGAAAAATGCATATACTTGCATACTTTTCTCTCAAAAATCTTTGAAAATGAAATGCATAATCTAGGAAGATAAATGCATAGTAACCATGAAGAATGAAGCTAAAATGGAAATGAAAACTATCAAGAATATGAGAAATGCATCTACCATTAAACTATGAAAGGAAGCTAAGATGCCATTAAGCTTAAGAAATGGAACTAAAAATGCATATGCAATTAAACTACCATGAAAGAAAGAGCTATGAGTACACAATAAAACCCTATAGTGAAAATAGAATTATAACTCTACTCTCCAAATCGTCTTGTTATGTTGAGAAAAGTGAGCTATCCCTTTTATAGGAAATTCCAAGATATGGATAGTTGAGATTCATCCGGGAAGAGGGTATGAGATGTAACTTCCCTCAATCCATGTGAGTTTGATCCAAGTGATTTTATTGACCAACCTTGTGGAGAATAAGAAACAATGGTATTTTCCCTTTTTATTTATTTTATTTGATTTTCATCTGCTCACACATGTGTGAATGAGTTCCTTTTGATTTAAAAGGGACTTTAGGACCTTTTGATTTATCCCAATGTTTTACAAAATTTAAGTGTTTTAGGCTTTAGAATTAATGATTTGATTCAACAAGTTAGGATTAAAATTATTTAAGCAAATTTGATTAAGTGCCCTCATAATTAGGGTTTAGGGTCTAGCTTATGAATGTCTTTGATTTAGGATTTATTAAGACCAATTAATCAGAAATAGGGGCTATAAGTTTGCTAGACCAAATTTAGGTGATTATATTTGCCCCTCTTTGAATTGATGTGTGAGAAGCACGTTGATTCAAAGAAAATATGATTGTCTAATTTGATCAGGAAATAACTTGATATGAAGTGATGAAACTATCCCACTGATCAGAACCAATTCCGAACTTGATTGAATGAAGATCGATTTAAATTTGAAGATATCATCTCCAGACTTGATTGAACAAAGAATGATAGGGAGATCCAGAAATATTAGCTCTAGACTTGATTGAGTGAAGATTGATAGAAAATATCTGAAGATATCAGCTCTGGGCTCGATTGAGCGAAGACTAATAGAAGAGTTTGAGCATTCAGCTTGATGTGAACTGATGAATTTGAATGTTCATCCCCCAAACAAATTTCCTGATTTTGGATTGGTTTGAATGACGAATCAACCTGATGTGGTGCGATGAGACTAATTTCCATGTGATTGATTACTTGGGATAATTGACTTGATATGGGTCTTGATGAAGCCAATTACCTGATTAAGAGGTCTTACCTGATTGATGTGGTGCGATGAATCTAATATGCCCCTAGAAATCCTAGTGAAATTATTTGAAAAATGAAATCACTTGGAGAGATTTTGGTTTGATGCGGAGTCCAAATGCCCCTAGAGATTGAAATTTTTGATGTGAATCAAATTGTTGATGTAATGGTGCTGCCCCCTCGAGAGTAAAATTAAAAGGAGGGGAGAGCCACAAGCCCGATAGATTGAAAAATAATTGAGGGAATCAGGTGCGAGCCTAATTTGAGGTTTGATTGACCGAGTTTGACCAAGAGGTGACTTTTTAGATTAAAGTGGGAAGTGCTTGATAGAATAATTTAGGATTAATGTCAAAGTGGAATCCTGTGAGGAAAGCATCAATGATCAGCTGCATTTGAGAAAATAGGTTAATCTACATTTTTTACTATCAAAATGTGAGTGTATTTCATTTTCAGTCCTGAAAATGGATTCAAAGCTGTCCTATTAGGAAAAGGTGAAATTTTCATGTCCGTTAGAGTAATTTCAAAAATTAGGTCAAAACCTATATAAGGCCCAAAGGGGTCATTTTCAAATCATTTTCACCGTCCAAGTTTGAAATTAGAGAAGCCTTCTCTGAGAGAAAATGGTGGTTCCAACGGTAGAGCATCGATTCAAGCACATGTAGAGGCGTAAACGGCCGCGGGATTACCCACCTCTAGTAAGTAACTGATTAACTTCACCTTTCCATTCAATTTTTCAAATTTTTCATAATTTGTTCCACATTTTTCAATGTTTTAGGTCGTAGGGCCCCCGTTTTTCATACGAGCCAGTGAGAGGGCTTGTACGACAAACTAGGAAAATTAATTTTGTCATTTGAGACCATAGGGTTTTTTGTTTGATAGGTACCCACAAGTGATATAAGAAAATTCATCCAAACCCATTGTGTCGTATGGCTTCATCTATTTTGTTGTATGGGAAGAATTTTTTGTATATAGCCTGATCATGACTCGTATGAGTCTGCATGTTTGTGAGCCTTTGTTGTACTTTTTTGTATGACAGATAGTAAATTTTTTTTGAATAATTCCTTCATCAATTACATTTTTTTATGATTCATTATCCTTTTTTCTAGCTTTTTTGATCGTTGCATTTTGGATGTAGCTTATTTTTACTCAGTTACTTATGCATTTTTCATTGTTTGTCTTATTGTAGGTACAATTACTACATATCCAGTTTCATTCTACATATCCTCCCTCCATGCGGTTGGTGAGGAACTTATTAGATGATTAGAGAGGTCACTTGTGAGACTATGGCTTCATATGGTTGACCTAGATTCCTGACATTCGGGTGAACATGGCTTATTGACAACTTTGGTGGAACAATTTTATAGTGAGCACAATACCTTCCACTTGCCTATTGGGGAGATGACCATCACTTTTGAGGATGTATACAAGATTCTGTGAATTTCATTTGCAGGACAACATGTAGAGTATGATGCAACTCTGTAGCTCGACACACAAGTGCTTATCCAAGTGTTTCAGGATCAGTACACCAGTTTAGACAGCTATTTCTTGGGATGACATGTTGATCCAGTATGGAACAAATTATCTACTTGATTGCATTATGGAAAGATTAATAGGTTTCTTTTGGATGGAGGATAGGAGCTACTAGTACATTTTAGACCTCTTTTTGATGGCTATGCATCGTGATTCTGACACTACCCCATCGGGAAAGCAACACAGACCGATGTTGCAGTTTTGGTGTTGGAATCACCGACAGCTGGTATGTTCATTGTTATTGCGATGGTATTGACCATCGCAATTTTCATAGGTTATGATGGTTAACATGTCATTGTTACACATTATGAGTGTCGCAATTATGATGAGTATGAAATGGATATGTTGTCCATGCAATGTCCAGCTGTCAGATTATTTCAACATCTAGATGTTGCATTTAGTGCTTTGGCATCAATCATTCTTTGAATACCATTGCAATTGTGATGGTATTGACCGTCGCATATTATATACCAGCTAGAATGGTCAACCAGCTGTCGTTGCACATTATGAGTGTCGCAAGTACAATGGGTGTGTGATGGATATGTTGTACATGCAACATCTATCTATCAAATTATTTTGACATATGGACATCACATGTAGTGCTTTGGCATCGGTCGTTCTCTGAATAGTGTTGCAAATGTGATGGTATGCTATATTTAAAATTTTTTTTATCATGCATGGATGGAGTGAGACCTAAAAATATTGAGCTTCTCTTTGTTTCGAAAATATTTTAACATTCTCTACTTAGCAGGGCCAACCACATGAAGGTGGAAGCTCATTTGGCCCCTCCTAGGACCCTCTTATGACCCTTTATGACACTTTAAGACCTCTGAGATGTATTCTTAGGGATCGTAAAGGGTCATAAAGGGTCATAAGGGGTCCTAGGACACAATAGCTAAGAAACATAAATTTAGGAATCATGGTCACAATTCTTTGGAGACACAACTAAATTATGTTGTTTCTCCAAAGAATTGTGACCATGATGCCTACACTTATGTTTCTCAGCTGTTGTGAGATTAAAAGTCTTCTAAGGAACATGTCGTGTCTATGTGGAACTGGATGGGATAATCACAAAAGGGGAATCTATATTAGAGAACTCCATTTCACTTAATAATTATGAAGCCATCAATGGTATACTAATTGTTTAGGATTGTAAGTTTCCATTGATGGCTTCAAATTACCAAGCAAAAGGTGTTTTCTAGTACAAAAGACTTAGCAGCCTCCAGAGCCTTTTTCTTGAATGCATTATACCCTTGACGCACTTCATGGAAACATTTTGCATCAGGATTATAGGGAAATGTAAACCAAGAATAATATAGAGAAAGGTGTTGCTCTTGGAAAATGGTTGATGGTGATTGATGAAGAAGATTTGAAAATGATGATTGATCCAATTCAGATTGATGCAATATTTTCAAATCTTCTTCATAATCATCATTAAATGAACATTTTAAAATCTTCTTCATCATTCATCATCTCAATATTCTACAATCATCTTTTTTAAAATGATATTTCATATGAACCACTTTCTTTTCAAATAATTAAGTCATATTATTTTAGATGAATCTAATTGGTTTTTTAAATTTTGTGATATTGCTTTAAGGTTTCAACTGTGTAGTTTTTGAGTCAAACTCGTTGACCCATGTTTTATGAGTAGTGGTTCACAAGAACCCATCTCTCATGAGAGTGAATGGAAAAATACTCATGATAGATGGGTTATTATGAACCACTACTTATGAAACATGGTTCAATGAGTTTGACTCAAAAACTACACAGTTGAATCCTGATAGCAATATCACAATTTGACTTGCTATGGAAAATATCACAATTTGACTTGTTGAGGCAACATGAATGAAGCCCACAAAAATATAATAATCTACCATCCACCTGTTCAATTCTATGAGAGTCAAAAATTACGATGTTCGTGATGGTCTATAACTTAAAATACCTAATTAAAGACCTTTATCGAAAATGCAAACATGTTGCATTTTTCAGCTCCACCTAATATCCAATGCATATGAATTGAGATTGCATATTGAACTAGGCGTCTCCTTCTACATTTCCTGAAACCAAGATATTGTCACAGAAACATGATTATTTTTAAATGGAATACACCAAGGAGTACCATCATAAATATTGAACATTTATAATCATGAATAGTAAAACTAAATCAAATAGCTCATTTTTTATCAGCATGTGTAGTCTCTGTGTATATGAAAAATGAAAGAAATATCAAGCTGAAATAAAATAGTGAACAAAAATTCAAATTCAAGACCTAATTTATCAAGAGAAACAAACAATGTAGAACCCCACAATAAAAAAAATAATAAAAACACGCTTTGTCAAAAATGTTCAAAATCCTGTCACCAAGCACAGACACATGAAATCAAAAAGGGACATGTGTTTCTGGGTCAGCTCCCAGTAGTGCTTAGGCAAATCTGCATGTTCATCACCTGTGCATATGAAGTGGCTCTAATGGTAGATGTAGATACTGCAAAACTTGATTGAGATAGTGAAATTTACAAAGTAAGGAAATGTGAGAAGATCAATCAAATAATAAAAAAAAAGAAACACGCTTTGTCAACAAGGTTCAAAATCATTAGGACTATAGAAAAATCATTAAGACTATAGATAATCAAGTTCTATAAATGGACGGTTTTGATTATTTTCCATTAAAATAATTGAGCATTAATCATTTGGTACTTCTTGGTGTATTCCATTTAAGTATGTCAGGCACAAAGTATTCCATTTAGATATGTTCAAAATTTTGCCAGTAATAATTTGGGGAATGCAATCATGCAAAGTATTCTCTAATCACACAACCAATTAATAAAAATTGAAATGCCAATTTATTTAACAATTGAAATGTCTTAAGTAGACTATATTCTCAATGGAACTATTTTGATAACATATAGATACAAATAGGAGATTGGAGTTTATCAGACTTCACCTGTGCATATAAGAGTTGACTAGAGAAGGTATAGGCACAGGTGAGAAACATGAAGATTTGACCAAGCATTAATATGAGTTTGACCCCACAACAAATGGACTTGTGTTGATATCTCCCCTACACTCCCCATTTATCAAAATCATGCCTACACTATGCAAATACCATTTTCCAACCGGTTTGCAACTTCCTCTAACCGGTTACAGTCAATTATGACAGTTTGTAATTAGTTTTTGTTTAATATTGTTGTCTAGTTGACAACATGGTTGTCAATTCGACCACTCCTTAACTTTTTGCATTGTACTAAACTTTTCAAAGGGATATTATGACTCTATCCTAGCACTCAAAAACCTTAAATCGCTCTTAAACCCCATAAACCCCATACATGAGCCTTTTACGTTGGCAAGTGATCAATTTTGTGTAAATGTGATTCACTTTTTGGTTGTCATTTATGGCAACACATCTAGGTTTTAGATCAATTCTTGTAAAGATAAGTTTTGATGATTTAGAAATCGACTAAGTATAGAAGCAGAGATACAGAAGTGTTTTGGATGTTGAAGATCGAGATCAATGATTTAGGGCAAGCGAGCTTAGACAAAGACCATATGGGGTATGTATAACCTCCACCTAAGATTGATTTGGTTTTGGTTAAGTCTACAATGAGCTAGAAATAATTGAAGACAGACAGACTGCAGCAGAACCTCGATACAGAGCAGTTGGACAGTAGCGAAGATTGAGGGAGTATGACTTGGAATCCAGACAATCAAAGTTGTATTTTGGTTGTTTATAACCTCCACATTAACTATGCAAGAGCGCTGACTATGCATTTGATATTTGCTATATTAAATGTATTTTGTATTGAAGGTCGACTTTGTAATATTTGTAATATTCATATTGGGAGCCAACTTTGTAAAGTTGTGAGATATATATGTAATATCTTTTGGATAAAGATAGAGGTTGGTGGTTGTGGTAAGTTGGATGAGTGATTGAGTGAATAGTAGAGAAGAGAATGATAGAGATCATTGAACAAATATAAAAGAACTATCTAAGCACCAGTGTTGCTTGTTTTTTTCATGATTGAGAACACTTTGTAACCTGATTTATCTTATAAGAGTTGTAAGCTCAGTTGGCCCCTAACAGGGCGTTGTGAACCTTTAACACAGTTGTAATTCCTTTAACAAGGAAACGTGTTATGTAATATTTAGCTCCTAACAGGGTTAGGTCTCCTAACATGGAAACTATACTTTAGTACATGCTTGTGGGTACCATCCCCACTAGGGTTTTCCCTTGGCCAGGGTTTCCTCGAAAACAAAATATGGTGTTATGAGTACTGTATCATTTGCTTATGTTCTTTTCTTTACTGCAAGTTTATGGTTAATATTTAAATGGTTGAAGAATTTAATTAAGTGCTATAATACTGATTCACTCCCCTCTCAGTATTATCCAATCCTAACAATTGGTATCAAAGATTTAGGCCCTTAGAGAGAAAGTCTAACAACTTGAGGGAGATCAGAATGGATTTAGACAGTTTGCAAGAAAAATTTTATGCTGCACTTGAAGACCTTGACAAAGCAAAAGTAGAAAATGGAGAATTGAGATTCAACATGCGAAGAGCTAAGAAATTTATAAAGAAACTCAAAGAACAACTTGAGCTTTCCAGAAATCAAAGACAAGATCTTATGGTTCAGATAAAAGAGGATTTAGATGAAGACAGTTTAGATTAGGTAGCAACTAAAAGAAGAGAATGAAACTCTAAAAATTGAAAATGAGACTATGGCTAAAGAAATACAGGTACAGAAGGATGCTAAGAAGAACGTTGAAGAAGCTTTAAATAGTGCATTAGATCAAATGAAGAATGAGGCTAACAACTACAAGAATAAGTATCTGAAAATGGAAAAATACAATTAGATTATAAAAGGTGAACTTGTTGAAGCAAAGAAACACATTGAGAAACTTCAAACCAACAGTGATTTGATTGATAAACAGAGAGACAAACATAAACCTAAAGATGATATGATTGGTATTGGCTTCAATGAAGCTGAATGTTCCAAGAATTAGGTAGAGAAATCAAATGAGAAGATTGATGCTGAGAAACCTTCTATTGAAGAACCTAAAGAGAAGATCAGACCCTTCAGAGGTAGATGCTTTGGTTGCAACAGATTTGGACACATGAAGAGAGACTACAAAGGTAATGTCCCTTTTAGAAATTTTTATGGCTATTATTTTAACTGTAATGGATATGGGCACAAGAAAGCAGAATGTTGAAAACCTAATCAATCAGGATATAGACAAGACAATGGAAGAGAATCTACAGTGAAACCCATATGCTACAAATGTAATAACATTGGAAACATTGCAAAGTACTGTAAGCTGCAAGTTAATCAGGAAAGAAGACCTCCTATATGTTACAAATGCAATAATCCAAGACATATAGCAAAATTTTGCAGATATATTGGATTAGACAACAGAAGACTACCACCTCCTATGAATTCACAAAAAGAATGCAAATGATAGTGGCAAGAGTGTTGCAGATTTAAAGAATGATTTTGAAAGTTGTTTTAAGAAGGAAGAAGATAGAAATAATGGTAAGATATGGAAGATCAAAGAAACAAGTGAGACATCATTATAGGGAGAGTCAGTAAATGATACTGGATCTTTTCCTGATGGTAGAAAAATAGAATCAACCTAATTGGTTGATCATGGCCTTAGGGGGATCATTGGATACATACATCAGAATATATCTTGCCCTAAAATTTGTGGATTGAGCTCAAGCGAGCTTGGGTATAAACTTGGCCAACATCATGAAATGTACATCTAAGAGCGTAACATCAACTGACACATATATTTTGTTCGCGAGATCTAACAGCCGACTAGATAGTTTTGAGTAAAAGTGAAATTTATGACTTAAACTTGTATAAAGCACCATTTGATGACCTATATCTTTACCATTTGATAAAGAGTGAGCCAAGGAGATCAAAGAGCAGATAAATTCAAACAATTGTACTTTGGCCATGTGTGATTGATTGAAGGATAAACCCAGAATTCAGTAGAAGAAAGTTATTTACATCATCTAGCTATGGATGCACCTATTAATTTTGATGTTATAGATCGACCTAGGTATAAATTTAAGAAACATTCATTCAAGTCATGTGAAGAGGATCCAGAGGGAGAATTTTCCCAAATCTTGTATGGCGTATTACCCGTAAAAGATATTAGGGCTTACATACATTGTAAGCATGATATACTGGGAATTGATGATATATCAACTAAGTTGGAGTATATGAATGATAATGGAATCATGAGAGAACAATACAAACACATTGATTAGCTGAGCATAGTGAAAATTTAGGACTTATGCGAATCTGATGAAGATGAATGGTTTAAGATACTATTAAGTAGGGTTCATGATCATTTTATTTGGATAGGTGATCAACCTGTGAAGATTTGTAGTGACCTAATCCATGAAATCACTAGACTAGACAACACCAGAGTCATCCCTATTACAAAGATATATGTAAAGAAAGAAGTTGAAACCCTAACTCATTTCAAATGGGACAGACATGAAATGACAGTGAATGACATATTTCAGCAAGATGTGAGATTTATTTCTATGATACTTGGGTACAAATTATACTACAGTAGCAGACCTAACTCATTATCTACTGGAGTAATCATGATGGGATGGATAATAGTGAAGGAGATTGTAAAATATAACCTATGCGAAGTTCTAGCACAACAATTCCTTGAAAATGTGAAGCTAGTAAAGGACATAACTAAGACCTTTAGATTTGGTTCGTTGTTGATGCATATGTTTATTCATATTGAGCACAAATTTCTTGGCTTACATCCCAGTGGTTAGAAATTTGGGATACCAACTGGTATTCAAATTTTGTAGAGTTACAAGAGACAAAATACTACTTGGGTTGATGGAGAATTTTTTGCTATGATCAAAATCCTATAGAGATAGATGAAAACCAGATACATGATACATGACGACATTGGTGAAAAATACAAATATACAATCTGTTTCATGGTTGAAATTGATTGTGTATGTTTTGAAGCAGTCATACCCAAAAAGAAATGGTTTTATCCCATGGGTTATGAAGTAAGTTCTCAGGTACTTACCATGCAAGTAGAACATGTTCTTGCATCATAAATTGATACATCAGAGGAAAGATGGGGAACATATGAGGAGAAGTTAAAAAAGGTGAGAGAAGAACAGAGTACAGGTCTAAGGAAGAGAAATATTGAGAATGTTGTACATGAATGCGGTGTAAAAGTTGGGTTGACAGAAGAAGAACTGAAAGAAGTGAAAAATAAGATGACAGAAAGATCTCTTGGACTAGAAAGTGGAAGTACTATAGCCCCTCCCACTCCTGAGGTATTTATGGTAGACAATCCACCTTCTCCATAATATAAAACAACACAAGCAAAGAACATTACTTTTAGAGTTGCTAGATCAAGCATGCAGACATCACCTAAAGAGAAGAGAACAGTAAGAGAAGAGAAAAAAGCAGAGAAGCACATATGGAAACCTGAATTGAAGATGATAGAGAAGAGAGCATTAGAACAAGGTAAATTAGTCACAATTGATAAATACTATGACAGGTATGAAGAATCAAACAAGCTTAAGATTGAATATATTGTGATTGAACATTTACTTACTTTCAAAAAGAGCCTTTTAGAAATTGAAGGAAGTATACCTATATACTTATATGGGAGATTGGAGATAAGAAAACATGTAGCAAAGATTGAAGATGATACAATTAGGAACAAATAAATTGATAACATGCTTCCTGTGATATCGATACAAGAAAGGGATAGAATATACAAGGGATTAAAACCTTTGTTAAGGACCAAGGTGAGATTGTCAAAAAACATGGCGAGGAAGTATGATGAAGTCACAGAGGAAACACAGAAGGCACTAGAGAAGATATTGATGAATACTACTTCTGTTAAGCCCCCACCTCCTAAGACCACTTTGCCTACACAATTGGGAATGGGTGAAAGCTCAAAAGAAACAAAGACAACTTCTAAGAGGAGCGGAGTAGATCCACCACTAGATTTCTATGTTTCTAGTGTGGCAGTAACTCTTGACACCTCTCAAGATGAAACAGACCCTTTTGTAGGGAATATGGACACTTCTATAGCAGATGAGGTTGAACAAAAAGAGGAAGAAGAGTAGAAGAAGGAATAAGAATAGAAGATAGAACATCAAGAGAATGAAAAGAAAGAGGTAAACACATCATCCATCTCATTGTTGGCAAGCAATGACGTAGATGTTGATAGCATGGATGAAGTTTAATTGGTAAAATTGGCATTTACTACTTTTAACAAAGCCAAGGAAAGATCAGAATAGAAAGGAGACAAAAAGGCTAAAGTAATTACAAGAGAAATTGATACTGTAAACAAATTGCTTCCAATACCTATTATTTTCCAACACAAAGATGACATTGAAAATCAGAGAATAAAACTCAATGAATTTGATGGGCACTATGAGAATTTATTAAAGATTGTAGAAGAGAAGGCAGATAAGACATGTTTAGAGAAGAAGTTAACAACAGTTTTCAAGTCTATCACATGGGACTTAGGCATTGTGAAAACTTGCTTGACAAATGCAAAGAGTTGCATTGGACTTGGGAGAAAATTGTTTAGTTATTGCATGAATCCAATAAGGCATGTTCAAAATATAGAAGACATTATTGCCGGTTGTGAAACATCTTCACTATCCACAACAGAGTTAGACAAGGAAATCATAATAATTTTGGCTAAACTCAGTGTATTGGATAATGAGAAAGGGAGAGTATTAGCAAGGTTTAATTTGCTGAAGAGCTTTATCACTCCTAAGCTATCCATACTTGAGGTTCATCTCTCCAACTTGGAGAAAGTAACAGATTCACTGACAAAATCTATGCCCACAGAATTGAAATAAGCTGAGACCACATCATTTGCACTGAATGGCTTAATTCACATTAGTTAAATATTGTTCAAAATATGAAATGCAGAAGTGAAGATCTTGGAAGATTCTTTTCAGGACATTCTAAAATTGGTGAGAAAGCACTAAAACCTATTATTTTGTATGCACCTTTGTCATTTTTGTCAAAGGGGGAGAAGAGAAGAAATATATATATATATATATATATATATTTATATAAATAATAATAATAATAAGAGAGAAAAGAAAAATATAATATGGGAGAAAAGACAAGAAGAGGAAGGAAGAAAAATATAGAGAAGATAGTTTTGTTGGAACACTTATTGATTTTTTTTGTTAAGTGTTGCCATCAATGCCAAAGGGAGAGATTGTTGGGAAGTGATCAATTTTGTGTAAATGTGATTCACTTTTTGGTTGTCATTTATGGCAACACATCTAGGTTTCAGATCGATTCCTATAAAGATAAGTTTTGATGATTCAGAAATTGACTAAGTAGAGAAGCATAGATACAGAAGTGTTTTGGATGTTGAAGATTGAGATCGATGATTTAGGGAAAGCGAGCTTAGAGGAAGATAGTATGGGGTATGTATGATGCAGAGGGTTTGACAATCTAGAGCTTTTTCTCACTCCAAGGTGCTTGTTTGACCAATCCAACCATCTAATGGTTGTTCTTTGTTGGATCTTCCTCCAATTAGGATCTCCAAGACCCTCTCTACCAACTTCTCCTCCAAGGTATAGTTGGTTTATAGAAGACTCCAAGATTTCTAAGCTCAACTAGTCCAACTAATTAACCAAAAGCCTAGTTTCCTCCACTAAAACTCCACCTAGATTGCCAATCCTTTGCCTAGGATCTTCTCACACATTAAACAAGACTCTTAACACACTTCTAGACCCATTCTTGGCCATTTTACATCCATTCCAATACTCCAAGACTCTTTACCAATCCAATTGGTCATTATTTCACTAGGAGGCCTCATTGCTCAACTCCTAGTAGGTCTATTTTCACTGATTTTGGACAAATTCTCCCAAAATATCCAAATTAATCCACAAAAAAAATTTAAAATCTTCAAGATATCACCCAACACTATCAGAATCCAAAACCCTGACCTCTGAAAGCACCCAAAACCCAAATTTCTTGCAGGCCCTAGATTATAGCCTATTAATTAGGCCTCTAGACCAGTCAACATGAAAAATTGTTAAACTAGTCTCCAACCTTTGATTCACCTCCTACCACATTCAAATCCTTTTAGGAGACTATCTAGTGCATCTACAAATTCCACTAAGTCCTTCCCAAAAGGTCATGGGTGCTCAATCAAATTCTTTCTTCTCCCTTTCCTAGCTCACCTGGTTTCACCAGTCAGCCATAGGGATTCACTTTTGGCCTATGAAATCCATTGAAACAACCAAAAATAAAACCAAAACCCTATCTATAGACCCTAACCCTACTTTCCCCATGGTTTCAGTCAATTCCACTAGAGGGATTTTAGGTTAGATCCATTTCACGCTAGGTAGCATTGTATTGTCTCTGTCAGACGAGTGACCTTCAAAAACTTGTAAGTTAACACCTACTAAAATTCAAAACAAAATATATATTGAATATGTAAGCTGAAAGAAAACACTACACTTTCATGGAGCCCAATCACCTATTCCTATCCGTACACTCTCGTACAGTAGCAAAGATATAGTGTAGATTACACAAATGTAGATACAATCATCCGTATAGAGGTGTCAAAATTAAGTGTTTCAAACCAAAATATCATTAACCTATTCAAAGCATTGAATCTATGCTCACATACCAAGCATGGGGTAGTTACATCAGTTCTAACTACATTTTGCCAATTCTTGTAAAAGTTGCTCGAGCAACTTTTCAAAGTTGCTAGCAACATTTTGTATTTTGAGCATTTTGACCTTGTTTGTCAACTTGATGATTAATGTTGACTTTTAAGACCCTAAATAAGATATGTAGGGTCCTAAAACATACCTCTAACCCATATTGCACTAAAATGACAAATTTTCACAATTTGAAGCCAAAATGACCCAAAATTCCTAATGAGCACTAAGGCCCTTACAAACATGAAGTTAAACTATCATTGTATCCAACCCCTTAGGTATTATTATAACACACATATCCTTTACATACTAGTCTTGCTTTGTTTCTTACCATTGTACCTTCTTCATTCATATTATTCCTGAATATCCACTTTGTTCCAATCACATTCTTGTCATGAGGTCTAGGGACCAGTTCCCATGTATCATTCTTGATTATCTGATCTTATTCTTCTTGCATAGCACTTTGTCAATCTGAATCATTGCACGCATCCTCAACACTTAAGGGTTCAATCTTAGAAAGTAAGCACACCTCTTCATCAATAGTTGAACCTTTTTTCAAGACTTTAGCGCTCTGATCTCCAATGATTTCTTTCTTAGAGTGGTATTTGGATGTGTATTTTGATTTTTTAGGAGTGAGACTCTCATCTATAATCTGTGATTCTTCTTAACTTGGTTCAGGATTGTTGTATGAAACATCAATATAGTCAAAAATTTATTTAATAACTGTGTCCTACTAATAGGTCTGGGTTCATCTTCAATCATGGGATCACATTCATAGTATCTTTCTTGAATCATAAACTTCTCATCAATCTTCACATGAGTACTTTCAATGATCTTCTTCAATCTTAGATTAAAACATCTATAGACTTTTCTTTTAGTAGAGTAACCAAGAAAAATACCTTCATCTCTTCTAGCATCAAAATTTCCAATACTATCATCTCTCTTGATGTAGCACTTGCTTCCAAAGATTCTGAAGTATTTTACAGTAGGTACATTACCAAACCAAAGTTCATAAGGTGTCTTGTCTATGCCTGGTCTTAATTGGATTCTATTGATACTATAGACTGATGTATTGACTGCATCTCTCCAATAGGTATGGGAAACCTTTCCTTCAATCATGATAGTGCACCTTGTGTCAAGTATTATCCTATTCCTTCTTTCTATAATCCCATTCTGCTGAGGGGTTCTAGGTGCACTTAACTGTCTTTTAATTCCATGCTCTTCGCAGTAATCATAAAATTGGTTAGAGGTGAATTCTCCTCCTCTATCAGATCTTAGACATTTTATCTTTAATCCAGATTCATTTTCAACTTTAGCCTTGAATGCTTTGAATTTATCAAAGGCTTTAGATTTGTCCTTCAAGAACGCACACCACATCATCCTAGAAAATTCATCAACAAACAAAATGAAATACCTCTCTCCATAGTATGATCTTGTTTGAGTGGGACCACATAAGTCTGTATGCACTAGATCCAATTTGTTTTCTGCTGGATTTTGTTTACTTCTGAATGAACTCCTTACATGCTTTCCCATCACACATTCCATGCACATAGTATCAACTAGTCTTGAAATACTTGGAAGGTCTTTTACTGCCTTTACATTACTTATCTTAACTATGTTGTCAAAATTGATATGACAAAGTCTCTTGTGCCATAGCCAACTATCATCCAATTTTGCAATAAAAAAAATTACTTTAGAGTTAAGATGAAAAACATTACCTTTGGTCTTTGAGCCTGATGCAATCATGTCTCCTTCTTTGTTGTTAATAATACATCTTTTGTTCTTGAATTTCAACTGATATCCTTTATCTAATAGTTGTCCAACACTTAGTGAGTTATGATGCAAACCATCAACATAAAGAACATCATTTGTCTTGTTCTTTCCATCTAAGGTGATAGGTCCTCTGCCTATGATAGATTTGGGAGTGTTATCTCCAAATCTAACCATGCCCCCTTTGTACTTATCTAGATGTACAAATCTTTCTTTGTCACCTATCATGTGATGTGAACACCCGTTGTCAATGATCCATTCAGTTCTGATGTCTGCTTTGGAAACTAATGCTAACTCTTGTGCTTTATTTTCATCTTCATTGTCCATTTCTTCAAGAATTTTCTCAATGTCTTTAATGGCAATGAATCCAATTTCATCTTCTCCTGATTCATCATCAGTTACACCTTCTTTAGCATGATAACATTCTTTATTATATTTGGGCTTGTAATCTGATCTAAATTTCTTGACTGTTGTAGGACACTTGGATGCAAAGTGGCCAACTTTTTTATATGAAAAACATTTGAATGGTAGTTGTCCTTCATATTTCCCTTTACCTTTTCTTTCCTTCTTAGAAATCATAGCAATGATTTCTTCTAGTTTAGTATCAACTTCTTCTTTTTCATTATTACTAGAGATGTTCAAGGATTTCTTACCATGGACTGAGGCTTTGAAATTTGTTTCAATTTTAGGTTATGTCTTCAATCTTGATATCTCAAATGCAGATATTTTTCTAATCAGGGTCTCTCTTTTGAAGTCCTTTGAGAATTTCATGGTTTCATCCAAGATTTTAATCTTGGTTTCATAATTTTCTGTCAATGTGGTCATTAGTTTGTCTATTATATCATCCTCTGAAATTTCTCCACCATTGTTCCTGATACCTGATACTGCTTCATTAATCCTTTGATTGTAAGCTCTGATGTTCTCTTCATTAATCCTTTGATTGTAAGCTCTGATGTTCTCTTCAGGTAGCATCTCTAAATTATTGTATCTTTTCTTCCATGTCTTTCTGTGTGCATTCTTTGCTTGGATGTCTCCTTTAAACATATCTTCTAAGTATTTCTAGATTGAATATGATTTTTCTTCTTTTTTGATCTCAAAAAATTCACTGTCAGATAGGGTTCTGATTAGGGCTTCCTTGAAAATTGCATTTTGAGTGAATACTTCTTTTTGTTTATTTGTAGAGTCTTCTTCTGCAATGTCTTTCAAGGTGGGAACATCAATTGCATGAGTATCAATCTCATAGATCTCAAAACCAATGCATTGAAGATATGTTATCATTTTGTTCTTCCAGTCAAGATAGTTCTCTCCATCAAACTTAGGACTCTCTTTCCTGAAGTATGCCATTTGATCTACCTTAAGCTGTTAGGATTTCTCTCCAAGGTACTTGGCTCTGATACTAATTGTTGGAATAGTCCCAAGGGATAACTAAGAGGGGGGTGAATTAGTTATCAACTAGTTTTATTCTTTTCTCCAATTAATTATAGAATAACATTAAGCATTAACACATTCAAATAACACAAGATAGAACACAACAATTTTGGTTACGGGGAAACCAAATAGGTAAAAACCCCAGTGGGAATTAACACCCACAAAGAACTATACTTGAGTATAATAATCCTTGTTAGAAGATCTTACAACCCTATTAAGAGTTGATCTTTACAATGCAATAAGTACAATGACCTGGTTAAGGGTCAAACCCTGTTAGGAGTCTTTTACAAATAACCCTGTTAGGGGTGAGGACTCACTGTCTAAAAAAGATCACTGCTAAAGTGATGAAGGTTGCAACCTTCAGTAAAACAAATATACACTATATCTGATAAATGAACTATTTGAGTAGACATGCTATGTTGATCAGTTCCAATGTATTGTATGCTTTGACTTCTTCTTCACATAGATCTTTTCTTGATGAATGAAATGTCTTCACTGTCCTAAAACAACTGACATTTTGTTCTATCCTTTTTCTGTCTCTTCTCCTTTTATTCACACTTGGTGATCTTCAAATGAACTATTATAAGTATCTTCTCCAAAAGATGTGATCTTAGTCGGCTTTAGGAGTCCCTTCAATACTTCTTTAGTTGGCTAAATCAAGCATGGAACCTAATTAGAACCACGCAACTCAAACTGAATAGACGTGACGCTTCACATAGTCAGCTCTACCAAATTAACTCAAACATCACGCTTCTATTAAAACATGTTTAGTGCCTTTGAATAATCATCATTAACTCATCACTAAACATTAATACAAACAGGCATATCCTGAAGATAGATGCAACTCAAGAAAGAATGTAAATACGTTGACTCTTAACAGATAATCTTAAGAAATTGTAACTGCCAAAATAGATTAACATAACTCCACTAAAACTGCATATCTAAATCTGCGTGAATGCACATACCAACCAGAACATGTCTACACCATGGAAATAAACATGCAAGGCTCTAAAACATCTATACTGATAATTGTATATAGAATACCGTTGTATATTATATGTTGTCATCAATGACAAACATACAATCAACAATTTGCACAGAGGAAAATCTCCAACAAATAGTACATAATTTCATTATTAATATTATCATGTACCTTCTTTCCTCAGGTGATACTTGTCCACCATGTCTTGCGCATCCCTCAAGTGCATTCCTTTTAAGATTCTCCCACTCATTAATAGGAACATAGGGGGTGTGCTTGTAATAAGGGTTACATTCTATTTTGGACCTTTAGTTGTCCCTAATATACTTTAAAGTTTGGTCCACTTTCTCAAGAACCCTAAGTCTTTGAAAGGCGTTGGGTCCAAAAACATTTATCTTAGAGCCGATGAGTTTATCCTTTAACTCTTTATCTTATAATTGCCAACTTTTAAGAAAAAAAATTGTTAGATTCAGAAATGGAGTGAAGCTACCTTTTAATATACTTGAAGAAAGGGATGAAAGGAAATTTGATCTAGAAATGAAATAAAAATATGATACCATGTGCATACAATTGGCCCAAAAATGCGCAAACATTCATCATTAAGTTTTTCATAAAATAGTTTATTCCCTACAAAATAATAACGAGATTATTAGTTATTGAAAGGGAATACACAGGGGGTTAGTGCATTACATTATGAGTATAAGATTGTATAGTAAAAGAAAGGATAAATCTTTAAAGTACCTAGAAGCTGGGCTACTCTCATGGAAAGTCCATCTTCAATGTTCACGAGCAATTGATCACAATTCTCTATTGTTCCCGTACATCTAACACGAGTACATCCAGGAATTTGGTCATCGCCTCCTACATAAAATGAATCCAATATTACAAAATTCCCCCTAAGAAAGAATAGTTCAAGTGAAATAAACACATGATAAATGAGAGAGAAAAAGAGGAATCTACTTACAAATAATACGTGTTGCCATCGCATCTATGACCATGCTACGTGTTGCCGACATTACAGCTGGCAATACCTCTATGGTTCTGATCATCATAGCAGGTGGCACACTCAAACATAGGATCAATAGTAGGTAATAAAAAATAAGATTGTTAGAGCATAAAAAAATATGGACAACCATGGACAAGATTTTTAGAGCTATTAAAAAATATATTGTTTGAGAAAAACACAAGTGGAGGATAGAAGATGAGATCTACTTGAAACTTGAAGTATCTGCATCTGGGGCATGGCCCTTTAATGTTTTTTGCATCCTCTGTAAAAATAACACATGTATTTTAGTTAATGACATATATAAAAGAGTATACTATAAAACCATTATTGAACTTTTGTTATAATTAAAAACTACATTAATACTTACTGTATAAGTCCAAACACAGTGAGCCAAATCATCCTCTCTCATTAGTATTTTAGGAGTCTAAGGTTGAATATCTGCCAATCGAGTTAACTCTCTTGAAATTGCACGAAGGACCTTTTACAGTGCAACCACAGGATCAACGTCTGATGAAAAATCAATAATGAATGAATCCTGCTCATCTTGTGGCTCCTCATGGAATACTTGTTCCTTTCCCTTTTTTTGATCAGCACTCATTTGTGAGAAAAATATTATTATCACTTTATTTAAAAGCAATCCAAAATAGTAGTGAAGAATAAAACATAACAAAAAATACGCATTAACATTTTTCTCCTATGTGCATTTGTACAACAACAATGAGTTTTACCTATTAGGAAGAAGAATTCCCATGAGAACCATCATCTCCGTGTGTATCGTGTGGCTGTTGATCCATACTATATTCCTGTATTTCAAAAAAAATTCATTGAGGCATGTTAAAACACACGTGTTCTTATTATAAGTTACGTTGAATAATAGACAATTATTAGAATGCTTCAGTTAAAAGAAGAGATAGTTTTTTTTAATTTGTAAACAATTTTAAATGGTGCATAGTGCATACCTCCTAGTCCATGATAGTGGGTTTTTTTTTTATATATATGCAATTCAAATTGTAATTGATAAGAATCTCTTCGCCTCCACGTATTGATTTGATCGCACATACAAATACGCAATTTCCCTCGCGCACCTCAAATATGTGATTGGGTTGCTTCTTAGTTGACATAGGTCATGTACTATTTATAAAACCTACAATATTCCTTGATGGTTTTGGCCTTATGTCAATGTATATAGCTACTGTTTTAATTTTTTCACTGACTTTTTGTTGTATATAATTTGCTACGAGTGCATACCTACACATAATTTTTTTATATCTAACAATTTGTATCCAACTACTATAATCATAACAAGGTCCGACATACTCCATTAATTCAAAATTTTTTTTGTAAGAGACCTTTATGCCATCCACGAAAAATAGGCCCAAATCATGTAATGAAGATGGTTCTATGCGATATATCCTCTCTCCAACACAAAAATCAGTGTTTATTAAAGGAATTTCATCAGGGACCCATTGTTTCTGTAGATGTTTGTACCTAAAGGGCACGTTAGAGTCACCTTTTCTCTCATCATCATAAGAACATGACCCCCCTTGAGCAAGGAAAAATTCCATGCATTTATTAAATTTCTTTTTGATCTTTGACCTCGAGTCGATCTCCTTGATTTAGACATACTAAATGTCTCACTTTCTTCTTCCATTCCTACATTTTCCTCGCTAGAGGAAGACAAATCTGACAAATACCTATTTGTTGGTACTTGCACTTCATGAAATGAGAGAGACAAGTGGCAATGAGAGAGATATTTTACAAATGGTAAAAACATTAATCTCTATGGGGTGTATTGACTTATACCTGACAATCCATGAGACTATGTGAGATACCTGACAAAAGATGATAGTTCTATAATCAGACAAACATAGTTCACTCCATATTTTTTATTACATCTTGTGAAGGATAGTATACAATGTTAAAATTATCTATTTATCCTACAATATTTTGAATATCTCAGCATTGCATATAACTAAACATCTCAGCATTGTATGAGACACCACTACCATGGCATTTCATCAAATAGTTCTTGTGCCTTGCCAGTGTTTTTATTACATCTTGTGAAGGACATTATACATTATTAAAATTATCTATTTATAATTTTAAAATTAGCTCACTCCATTGTAGGGAACAAAGAGAATCCCTTGTGATTTAACATCATTGATGTGCAATTAAATAGAAAAATATCAGAAGAAAATCTCATAAGGTAGTATTTAGATTAAATGCATTGATACAAAAAAATACACTCTTTTAGAATGAAAATTCTCTTAACAAAAGATCAAAGATATAAGTAGGACATGTAAAACAAAGTGAATAAGAGTAGTTAGATATTCACACTAAAACCTAAAATTCCATTAATATGAAACACTAAGCATATTAGTGGAAAAAGTGCAGATTTCAACCCAAACAATCATTTAAACATGCCAAACATCTGCCATAATTGTACATTTCATTCATGTCATTGATATTCTTCTTCATCCTGTAGACGTCTAAAATCATCCTTCTATTAATTTAATTAATATTTCCATAACATTATAGTTAATTTTGATTAATTATATTTGTTATATTCTTCTATCTATTCAATTAAATTTATTTAATTAAATATGAGTCATTCCCCTTAGTATTTAAATTTAATTTAAATACTACCCCTTTTAATGTATTAAATCTTATTTAATACATTATCCCTCATTAATCCCCTTTAAATAAATTTATAATTTATTTATTCATCCACATGACTTAATTCTACTAAACCATAATTAATCTAAATTGATTTGGATTAAGCTAATTTGAACCTAGATCCTACCCTACCTCACATCACTCTCACCAAATAAGCCTATTCATTAATTAACTAAGGTTAATTAAGCTAATTTCTTGATTCTTACAATAATTAGTCCTAATTATTTTCTCACACATGTGTGAGCAAATTTTCAAAAATTGACTTTTCCCAAATAATCCTTATTTGGTGCCAACAAGGTTTCTTACACCTATGATGACACCTTCTTACACTTTCTAAAAGTGTCTCATTGGCCCAAAACTCTTACACCCTCTTACACCTTCTTATAAGATCCTTCACATGTGTACTTTAAGTACACTTTGACCCATCACATCCAAAGTTACTCACACATGTGTGAGCAAAGTGGGCCTCTTGCATAGCTTATGTGTCCCTTATGTGGCACCTATGTGGATGCCACATGAGCTCCACCTCATCCAAGCCCTCTCTCTCCTCCAAAAACTCTATAAATAGGGGCCTTTCTCAAGAGCAAAGCATCTCTTATTTTTGCATTGTTATCATGCTAATTTAGTGCTAAAATTTTAAGAGTGTTTTTCATGTTCATGCTTTAGATAATCTAGAAATCACATCTTAGGCATAATGGTGAATGAATCTAGTCTCTATTTTTCATTTGATCTTGCATAATATCTTAGTATAACTTGCATTTTTATTTCAATCATTTGGTGAGGCTTGAGACAAGTTCCTCATACTTGTTCTTGAGCTCTTCATCCATCATTAGTTTGCATTCAATTAATCAATAGTGGGATTTTAATATTGTGTTGGGAGAGCACACCCACAAACCTCTCTAAGAGCAAATCAACAAGGCTTGGGTACACTTTTTGGCTCATCCAAGGTTGTGATGAATCTCTTCTTGTTTTTAGTAGTATTCTTTTAGACATGTATGTTCTTGTTATTTGATGTTTATCTCTAACATTTGCATGTCTGAGCGTGCTCCCAACAGGTTAGGTTTCATTGCATACACATCCATCTCATCATCAAGACCATATTCATAGACAACATCATCACCACCACTATCATTTTTGTCATCGTCATCAGCATCATCATCATCATCAACATCATCCTCCTCCTCATCATCATCCTGATCTATAGAAGCATCATTTTCATCTTCTTCTTCATATTCTTCTTCGACTAACTTTTGATTGTGATCATCATCTACATCATCTTCCACTTCTTCCTCTTCCTCGATATCTTCTTCTTCCATCACATTATACTTTATCGGCCTTCCTCTTGGATCATTTCTAACAACAAATGACCAACTCAGTTTATGTGGCACCTCTGAGTAAAATACCTTCTCACATTGGCTTGTAAGAACACAGGGCTCTTCCCCACCTGGCTCAAACAACCTTGTATTAATCATTGGAAATCCATTGTCATGTTCAATAATAGTTCTATTAGGATCATTTTGATTGAGTCATAGTCTATACAATTTCATGATGAAGAGAAATAATTTGAAGGAATTAAAGTCACAGTCAAGTATACCAACCAAAATACCATAGTATCAATTTTTCAACTCTTGAGGATGTAAGTCATTTCTAGATGAAATATTGGTCACCTGAAAGACTGTACTTATCCCAGATTCACAAGTTCTCTTTGTGTCATCCAACTTTTTGATGCAAAATTTATAACCATTGCATAACATATCCTTGTGGTGTTTCACCTACAATAATGTAAAACATGTATAAATTATTGCATCACGAGTTGAAAAACATACGGTTGATTAACAAATTTATAAGTACCTGGTGATCTCTTAAACCATATGCTAAATCTATTTCCTTTTGTATAACATTGGGATCTCTATTAGGATGAGCTTGTATAACCAATAAAGACATGGATTTTAATCTATGACCATAATGTTGACATCGTTCAATCCATACCATCATCCAATCTTGATTGTTTGCAATAAACAAATGTATTACATCCCACTCTTTAGCAACTGTACAAAAATAAATAGATGACTTACAACAGATTTATTTTGAAGATTAAGAATTAATTAACTACAATAACATCTCATAATTTATTACCTTTTAGTTTCCTAAATCTACAGTTGCCCACCAAGTACTCCCCTTTGAATTTTTTAATGGAGTTGAGATCTCAAATGCAATCTATATGGGTCTTTGCTGCAAGATTAGGAAGATATTGAGTAATGTACATCATCATCTGGTATACCATATATCCCTCAACCATAGAACCTTCAATATGTGCTCTTTTTCATACCAAACTCTTCAAAAATTTTAAGTGTCTCTAAACCATCCACATTGACCTAGTTTGTATAGGTCCACACAATTCAATCTCCTCAAATTGGTGTATGAGGTAGTGTTCTTGTTCATTGAAATTTTTTGAAGGTAAACACTTTTGCATTTCACACATTAGATGAGGAATTATTTTCTTCCAATATTTTATATCTTCTTTATGGATTTCTTTAAATCAAAAACACCTACAAGGGATTGAAGACACAAAAATATATAAATATGAGACTTTACAATATATTAATTGTTTGATATTATTGTTTCATATATTTAACAAATATCACTATTTACCTCATGTATTTTCCAAGATCATATATCACTTATTTGATATTATTGTCAAAGTTCTCTAGGAGTGATAGGGGTAGCAAATACTGCAACAATTATCAACTAATCATTTCATACAATAAAAATTAAATGTAGTTACACAAATACATTATAAATATAAAAGACTGTGACTTACCTTGATGAAGGTATGTCAATCATGCATTTTCATCCCTGACCCAAAATCACTTTTCTTTGATATGAGATTTCTTATATTTGCATAAAATCCTGTAGGAAATGAAATTTTTCGTATGACTTGTTTTATGCCATTAATTTGTTGCTATGTTAATAATAAAGCAAGAGCACTTGCATTAATCCAATCTCCATTGATATTTGATTCAATGATATTTTTCATTGCATGATTGGAATCATGAATGTCACTACAAGTTTTTCCAAGTTTTTCTTTATCATGCCTTCCATCCAATATTTTCCACAGTGTCTCTGTTACATTCTTTCCAATATGCATAGTATCAAACAAATGCATAATTTATAGTTGTTCATAGTAGGGCAGCCTACTAAATTCTCTGGGATAATATTTTAGTCCCTTTGGAAGCTGGTCAGTGATGCCTTCACAACCTTCAAGATCATCAACTACATAATTAGCCAATAAAACACAATCAAAATATATAATTTTCAAACATCAACCATTAGGTGGAATGATATTACCTCAAATTCTATTATATTCCAACTTCCATAGGTTAGGTGTCATTCTTCGGGGCTTTGATGTAGTCTCTTCTTTCCCATTGAAAAGATGTTTTTTCGCACTTTGATACTTATGATTTCTAGGGAGGAAATGCCTATACTCATCAAACACCTGCTTTCTTAAACTTTTGGAATGACGAGATTTCATCTTTGGATCACACATTGGACATGAAAATTTTCCATTTTTTGAAGACCTACAGGATAATGATACAATTGGATTAAATATGTTAATTTTTAGAATTAGAATTATCACGTACAGCTAGAATTCACCATAACATACCACATAAATGTTTCAACCCTAGAGAATCATAAATTGTCCATACAAGCATTGCATAGAATTGAAATTGTCATTGTCCAACTGGTCTAGAAATGTCATACATAGTGAAACCATTCCATAACTTTAACAACTCATCGATAAGAGGTGCAATATATACATTCATATCCTTCACTTGGTACTTATCTAGTTGAATTAACAACAACATCAGATAATTATTATCATCATTTCAATCCAAGACTTATAATTACATGTAGATAACTATAAAATAATAAAAAACCTGGAACAATCATTGCCAACATAATGTGCTCCCTCTTTATTAACATCCATGGAGGAAGGTTATTGTTGATAACAAAAATAGGCCACACCGAGTAAATAGATCACATCTCTCCATATGGATTGACACCGTCTGTTGCTAGAGAAAGCCTAAGATTTCTAGGTTCTTCTTTAAAGTGTGGCAACTTTTCCTCTATGTCCATAAATGATGAACCATCTACAGGCATTCGAATAATGTCATGTTGACTCTTGCTGCGTGCATGGTAATCCATAAATTGTGCCAAGCTATTACACCTGAATAATCATTTTAGACATCGAATAATGGAGATGTAACGAAGAACCTTGCGAGACACCTTTTTTGTCATTTTATCATCTTGATTTATGCTTGTATGGCATTCAAGGAATTCTATTTCATTTTTGTGTTCTTTATGATAAATAATATGATCTTTGAGACAAGCATCTATTGCTTGATACTCCATTCTAATATGTTTCATAATGACACATAATTCTTGGTACGAGCGAGGGAGAACATTTGATGGTGGTAATAGAAACTCACTTATCAATCTATAGAAAAAAATATAAGTCATTACTATAAATAATCTTAATGGTACATGTTTCACCTTTTATAGACTATAATGACGTATATGACAAACCTTAGCATACATGACATTGCTATATTGGATAAACCATTCATAACCTTCAAATTCACCAACAACAATACAAGGAGAAGAGTAAATCGGGAGCCTTTGTAAAGGGTCATGTTTGCCTTTGCAAGTAGAGGTATATCATGGATGACATCAATTTCATCCTCATCATAATCATCATCAGCAACACCAATACCAAATGTGTCAATGATCAATGCATTCATACCATCATCTTCAAATGTGTTTTCTGGCACATGATCATCATCTTCCATGGGATCATGATCTTCAGCTTCAATACTCACACCTCCATGTTCCTCTATATTGACACCCCTATGTTCCTCTGAGATGTGGTGGTCCATATCACGTACTACACTGGGGAGATTGACATATATAAAAAGAGATTGACATATATAAAAATGATGATAATCAAACCCCCCTTCAATATGATAATCAAACCTCCTTCCATGATTCATATGTATATTAATTATGAAAAAAATATAACAAACAACTTACCAATGAATGATAATTAAACCCCCCTTCAATGTGACCGTTCTCCTTGCAATGCCTCTTTGTTGTTTTGATTTTGATTCTTCTTGTCTTTAAGCTGTTACAAATCTTGCATGGACAATAATATTTTTCATCACCTTCTCTTTGAAAGTTAGACAACAATCTAGCAATTGTCTCCCTATTTTGATCTAATTCCTTGTATTATCTGACATGATCCTTAATGTGTATATCTGCAAAAAAATTGGACATCTTGTACTTAATGTTTATATCCACACATATGGTTTTGATAGCAAATGGTCACTTTATTTTCTCATGGTGAGAACTCTTTAGTTGCGACAAAAAATGTCAAATAAAAAATGACATGTAAATGGTAGGTTATATAAATGATATGTTACTTTGTAAATTTAACTTTAGGTTTTATAACTATACATATATTTTCTTCTACTCCCCCACATTGTAATCATATTGACAGGTTGATATCAAATTCTACGTCAAGATTTACAACATTAAATTGATCCTAGGTTGAAGACTCAGACACAAGAAGAATATGAGTATAGCCAATTTCCAGAAGAATATGAATGAATGCAAACATACATAAGTGGATGAACATAAATAATGAAGGTACCAAACATTGCCTGAAGTAATGAAGTGTTGACCCAGGGTTGAATCCAGTATGCTCTTGTATGATCCAGAACCTACAAGGAAGGAAAAGATAGGGTTAGACCCAAAGGATCTAAGCAATGCTTGGAACCCTATTATTGATCCTCATCTACAATTATGCATGTGCATAGTCAATCCATACACTTATAAAAGTCATGATCAAGCATAAGAAATGGAGGGGACATTATCAAGGTCAAATCAGAGGTCAAATTTCATGCCTTCAAATTTTATATATATACAGCTATAAAATTTCATGCCTTGAAATTTTATAACATAGTTCCTTAGCATTTGATCTTCATATGGCAGCCATGACTTGAGGTAGGCATCTGAGCTTTGTCTTCTCATTAACTCAATTTCATTTTGATGGCATTTGTTGATTTAATGGCACAATATGAATGTTAATACTGGCATTGTTTACATCTTTACATTTAGAATGGTTGATGACCCACGAGCTTTGAGGGTCATGTCTAGGCAGCATAATATTTGCACCTTAGTTAACAAAACATGTTGTTAATAGAATATGTTAACATGTATGTTAGCCTATTGTGTTTGTTTTCAAATTACTAACACATGTTAACACAATAGGCTAACATACATGGTGTTAACATATTATGTTAACAACATATTGTGTTAACATGTGTTTACTAAGGTGCAAATATTATGTTGCATTGTTTATGAGCTCATTGTTTAATGCTGGCATTTTTTACATCTTTGCATTTGGAATGCTTGATGATGACCAACTTTGAGAGCTAGGGCATCATTTCTATTACCTTCAAGGTATTGTGTGAAGTGTTTGATCTCTCTTTATTTGTTTTTTGTTGATATTCACTATGTGGTACTTCCCGTTTATGATCATTTCATGAGGAAATGTCTTGATGGCTCGTGAGCTGCAAGCTAGGGCATCATGCATTGTTTATGAGCTCACTTTTTGAGCACCACATGACCATGATACTTTCATGGCACATGTTGAGTATTTGGGCATTTTATTTATGCTGATATTGATACTCACTAATTTTTCCATACCCGTGAGTTGTCTGCATCATTGATTGGCATTATTTTATTAGTGATGCCCCTATTTGATTGGCTGGTGCTTTGTTTGTTATATTTTAATAGTAGCAATATAAAAAAAAAAGCACTGACCAATCAAATAGGGATATCAGATATAAAACCATACACTTACTGTTTTGAATTTGACATCTGTTAGAATAGTAAACTATGCTAAGGAACTATGTTATAAAATTTCAAGGCATAAAATTTTATAACTGTACATATATTTTATGAGTATAACTATACAAAAGAAGAACACCCACATGCCTTGGTTGTTATTGATCTGTGAAAGGGTTTGGTTTTCCTTTCCCAATTGAGATGTCATCCTAAGATTCAAAAAGACCAAGGTAATAATAAGTCTTGAACATAAATGCATGATTGTGGATCCTCAAGTAGGAGTTGTGATGCAAAGGAAGAACACTTATATGGGTTTACCCACATAAGGAAAATGGCTTCATTCATCTTTCTTTCAAGTTCTCTTGAGTAATTTCCTTGGCCTCTAGGCTTGGGCATCCTATAGGGGTTGAACCAAAATTATGAAGGCAATAACGACACATAGAACAATAGGTTTGGGGACTTTCAAAATTATGTTCAATCCTTAGTAATGGTTCTTGTTACCATATTTTTCATTCCCATTACAATTTGGTAACATAATTAATATATGAGTGACTATAGTACCCTAGTTTGAATTATTAGACGATCTTGTTTAATTTGTGTTCATTTCATGAAAATATACATGTAAAGGAAAATAAATTTCTACATCTAAAGATTACATGTATATATATGCCAAATAAATTGTATATACTATAGAAGGAAAGGAATTGAAAGATAAAATCATCTGGGCTCACATAGGCCATGAGCATAGCCAACTTTTAGAAGAATATGCAAGAGTACATGCATACATAAGAGGATGAACATAAATAATAAGGGTGCCAGACATTGCCTGAAGTGATGAATTTTTGACCCGAGTATGAATCCAGTGTGCTCCCGTGTAATCCACAACTTGCAAAGAAAAGAGATATGGGAGTTAGATCAAAAATATCTAAGCAATGAATGGCATCCTATTACTAATCCTCGTCTACAATTATGCATGTGCATAGTCAAGCCATACACTTCTGAAAGAAAAACCATGCTACATGACATGATGGGGAGCTCACTCTCAAGAGCACTCTTGCTCCAATCAAGAACTCTCCTTGGGTCTTCTTAGGGTTCCTATCACCACCCTAACCAAAGGACAACTCTGTGATCCTCTATCTCCTTTTGATATCTCCACCAACTTCAAACTCTCGTTAAGTCCTTCTCCATTCTTCTATGCACCCAAAGGCTTATCTTAGCCACTTTCTCTCCAAACTATCTTTGCCTATTGAAATAGGTTTCCTAACCATCCCTAGGTCACTTTCAATTGATCTTGATCCTTTTTGATGGATCCCTCCATTAGGTTTCAAACAGGTCCTTAATTTTCAATCTTTTAGGCCTTGTAGCCTTTTAGGCCTAATTAACCCTCCTACACACTGTAATCTTGGATTTACTCACAAAATCCCTTAACACCCCTATGAATAAACTACAGATTCTTTGTAATACTATCCTAGGCTCTAGGATTTTCAAGGTTTTAGACCCTCACCCTATCTGTACATAGGAATTTCAAGGAACCCCTACTTTTAAGGGTTTTGGGAACATGTACACCAGTCTGTGTTCTTGGCTTGAACTAGGTGATCTATTCAACTCCTCTGATAATCTCCTTGCATCCAATTATCAAACTCCCATGCAAAGAATTCATTCAAATCCCCATGTAAACCCTCTTATGTACCTTTTTCTCCTTTCAGTTAGTCGCCTTGTATTCAACAAAGAAATACTAATTCAATGCAAGTTTTTACAATCAAACAAAGTTATCATGACACAAGATTGTACATGATTGGATATCTCAAGATAATATTCTAAAAATATATAATTTATAATATTTTTAACTCTTGGATTGAAATAGGTGATCTATTCAACTCCTCTGATCATCTCCTTGCATCCAATTATCAAACCCCCATGCAAAGCCTTCATGCAAATCCCCATGTAAACCCTCTTATGTAACTTTTGTTGGAAACACTGAGAGGGGGGGATGGGGTGAATCAATGTTTAGCTAATTATTCAATTTCAACAACTTTAAATATAAATCAATCATATAACACTTGAAGCTTTATCAAAAGATCTCATAACACAAGATATGATTATGGGGAAACCTTGATTAGAGGAAAACCCTGATGGGAATTAGTACCCACAAATATTGCACTAGTATAATGAACCTGTTAGAGTTCCTTTGCCCTGTTAGGAGCAGTCTTTACAATGTAAGTACAATGGCCTGGTTAAGGGTCTAACCCTATTAGGAGTCTTTTACAAACAACCCTGTTAGGGGTGAGGACTCACTGTCCAAGAGCTCACTGCTCAAAGAGAAAGAAGGCTACAACCTCCTGAGAATAGATATGCACTATATCCAAAAGTGAACTGTTGTATGTGACACAGATGTCTGATCAGTTCCAGTTACACGCTTATGCTCTTAACTTATTTAAGGGCTCTATCTCATACTAATATCTTCATACTTCTTTGCTATACATCTTCTCTGACTATTTTGACAACACTTCAAATGTATCTTTGCATTGCATATATATATCTTTATGCTTGAATAAACACGACTATAAACAAGACCTTAGTCGGCCCAAAAACATAATATACAATGCTTCCAAAAAAATTGGCTTAAGTGTGTATACAATAATGTTTAATCTATGATTACAAACTTAATACAATAGGCGCTTAGCCTTTACATAACAAAAGATTACACGCTAATGAAAATCATGAAGTTGGCTTCATACTCTGTATTCTGAACTGCTAGTGTACTTGTTCTTTCTATAACTTGTTTGTACTGTCATTCTGTACCATGCATGTATAGGGTAAGCATAATAACATACCATAGAGCTTAAGTCTAAATGCACATATCCTGATGTGGTCGTACGCACATGCGTTAATGCCCTGATCGACTGCAAGTCACTGTTTTGTTTTGTCTTCTGCACTTAGTCAATTTTCACTTCATAGTTTATTGTCAAAACCTCATATGACTTTGTTTCCATAATGAAAACACAAAATAAGCCATATACTCCCTGGGAGTCAACTTGCCAACAATCTCCTCCTTTGTCATTAATGGAAACAAAGGAATGTGGTCGAGTTACTCAAAATTGACTAACACCCAAAAACTTTATATTCTTATACTTTATAATATACACATATTCCTTGTATATTACTCTCCCCTTTGACATTAATGACAAAGGTGTCAAAATTGTAAGTCTCTAGATACTTACTCCATATATACACATTAATGTAACACTTGGTTACTAATGTTATTAATAGGTTAATTTCATAAATTTAATAAACTATAATTTAGAATTTCCCCCATTAATTTAATTAATAATTGAATCTTCATTTTACCCTCTAATTCAATTAAAATAAGAATTCATTAATATAGGACCTGAGGGGGACATAAGGTTTCAACTTGAATTATCTATAACATCCACCCCTAGATTAATTCTAATACAACTTACTATGAATTATCCTGTTGGGTAAAATACCAAATATTAATATTAATTAGCTCATAATAAAAATTACATTTAATTTTTATTTTATTACCATATTTTTAATCTTCAAAAAATAATAAAGTTAACCTAAGCTTAAATTTAATATAGTCACTTAATTATTTCCTAAATTACAATTACCACAAAGGACCATAGTAAATTTTCCCATTAATTATAAAATCCTAGATTTGTTCAAATATAAAAATCACTAAGTTTGAATGTTTATCTTAATAAATTTCTAACCGAAATTTAATTTAAATAATATAAATTTACATCCCCTATCAATTCTAATTAACATCCCATTAAATAAACATTCCCACTTAACATTTTTTAACCTAATAATCCACTTTTCATCACCCTTATCAAGTCACCTTCCTAGTCACCAATCCATCACTAGGATCCAAACTTTCTAAACATCCATAAAGTCTTATCATTCAAGTAATTTCAAGAAATATAAAACATCATAAAAACCTAGGTATTAAAAATATCAATTAAGATCATTTACCAACTTCCTAGATGATTCGTGAGTCTAAAATCCAAACCCCCCAAAAAAAGAGTTTTCATTCTTCATGACTTTCCTAGTTATGACAGTTTTGATAATACTTCACTTTGTTATTTGTAACTTTTTCATAAAATCATATTTTGGAAATCTCTTCAGTGGAAATGTAGACACCTATATTTCTTAAAATATATCCAAAATGTAGCTAAATCCAACGGTGCAATTGAGAGATACAACCCTTATACAGAGACCTAGTTGTACTCTCCCAGTGTTGGTAGTACTTCACTTTGTCATTCATATTTTTTTCATAAAATCATATTTTGGAAATCACTTTAGTGGAAATGTAGAAAACTAGACTTCTTAAAACATATCTGAAATTTATCTAATTGCAATGGTGCAATTGAGAGATACAACCTCTGTATAGAGACCCAGTTGTATTGTCTTAGTTTTGATAGTACTTCACTATATTATTCATAAAGTTTTCATAAAACCATATTTTGGAAATCTCTTTAGTGGAAATACACAAAACAAGACTTATTAAAACATATCAGAAATTTAGCTAAATCCAATGGTGCAATTGAGATATACCACCCATTTACAGAGACCCAAATGTATTGTCCCAAAATAGCAGAAAAATGAGAGAAAGTCATTTAGGGCAACACATTTATTTCATTACACCCAACCATTTGAAATGAGACCAAATGCATTAAAAAAATCTGTGAATCTAGTTTCCAAAAATATAAGAAATAGATTTTTCCATTAGTGGATTCAAGACAAACACTCAAACTCTCAACCCACCACTACTTACAAAAGGCATCAAAATGCTACATAATCAAGTAGAAGCTTTCCTATGCAAAGATGATTATGCATATAATTTTTTTTTTGTTTTGATACAAAGATTTGAATCATGGACATATTCACATGGTTTTCTAAGCACTCATATCTCCTTTTTTCCCAAGCTTTCACATTCTTCCTCAAGAGTTCAAGCATAACTTGAAAATTTACAAAGGTTGACTATGAAGGCTCACCTCCCAACCTAGGCCTTTACAAGGCCATACCCAAGCTTGGGGAACCAAGAATGGATGGAAACAACCACTTTAAACACACAAGAAGAATAGCAATATAACATTTACATAAAACTCCCAATTCCCATGGTTTTCACAATGGATCACCTTGGACCCATGAAGAGGGGTGAAGGTGGAACATGAACCCAAATAGGAGAATTTCAATACATAATAACCATACCTTCAACAAGGCTCAATAGCTCCAAGAGCAATGCCTCGCATGGGCAATATCACAACAACATTCCCCAATTTCACATACAAATTCTTCCTTTATCACCCCCAAATGTGTAGTACATCAAATGGCAACATGGAGCCCATACTCCATTCCATATCCCTCTCCTCCATGAGGAGAGACTACACTATTTTGGCATTCCCAAAATCCTTCACCCTCAAGGTTCTCTTCCCTCCCAAGGGTGAGTATGGCCTTGCACACCCATAACAAAAGAAAACATAAACAACAAAGAGGAAAACACATAAAAATCCATGAACAAGCTTAAAGGTTCACAAAAATAACATTACAACATTTGCATACACACAATACACAAAACAAGAACAAGAGTCTTCCATGAAAGGAGCACTAACCTTGCTACAAGAAAATGGAAAAATGAAAGTTGAGTTGAGCTTTTTCCCTCCCTTGGCTTTTTTCCTTCCTTCACCAAAATCACCAACTTGATCTAGAAGTCTCCAAGTTTGGAGAGTGGGAAATCAATCTCCAAAATCCTCCAAAATTCGACTAAAAGGAAAATCCTACCTAACTCTCTACCTAACCCTCAAGATGATTGGGCACACGTTTTTTTTCTTTTTTTTTAAAGAAATCATCACTCTCAAAGAAAATACTTTTTGAAAGGTCAAAATTAAGGTTTAGGCATTTTATTGGTCAAAATTTAACCCCCAACCCATAGTACACCTATTGGGTTATCTAAATTCAACCCTAACTAACCCCTAGGGGTCCATTTAACCCTTCAAAAGTCCACTAAGAGTTGACTTGCGAAAATACAAAATGGAATTCCCTTCATTGGCACAACCAAGATACCTAACCTATGGACTCTACAAGACGATTCTAAGGTAAGCAGCTATCCAAATCCAACTCACTTGGTCATACCAACTCACATGTACATGTGTCAATTGACACCACAAAAGAAAACACATCACATCACACATGGCATGCCAAGTGGATAAATTACAATTACATAATTTACAAATTAATACAACAATTAAACATTATATTTACTAAATAAACACATAAAAATGAGGTTATATCTCCCCTTGGAGTTAACCTTGGCTTAACACAGTATTCACATTAATCCATCCTTGAATCCCCACATTTAAATTCCATGGTCAATTTCCTGCACACTAGATCAAAGTATTAGTGTATATATATATATATATATATATATGCAGTATTAATGATAACATAAAACACCTTTATTAGTACTTTTCATTTTACAACATTCATCATAAATTAGGATAATATTTACTATTATATTTCCACAAGAAAAATTATATAACTCATCAACTATCATTGAATATCATCATTATATAACTTCCTAAAATTCATCTATCATAAGCATCCTTAAGTATTTGCATAGTCAGGACATAATAGCTAATTTTGAATCGACGTCATATTCACTTCAAATCTCGTTCCATGAATTCCATTTCAAATTAAATGAAATAAGAAGAATTTAAATCTACTCTCCTAATCATAACATCAAGATCAGTAATTCTGATCATATAAAGTATATCCTAACATCATCATCATAATATAGAAGAAATCATCATATAAGGTCTAATGATATGAAGTCTTTGTCTAAATAAGTCTAATGTATCAAAATAGTGTAACATCATGTAATAACTTGTCAAATCCATTTCAGGGCTTCCTCTAATCATAATTCTGAAATTTTATGAAATCCTTTATTAACCACATCATAATAGTCTTCTAATCTAGTCAGTCATTAAGCGTCATTAAAAATACCTCCAAAAATTTTCATCATAGGAATCATTAGTATATGTATCCTAAAAAAAATATGGAATCATTCATAGGATCAGATCCATCAATCATAGACATGTAGTACAAGTCAAATAAGTCTAATTCTACTAACCTTACTGCATGTAATAATAATACATTGATTTATTCAATCCAAATTTTACTTACATTATCCTTTTAACTATCTAATGAAAATCACTACATCCTAAATCATGACTCAACTCAATTGATTGATTTAATTTCACATCCAAAATCCCTTTAAGCACAAAGCATTAAGCACAACTAACCTTATCGCAAAATATTCATTCTTCTCGCACCAAATAACACATACACTCACTAGCATTCTCATACCAATCAGTTAGATTAATTAACCTTAGGGGAAAATGTAGTGCATCCTAGGCTTATCTACGTGAGTATAGAAACAATGTGAAATGGTATGCATCATGGAACCTTGTGGTCCCATCTCCGACCAATACCATACATAATCCATAAAGCACCAACATAAGGAACTCACCTACCAGGTCTTTCCTAGAGGTACGACCTCTCAAGGGTGTAACATGATCATGAAATACAAGCATAGAAACCAATCCACACCCATCAGGGTGTCTAGAGGAAAGGAAATGGGGGAAGCCCTACATCATCCCCCCCAAGGAATAGGCTTAGTCCTAGAATCTGATATGTTATTCTATAGATAGCATGCCCTACGCAGATTCGATGTTGAACAAAAACAAGCACACAAAAGTTTTACCTGCAGTCAACTCAAAAGATACCCTTTTATAATTCACTCAACTTGACATTAGTTGGAGGAACCCTTTTCCCAACATAGGGTATTAATAAGGGCCTTTATTCAACAACTTGACGCAAGCTGGGAAATGCATCCTTATAGGTCTCTTCTTCCTAGGGTATACACAAACCTTCTACTCCATCATGAGGTATCCAAAAGTGAAGAGTGCTTTCCAAGTCGATCACCAAGCCCACACCCACTTCAGAGATCCATCTAGACATAAGCTAATTCCATATATATAGACTTTCCAAGTCTTTTCTATGATTATAGTTGATGTAGAGTGCACCGCAAGAAAACCTTGATGGGCTCCAACTCCTATTCACTTCTCCAAGTTTCTTTCTTAACCATTCCAACTCCACAAATGTCTTCTAAGGATTCCTCATAACTTGTCTAAGGGTTCAAGATGCTCCTCTTATCCTCTCTAGGCTTTCCAAATCAAGTTTTAGAACTCTACAATTTCTCCTTTAGGGATACCTTCCCTAATCCAAGAAAAATAGGATAAACCTTCACCGAAAACTTAGAACTCCTATCCTAAGTGATTGAAGACTTCAATAGACCCCAAGGGTCAAGAATCCACCACTGGTTTTGATCTCAGAGACCCTAGGGTAGTCGAATCCTAAATGAGCTAGGATTCCTTGTAGCCCTAACTAGAGGGTTTTTGGGACTCAAATTTTAATTGTAGAAGGATCTAATAGATCTAATTAGGTTTCTAGAAACCCTTTATGGATTTTTTAAACCCCTCAAAGTGTTATCACCTCACTCTACTCTTGCACCCCTGAACTCTTACAAAGCACACAGACCTAATTAGCTAGATTAGGCTTGGTTTGTTAAGTAAGTGGTCGAATATGGGCTCATGGAGTAAATGCAGAGCCTTGGATGGATTCTCCTACCCCAAATTAGTCTAGAACCACCCTTGGTTTGATCTTCCCAAACACAAATTACACATGCATGTGACTGCACCAAAAATCTAGGCTAATTACATAGAGATAATTAGCCTAGGGCTTGCTCTCATAAATAATAGGACTAAGAGTGAGTTTCTAAGCTTTAGGATTCTTCAAGACCGTGATCATAACTTTTATTTTCCAAGTGGCCAAGAAGATCTACTGGATAAATCTCAAGTTAGGATCACATCTTTGTGACTGACCTAGTAAACCTTGGTTTCTCAGACAGTGGCCAAGTAAAATCTATAAATTTTCACTAAATTAACAAAAACACTTCAAACTAACTAAAATGTTTAATAAACTTAGAGCATTACAAACTTATGCAACTGGATCCTCAAGATGAATCTGTACCAGGCCATACAATGCAAAAAATGACTCAAAACACTCTTCTATTTCCTCCTCTGAACATCAAACTCCATACACAGTATGTTCCAACCTTCATGGAAGGCATCATATCTCCTAATAGAATCATCTAGGCATTTTAGATGCTTCAAAAAGTGGGTGAGTTTAGTTACAAAGAAGTTTTCATTCTTCGAGCAACATTTTGCAAAAGTTGCTCATGCAACATTTTGCAAAAAGACAACTTTTTGGCAACATATGAGAAAGTTGCTATTTTTGGTAAATTCTAATCTTACCGACCCCCAATGGCATGGGATAGGTTCAAAACAAGACAATAACCTATCAAAGGACATAAAACACAACTTCTAATCAAACACTAAAATCACCAAACAAACATGGTCTAACTCTGGTTTCAGGAACCTAGGTTTATAGTTCACCTTAGGTCCTTTACCTTACAGCATAGACCCACACAACCACACACACACAAGGGTGATCTAAGGATGCACCTTATTAAAAACACAAAAGTAAGAAATTAGGAACTTTCAGGAGGTTCCCTACACCATAATCCTCTTGACAAAATGAACTCAAGTATCTTGAGTTGGGAGTTCTTCAAGTGGGTAGCCTGTCTTCTGAATGTCTTCAAGGTTCATCCAGGTAGCATCTTCAATGGGTTGGTTTTTCCATTTGACTAAGTACTCATGGTAAGTGCCTCTCCTATTTTTCTTGTTCACTCTCTTGTTTAGGATGTTGTCAATCATGGGAGGAGTTTCTTGTGGCATGTTGGCCTTGATTGGTTGGAGTGTGGGAGGTTCTAGAGTACCTGCAAGATCAGTAGTAATAACTTCTCCTTTGTAAGCATAGATATCTGCAACATTGAAAATAGATGATAAGCTAATGTGAGAAGGTAGATCAATTCTATAGGATTTTTCTTGTGCTATGATAGTATCCCAAGTGGCTCCATTTTCATGTGTGAGACATCTCAAAAGATTTCCAAGGGACCTATTGATGACTTCAGTCTGTCCATCATACTGTGGGTGGTATGTAGCTGATAGAGAGACATTTGTTCCTAATTTTCTCTATATTTTCCTCCAAAAGTGGCCTACAAACTTAGGATCCCTATTTGATATTATTAACAGTGGTAATCCATGAAGTCTTACAACTTCTCTGAAAAAAATCATGTTATGTGAGATGCATCATGAGTTTTCCTATAAGGGATAAAGTGTGACATCTTTGAAAAATTTTCAACTATAACATAAATGCTATCAAATCCAGGCTTGGTCTTTGGAAGACCTAGGAAAAAGTTCATACTTACTGAATCCCAAGGTTTGGAAGGGATGGGTAAAGGAGTAAAAAATCAAACATTGGAGGTGTGTCCTTTGGCTTGTTTGAAAACTGAACAACATTCCACAAAAATCCTAACATCTGTCTACAATTTGGGCCAATGGTAGAACCTTTTGACTAGTTCCAATGTTTTGTCCACCCCAAAGTGACCATCTAGGCTTCCACAGTGCTTCTCTTTGATAATGTTCTCCCTCATAGATCCCTTTGGGACACATAATGAACTCCCTTTGAAAATAATACCATCTTGCACAATAAACTCTGAGAAATTAGTGTGGTATATGTATGTCATCTCAATACAAATTCGATAAGCCTCTTTAAAATCTTCATCTTTAACATACATATCCAACTGGATGGCTTGAGTAGTTAGGTGTCTCCTACTGAGAACATCAAAAACTTTGTTTACAATCCATTTCTTGTGCTTGATAGAAAATATATACGACTGTAAGAACTCCATCCACTTCACATGTATGTGATTACGTTTCTCTTGCTTGTTTAGAAAGCTAAGTGCATGGTTATCAGTAAAAACAACAAACTCCTTGGGAAACAAATAATGCCTCCACTTCTTAAGTGACTGAACCATTGCATACATTTCAAGATCATAAGTAGAGTACATTTTCTTAGCTTCATTGAGATTCTCACTGAAAAAAGCAACTGGCTTCCCTTCTTGGATCAAGACTCCCCCAATGGCTTTATTGCTTGCATCACATTCTACTATAAATACTTTGTGAAAGTCTAGTAGAACTAGGATAGGCTGCTCTGCAATCTTTTTCTTCAACAACTCAAAGGACTCATTAGCTTCATTAGTCCATAAAAATATGCATTTTCTTCCACCTTTTATGGTGTTGATAATGGGAGCACATATGCCACTAAAATTTCTTATGAATTTCCTATAAAAGCTAGATAAACCATCAAAACTCTTTACCTCTGAAGGAGTAGTAGGAGGTGGCCAATTTAGGATGGCTTCAACCTTGGAAAGATTCATTTTTAGACTATTCTTGGAGATCACAAAACCTAAGAACACAATTTCTTCTTGAAGGAATACACATTTCTCTATATTTATCTTCAATTTCTCCTCGTGAAGTTTTCTCATCACCATGTTCAAATTATTGAGGTGTTCTTCTCTTCTCCTACTAAATATCAAAATGTCATCAAGGTATACAACAAAAAATTTATTAAGAAAAGGCTTCAATACCTCATTCATCAATCTCATAAAGGTGCTTGGAGCATTGGAAAGGCCAAAAGGAATCACAAGCCATTCATAGAGGCCTTCTGTGGTCTTAAATGTTGTCTTCCATTCATCTCCCTCTCTGATTATTATCTAATGGTATCCACTCTTGAGATCTATCTTGGAGTAATAACTTGCACCCCCAAACAATCCATCAAATCCTCTATTCTTGGCATAGGAAACCTATATCTGATGGTTATCCTATTGACAGCCCTAGAGTTTGTACATAGTCTCCATGTGCCTTCTTTCTTTGGTGCTAGGACTGCAGGGACAACACAAGGACTCACACTCTTCCTAATGAGACCTTTTGACAACAATTCTTCAATATATCTTTCTATCTCTTGATTTTGTTTAGGGGTCATCTTATATGTTGCCTTATTGGGAAGAGTGGCCCCTGGTATGAATTCTATATAGTGACTTATTTCCCTTTCAGGTGGCAAAGACTCTGGTGTGTTCTCAGCTATAATACCCTTGTACTAGTCTAATAGTGCTTTCACCTCTTTGGGGCCTACATCCCTAGTGGGAATTTTGACCTTTGGCTCCTTCAATGGTGTCTTTTTGGGCCTTACTACTAAGGCATAACTATTGGATATTTTATTTTGTGCAAATAGTTGATTGTATGTTTGTCATTGATGACAACATATAGTATACAAAATTGAACTGTATTCACTTTTTAGTATAGATATGTGGAAGCCTTGCATGGTTGTTTTTATGTTTCAGACATAGTTACTATACCATGTACATACACGCATATTTAGATGTTCAGTAACAGTTGAGTGGTGTTACTTTGTTTACCAGACACAGTTTCAGTAGATTATTTTCAGAAAGCCGACAGTAATTTTATTGATTCTTTAGTTGCGTCTATCTATGGGATATGCATGTTCATATTCATGTTTAGTTATGAGTCTAAGTTAATTAACCAAAGACACTAATCATGTTTCATCCAAAGCATGATGTTTGGGTAATTTTGGTGGAGCCGACTATGTGAAGCGATGTGTCTATTACGTTTGAGTTGCACGGTTCTAATTATGTTGCGTGCTTGGTTTGGCCGACTAAAGAAGCATTGAAGGGATTCCTAAAGTTGAAAAAGATCATATCTTTTGGAGAAGATACTTATAGTAGTTCATTTGAAGATGATGAAGGGTGCTCCCCTTAATGTCACAAACACATAACAGAAATAGAGAAACAACAACAATTTGCAAGAACATAAAATGGGCTTCTTATTATCTCCACAAATGTGGAATTACAAACTTTCAGAATTACAATATGCAAAGCCACATGGGCAT